>OZ024910.1:27275599-27306694 GCA_964017125.1 Flabesymbios commensalis
CAGTCAGTCAGTCAGTCAGTCAGTCAGTCATGATATAGAGCCACCTGCTGAGTTGTCCGGAAGCACACTTATCACCACCCGATGACATCGCGAAGTATATTAGGCAGTTACTTGTTGAGACAGAAATGAAAATATAAGAGAAATTTCGACAATATGCTCTAAATGTCGGTGTTAAGCCTCGCGTCTTAATAGTTATCCTGCTAAGTTAATTAATTTATTTTTTAACCACTATCGCGATCCACAACCTCTATAAAGTGGCGGAAAATTACTCTAATTTGTTTATTTTGAGCACAAATATTTGCAAATGTTCATGTTTGGACATACGTTTCATTCTCAATAATCATGATAATAGTGATTATTTTGGTCGACTAATAAAAACGACAATAGTCATGATCAACAGGCGAAGAGTTAATAGTATCGTCGCGCTGGACACCTGTAGGGGCCTACTGATCCGGAATGCGGCCGCGCCTTATGTTTAGGCCTACATTAGCTAAGTGGAGGCAGTGACCACATTCTGCAATTAACATGTAATTAATGACGCTTAGGAAGATCAGAGGGCATGCCGCCGGCGGGCTGATTAGTCCCGTGTAGGATGTGGTGGCTGAGGGACTAGACAGGATCTGGTTACCAGTGATCCAGATACAACCAGTTATATGATAGATCCATAGTTTCAAAGCGTTGTGGATCAGCAATATCTTTTGCGATGCTATTTTACACGAAGCGTGGCTTGTGATATTTTTGTGGAATATTGTCCCGAAAAATGTAATTATAGCCTACATGGAAAATATTGGCAATGTTCATGATTACGATTATTTCAGGGCCAGGGGCGCATACAGGTTCTGAAGAAAGAAAGGGGGGAAATGGGGTTTACTGTTTTTTGTGCTTTTTCGGGCTAATTTAATAATTAGACTCTAGCTTGAGCCTTGAATGTGTTGTGACCAGTGCCAGGCAGTCCACAAGTGGTGACTGCTGACAGTACTGTCACCATATTATCATACAATCCATCAAGCTCTGATCATACATGATACATTTCTATGACTGTCACACTCACCATGCCCATGTGCCATGCCATGGTAGGCTAACGTTACATGTATTACATGCTCAGGGCGTGCATGCATGATCACATAATTTTATATCATACATTGTGAAGTCACAGTGCAGTCATAGCTTTGTTGTTGTGGGTATTGACTGGTCTCGCTCTCTAATAACAAAAGCAATACTAAACATTGTGTTCCTGTATAATTTAGGGCGAGATCACTGTAAATGGTGCAGTGAAAGTCGTCGACCTCGCTTGGAATTATGACTGCTCCAATCCTTGGACCAAAAAGGTGGCAAATTAACCCTACCATGTCTATATTTTTAAGAATATGGTGAACAAATTGCATCAGGACGGAAGAGAATTGTGTGAGGAATTGAAATTGGGAGGTGTCATATTTAACAGATCTCCGCTATCCCGTCATTGAGGGTTAGACTGCAGGTACCCAATAACCGAAAAAACCGTGTCGAGACGAGGTACCGGCATTTTACAAACTTCGGATTCAAATTAGTTTTACAAGATGAAACAACACTCTCCTGAGACTATAGACTTGGTACTTCTCTCACACATTCTATGTTCGTTGATGGGACTAGTCAGCAACAATAAAAATTGTCAGGATAGTGAGAAAATTGAACTTGAACAACGGCACCACAGAACACTGCGAAACTGAATTTTGTCCATGTGGCTCAGAAATTCCGTGGTTGGGCGACCTGGACCCGGAAGTGGCTCCCATGTCAAACGAGACTAACACGCCCTATAATAACTGTATAGGTATACACACAAGTGACTAATAATATCACAGAATAGTTTACCACGTTGGACACTGTTGAACAGTAGACCTAATACGCAAAGAAAGATACCCCTTTACACACCTTTTCTTTTATTTGTGTGTCATATATAGGCCCTATGTTGGATATGTTAGTAACTCGTGAAATAGGCCTAATAGCCCAAGGCTATGCGTAAAGGTAACAGTTCATTTACAATATGGCTAACGTCAGAAATTAGGCCTGCTTTTTTAATATAGCATTGGGAAAATCATACATAGAGTCTAACGTTACAGTCTCGTATGCTATGGGCCTGAAAATTATTACATGCCTGTAATTAGACCCAATAATACCTATATACATGTAATTATGTTATGTGAGCATTTTTGAACATCTTCATATTTGACCTATAAAATACGCCATCTGTTAGATTTGTTGTTCATTAGAGCTATTATAAATATTGGTAGCGGTAGTCTATATGCTATTATTTCTAATACCTCTAATGCATGGGCAAACAAAGCTAATTATATATGGCGTATTTTATTAATATTATCAAATATGAACACGTTGAAGCCCACATTACATAATACCATGTAAGCCACTATAACAATCATAATGTTAGAAGTATATTTTCGGGCCCTATCATTGTTTTGTAGTTCTAATTTAGTTATGATTTTCGCCGGATGTCTGCCCTATCCATGTAGGCCTATTTTGTATGACGTCGTCAAGGAGCAAGGTAAGCCCCGGGGTGTAGTGGTCAGTATTTGAAAAGATGTAAATCTATGATTCACGTTCAATATAATCTCATGATATGATACGAAACATCATTTATATAGTAATAAAGTAAAAACTGGAGGACGACAGCTTTTCCAATTGTGAAGTCGGGTATATGAAATTATGACGTCGAAAATACTCCCCCCCCCAAAAAAAAAAACATTATCAGGCAACAGTGTTTTTTGTTTGAGAACGTTTGATGGCAAAAACTACTTTCACATCAATTCAATTTGCTAAAACTATTGACAAAAACGTAGATTTTCCACTTAATATGTCATCACTATTGTAACGATCACCCTGACCGTTGTCATGGTTACGGGGGCGAATGACGATATGTAATTTGCGTTTTGATTCAGCATATATGGTCTATGGCTTGACCAAGTTTAAAATGTTTTATATGCATACTGACGGAGCAGCAAGGGATTCTATCCATTGTGACCATATTTTCTCAGATATTTTCAAAAATAATGATGCCAGTCAAAGGGTTAAACAGCATAATCGTGATGAAATTAAACAAATATGATTATTTTTTCAACCACTTGAGGTTGTGGATCACGGTAGCGAGACATACCATCAAGTGGTTAAAAATGTAAATGAATTACCATAGCAGGACAAGGGTTAATATTCTAGATTAGAGGTAGGCATCCTACATGTATCTCAGGTATGAGGTGAGGTAGCAGCACAACTGTCTGGCTACAACCTCTCCTCTACTTTCAATGACAGGATGGGAGTTATTTAACCCTTTAACCGCCGGTGTCGCATATATTCGGGTTTTCATTTTTTATTAGCAAATTATGTACCACCTTTCGAACATGGGTAAGATAAAATGTGATATCAATCAGCAATATTTGAAAACAGTTGACCTCCATTTTGTAAAATCTGAATAATTTTCACTCACTTGAAGTTGTGGATCGCGTCAGGGAGACACAACTTCAGGTGGGTGAAAATTCAAATTGAATATTTTGGCGGTTGACGGGTTAGGCTAAGTCGTTACTTAGTCGTTACTACACAATTGATTTATAATCATAGAATATTCATGTTTCAGTAGTCTACATACGTGTACCTGATCTAGCATGTCATGCCTAATTTAAATATATATTTCTAGGTTTATATTTATATCATAGTTTTTTTTATGTCCATAATTGTGTCTATAGTCATGTCATTTTAAACGTGAACTTGTAATGCATTATGACCACCTTATAACATATTTCGATACAGATAATGTATGTACCTGGTCAGGGGCATGTAGGTGTCACTCCTGTGTGTGTAATCGTGGTGCTCCACGTTAAAACGCTCTTTTTATTTATTGTATTACTTTTTAACATAATTTCAATTTTATAACGATGGCTTCTGAGCTTGTATAGGTATATTGCCTGCTCTCAGATAACCTGCCATATTGTGCTATCTGTTTATGAACTCTAATGTATTCATATGTACATGTACTGTGTATGGCGAATAAATAAGTATATAACCCTTATGCGAAATATTTTATATGTTATATGTATAATTGTATCCAGTTAACAATCAATTTTTATTTTCTTACTGAATCATTACAAACACCGAAGATGTCCAACCATTTGAAATTGGGAATTGCAGAATTAAACTGTTGAATATTGAGAAACAATGAATGAATCGTCTTCATGTTGATATGGACACATAATTTTTACAATACCGTAAGGATAGGCTGGTTCAAACAATAGGGCACGAAACACGAGCAGGCCTTACTATAAATTAATAAATATAACATCATAACACGTGAGAGTCTGACTATAAATTAATAAATACAATAAATCTCTTGAATATAGTTATAAAACATTGAATTGAGATCACGTCAAGTCAAACGGTTGAGTTGCTATACCTGTCTGTGGTTCATCGACATACACAGTGTAAAGATCCAATCCATCGATTTTAAGGGTTTCTTTGACACCTCCCTTGTATTCAGTTCTGTGTACAACTGGATAATATCCTTCCACTGACCTACAATTAACAGTTCTCATATACGTGTACAGGTAGGAAATTTTCTTCTCGTTTTTGTGGTCATAATGATATGGCCTACATCTGAACTGTTTGTATTTCATTTGGAGAAGCAGGCGCGGATCTTTGGGACTTGGCAACCACATTCCAGAAAAAGGCCGCCGGTGTAAGGGATAGAAACTGCTCCATTTTACTCTGAACTGGCCAGACTCTGTTGCCCATACGCTGTTGTCGTTTTCTTCAAAATACGTCACATCAGCAAATGGCCACTTCCAAGGATTATTACCAGCATATGGACTTCTTGTTTCGTAAATCTTAATCATATTTGTATGGTGATCGGTGTTAACAATGGCTTCAATATGAGAGTAGTTAGACCCACTACCTAACAAATTTATTATTTTCTGTTTGTCTGACAGCCTGACTAATAGATCAAGGTCATCATCCCAAGGAAGGATGTCATGAGATATGTAGGACCCCAGCAGCGTGCCATACACAAGAATGTACGTAATGTTATTGGCTGTGAAGACTTCATCAATATATTGTATGAGACGTCTCATATTCTGATATTCAGTTTTGTTCATAGTTCTTGGTAGTTGAGGATGAGACAACCACGGAATACTACGCCCAGTCAAATTAGCATACGCTACATTGTGTCTGAATTCGCCATAGCCGAAGTTATCTCTGACATCATGCAAAATGTTGTCTTTCCAGATCACTGTGTCGAATACTTGAGTCTTGTCGTGAAACGATGTCAACACAATGGTATCATCCAATGCATACCAAATATATGTGAGGCCTAAGTAGATGCAAAAGCTACCTATTCCCATCAACTGTAAAATGGCTGAGAATCGTGGACAGTGTGGCATCCTGACATCCATCAACTACACCTGTACACCACTGTGCACTGAAACAATCAAAAATGAAGTTAAGTGAAATTATGCTCAAAACTAGGTATTCACAAACAGTTGTGTTCTGACACGCCAAACGGCAGTAACTGCTTACTTTAAACGTGAACAGTTACTGCATTTTGGCTTTGCACGACAAAGTCAAACAAGATGCGATATACACGTTATCGTGATTATAATACAGATTAAAGCAATAGCATAAAATGCAACTTTTGTGCAATAGAAGTATATTTATCATGTAACATAATTTTATTGTTTCTAGCTATTTTTGTATATTATTTTGTATGATTTCATTATTCCAATTATCCGATAGTAATTCCTGTTTGACTTGCTATCGGACCAGTCGCCAGACGGCGCCTGAACACCTATGACCACGTGAGATTTATGCTCGATCCTGAAACGTTCCTTTTGTCCCCATCCAGCATGGTGTACGGACGTGTTCAGAATTCGTTCAACTGCTGGGACTTTTCTATATTTTAACTCATCCCACCATGATCCCCTTGTCTCCGCCAATTATCAAGTTAATTTTATATTATGAAAATTTCTAGTCATGGTATTAGGGCGGTTTTATCCACCCCTCCTTTTTTTCCTGCATAACATTTTTAATAAACAGTCATATTTAAAAGTTGTACAATGGAGGAAAATGAAATGAATATTTGTGCACATATAGGCTAAACTGGGCCAGGAGAACCTCCTGAGGATGGTGAGATGAATGAGATGACACTGTCCTCCAGACACAGGATTCGAAATTCGAGCTCTGGCGGTCTGAGGTCGAGTACGCTACCTCTCGGTCACGGAGGCTCTCCACAATACTGAATAAACAGTAATATTTAAAAGTTGTACAATGTAGGAGTTACACAAGTGTGATAGCTCATCACTCATATGCTGCGCATCATGCCCATGCTTATTTTATATGTTTGTATGTTTTCACTCTCACATATAATTGTTTTTTAACATACAGACAGACAGACAGACAGACAGACAGACAGACAGACAGACAGACAGACAGACAGACAGACAGACAGACAGACAGACAGACAGACAGACAGACAGACAGACAGACAGACAGACAGACAGACAGACAGACAGACAGACAGACAGACAGACAGACAGACAGACAGACAGACAGACAGACAGACAGACAGACAGACAGACAGACAGACAGACAGACAGACAGACAGACAGACAGACAGACAGACAGACAGACAGACAGACAGACAGACAGACAGACAGACAGACAGACAGACAGACAGACAGACAGACAGACAGACAGACAGACAGACAGACAGACAGACAGACAGACAGACAGACAGACAGACAGACAGACAGACAGACAGACAGACAGACAGACAGACAGACAGACAGACAGACAGACAGACAGACAGACAGACAGACAGACAGACAGACAGACAGACAGACAGACAGACAGACAGACAGACAGACAGACAGACAGACAGACAGACAGACAGACAGACAGACAGACAGACAGACAGACAGACAGACAGACAGACAGACAGACAGACAGACAGACAGACAGACAGACAGACAGACAGACAGACAGACAGACAGACAGACAGACAGACAGACAGACAGACAGACAGACAGACAGACAGACAGACAGACAGACAGACAGACAGACAGACAGACAGACAGACAGACAGACAGACAGACAGACAGACAGACAGACAGACAGACAGACAGACAGACAGACAGACAGACAGACAGACAGACAGACAGACAGACAGACAGACAGACAGACAGACAGACAGACAGACAGACAGACAGACAGACAGACAGACAGACAGACAGACAGACAGACAGACAGACAGACAGACAGACAGACAGACAGACAGACAGACAGACAGACAGACAGACAGACAGACAGACAGACAGACAGACAGACAGACAGACAGACAGACAGACAGACAGACAGACAGACAGACAGACAGACAGACAGACAGACAGACAGACAGACAGACAGACAGACAGACAGACAGACAGACAGACAGACAGACAGACAGACAGACAGACAGACAGACAGACAGACAGACAGACAGACAGACAGACAGACAGACAGACAGACAGACAGACAGACAGACAGACAGACAGACAGACAGACAGACAGACAGACAGACAGACAGACAGACAGACAGACAGACAGACAGACAGACAGACAGACAGACAGACAGACAGACAGACAGACAGACAGACAGACAGACAGACAGACAGACAGACAGACAGACAGACAGACAGACAGACAGACAGACAGACAGACAGACAGACAGACAGACAGACAGACAGACAGACAGACAGACAGACAGACAGACAGACAGACAGACAGACAGACAGACAGACAGACAGACAGACAGACAGACAGACAGACAGACAGACAGACAGACAGACAGACAGACAGACAGACAGACAGACAGACAGACAGACAGACAGACAGACAGACAGACAGACAGACAGACAGACAGACAGACAGACAGACAGACAGACAGACAGACAGACAGACAGACAGACAGACAGACAGACAGACAGACAGACAGACAGACAGACAGACAGACAGACAGACAGACAGACAGACAGACAGACAGACAGACAGACAGACAGACAGACAGACAGACAGACAGACAGACAGACAGACAGACAGACAGACAGACAGACAGACAGACAGACAGACAGACAGACAGACAGACAGACAGACAGACAGACAGACAGACAGACAGACAGACAGACAGACAGACAGACAGACAGACAGACAGACAGACAGACAGACAGACAGACAGACAGACAGACAGACAGATATTTTATTGACAGAAAAAAGTCAATCCAGACTTATTAGTTATAGAAATAAGAGAGATATATGTACATGTATATACAAGATTATCAATTTGTTAAAATCATATGACAATATACATAGTGACATACATTACTAAAATCAAGTTAACGGGCATTGCCATAAAAACTCTGGGTATTACGATAACATAAATGACTGCTACTTAAAAGGCATTGCCAAGATAACATAGGGTCTATCATTTTGTTTCCCGCACCAAAACCAGAGATAAAATAGCTACTATGTATAACATACTAATTATATATAGTAGCAAAAAAGCCACTCTGGAAAGCATAGAAACCTAAAATATATATACAAGTGCATAATTATGCTACAGTAACTAGAGTATGCAATAAGACAATGGTGAAAAAAATATATATTTTATATATTTGAAAAAAAGCACGATATAATATCATGTAAGTACAATAAATGTGGCAATCCGCGAAACAGGTAGCTCCGAGCCATGATGCTCATGATGCCTTATGATTTTTATGTTTATATGTCATTGTCAATAAATGACCTCTTCTGTCACAATTCTTTTATATTTATATTACGGAAAAAGCGAGCTTCAGGCAAGTTAGATTTATTGTACGCAAGTAAAATTTTGTTGGTAATCATAAATAATACTTCTCATCAAATCTATCAGAAAATGCAACTACGGTCCTGAATGGCAAAAAAGCAAAAATTTGATAAATCAAGATTAACCCTTTAACCGCCGGTGTCGCATATATTCGGGTTTTCATTTTTTATTAGCACAATAAAGGGACCCCTTGGGATGAGACATTTTCAGTGTTGACAATTTTGAAAATGTAATTTATATGAAGCTATATAGTCTACTTATCTTAACTGAAAATGCGAAAAAGTCAAAAAACAATTTTAAAGTACCGAAAAAGAGTGAAATAGCTGTATTTCCAGGTCGTATATTGCCATGTAAACAAAACGAGTCAGCAATATTCAGCACTTTACATCACATATTCCCACGTATCAGACGGTAAGATCAGAGCAGTCGCCGCTAATTGGTGTCTAATAGTCAGGACACGGGAGGACACACCTGCAGCACTGATTGTCTACCCAATGCTGGGCCGATGCCATCAGCATGTGGCCCAATGCTGTGAAAACATTCAATCGTCCTTCAGGTATACAAATAGTTTGTTTGGGTTACTTCTGGTTTCATAGAAATGTTGATTAAAAATATTTGTAAAAATCTAAAAACTCTGAAAAAAATAAAATCTTGATCTGGGTGATACACTACTTCATTACAAGACTAAAAACGAAAATTGATATCATCCCAAGGGGCTGCTTTAAGTATCACCTATAAACATTTTTAAGGATAAAATATGACATCAATCAGCAATATTTGGAAACAGTTGACCTCCATTTTGTCAAATCTGAATAATTTTCACTCACTTGAAGTTGTGGATCGCGTCAGCGAGACACTTTGGGTGGGTGAAAATTTAGGGTTAAGTAGATTAATTTACTTTTTATGAAGTTTTTTTATTGATATTCATAATTATATTATGTACATGTATATGTGTACATTGTATTTGTGTAAGTCGATTGTCATATCATTGTGGTAGTGAGTTATTTTAGTTTTAACCTGTTGACGCTGGCCTCCTATTTTTACTTTTACTGTTTTATTTTATATTTTGATATTAAGTATTGCTTTCAGTCGAATATGTTTTTCCTTACTGTTGTATTAATGAATCCATCCACCATTGGTGTATATTCCAAATTTTAAAAGTAGATATACCACAAAGGTCGTCAACCTCACTGCTGTCCAGTGTTCAATGTCTCTTTATATGTCTCATTATTATATCTGTATATGGAGTACGGTACTGTAGCCTACATGTGTATTATTTTCAGGTACATTGAATTGTCCTTTGTGTTATAAATTCTTCGTGTTATCTGCAAATTTAATGTGACGGCATACTTTATAGAACGTTTGAACAAACACATGGCATATCACGTGGACCGGTGGAGTAAAATGGATCCAACCTTTGGTCAATATGAGGATTTTATTACGCGCTTTACGCATGTTACGCGCTAACTCGAGTGGCTGATCACTGTTCATAACCCAACATGGCAATATATCTACGGTGGTCCGTCATTCGCAAGGAGACGGTTGGTTCAAAATCATCCAGCAGACACAAAACGTGGATTCAATGTTAGTTTAATGTTAGTCCACCGTCGTAGACGTTGCACTAACATTAAAGATGGACTAGAAATGCAAAAGTTTTTAATTGTTGTACTGCGCGTTCACCAGTTAGGCTAGATATAGAGACGAACTTCCTGATTTCTAATTATTGACAACCATGACAAAAATAAGAAATCCGGGAATTTCGTCTCTATATCTAGTCTAACTGGTAAATGCGCAGCACAAAAATTAAAAACCTTTTGCAGTTCTAGTCTATGGACATGTTTACATCATATGGTCATATTAAGAAGCCAAAATAAAATCACCGATTTTTGAAAGATTTTAGACCTGGGCTAGTCCCTTTAATCAAGAAGTTTTAATAGGAACACATTTCGCTCGCATGACATAAGTCAGTTAATTAAAGATTATAATATCATCACAAACATTTTTAAAGCAAATAGTAACTTATCAGCTAAAACTCACATTTTAACCTTAGAATATTAAGACAAACACAGTATGATAAACTAGTGTAAACATGGTAAAAGGTTAATACAAAGGAGTCTTTGTAAGAGACGGGGCAATCCCTATGCGGCATCGGGAACTCCGGCCACAAGTATCCGAAAATAACTTGTCCTCACGAGTCACGAAGTCACATATATATGCGGTTAACCATCTCATAGCTAGGGTCATTTAACAAGACAACAATTGTAATTGACCCTTACAACGCTGTAATATTTGTGTATAAAACAGGGGGACCAAAGGGTTTTTTAATTTAAAATCTTCATAAATGTTTCAGTGAGCTCTTTCTGCTTCATTTTAATACCTACATTGTATGTTATGGGTCTACGGCCATTAGAAGTATTGTAATTCTTTCAGTGCGGGAGCCGGCAGAATCTGAACTCTACAGACAGTCCCCGCACTGAAGAAGCGCCATTACTGCTTATACTGCTCAGCAAACCACAATCAATTAGGCAACAAATGTAGCATGACAGTATTACATATTTCCCTGGCTTTATTTGATAAAAATGACATTTTTGCTTATTTGACCTTCACATTGACTTTTTGACCTTGAAGATGACCTTGAGTCATAAATATAATACAAAAAATGAGATATTACATTTTTGTTGAAAAATCATATTTAACCTAGAACTATCTGGCGGCCATTTTGTTTTTTTCCTTAAACGATTTCGCCCAAGGGTGCCAAAGAGGCACCCGGCTGATTCCTGCTCAGGACATCCCGTACAACCAGAATCAACCATAAAACATCGTTCATACCTCAAAACATGCTTGAGTTACAAATGACATTTAGCAACTGCACTATAAGGTTGACACAGCGTCGTAGACGGTGAGCCAACATTGAACCGACATTGGGTCAATATCTAATGTTTACTGGAGATACATTACAGTGGCAGACCAACGCGAGCGTCGTGCTGCTTGGATCAGTGAACAATAAAATGACGGTATCTTAAGCAGGAAGTACAAACGCTTTTGAGGTTTCATCAGTTTTTTTGCAAATAATACATCACCTTTCTAAACATGTTTTCGCATGTAAAATTTGTATTTCTTAAGCAATATCATAACATGTTTGTTACTTAGCATATTAGGTCTATTCTACCACAGACCAATCGAGAGTAAAATTGACAAAATCATCTAATCACTACCCATCATTCCGTTGTCTTTAATACGGGTAGCATACCATATGCTCCGGTGTTTTTGCTCGTACACATTTTTAAGCAAAATATAAATTTCCAAAATTAAAATCTATTAAAAAGGTATCTTTACCAGCTTGCAGACATTGTAGGGTATACAATAAACACCCCCCGCCCCCCATGCAACACAACGCTGAGATAATTTTTAGTGTTCCAAAATATTCCCTATCTAGTGAATATTAGCAGCTGATTTGGTTGAGTATAGTAGTAAACACGTTATGGACGTTGAAAAACCCACTGAGATGAAACACAGCACTTGGCAACAGTCGATTGGTAAGGTAAGGTAAGGTAACATTATCAGACTATCACAACGACTTCAAATCCCACTCACTAAATAATCTTAAGATTATATTCTTAAATGTGTGTGGACTAAAAAGCAAATTGAGATTTCCTGTTTTTAATGACTTCATCATGCCACAAAAGATAAATAGGTTGTAGTTCTCAGGTGTAAAGCAAATATTAAAAAAAATTTAGATCATAATAGTCCAGCCGATATGAAAAAATACACTTCAAAACATAAAAATGACAAGAATCTTTTATGAACGATACACGCTCTTCAAAATCATGATTTATTCATGAAATATTTCACGAACATTTTTTTGTGAGCATTCCAAGCCTACTTGATGAATGTGCCATGTTCATAAATAATTCATCAAGTGCTCATGAAATTGTTCTAGTCCTTCTCAAGAACATTTCATGATTATGATTTTTTCATAAAAAGCTCATGAAATGCTCTTGAAATTGTTCATGAACATTTAAAGAAAAAATTTCATGAATTCCATTCTAGAACATTGCTGAGCTGTTCACGAACTGTTCATGTCTGCTCATAAACAGCTCATGACATCGTGAACATCATCTCACAGGGGTTAGTCCGACTGTTTTACGATATTTTTTCTATATTAAAAATGGTAGATTTTGACATTGTTAAATGTTTTTCTTGACTAAACTTTCTCATGTTATTTTGTAATGATCCTTATTATTTCATAATTATGTTCATCTGTGGCATCTTCTGACGAAAAAGCTAGTATTTTTCTTATATGTCAGATCGCTATCGTTAGGCCTAGTTTTTAATTCTATTAATTCTAATCTAATCCTATTATTTTTAGACTTTTTTCTCTCTTTCTCTCCACAATCTATCAGGAGTAAGTTTGGAGGGAGCTACTGGGATTGGTTAGTTTTGCAGTAAGCTTAGATGAACTGCTAGCCGTGTCCCTCCTGTTTCAATAAATAAAATATTTTATACATTTTGTCACTTTATAATCACCAAATGTATTTTTCTTCTATAACGCGTAATATCACGTCTCTGAGTTACACTTGATTGATCAGAATGTGTTTTCTATGATAAATATTTATTGACGATGCTTTTTCTGTTTTTTTTTTCATTAAAACGGCATATTCTTTTGCAGCACTCACATACAAACCCAAAACCCATCTTAAAATGTGCCCAAAGGAGTGATCAAAGTAAGCCAGCATTCGGTTGTGGCCATAAACAAAAATGTGTGAGCGAACAACGAATAATTAGCCTACAACTAGAAATATTGGCCAACAGACTAATACACACAAAAAGTATAATATTTAACACAATATTAATATTCGGTATTCTAGGGGGTTTTAGTCACCGTTTTCCAACATCATAATAATAGTATGGGTGACAATTTCAATATGTGCTCTAACATGTGCTGTTGGGAGCACCTCAGCAGCTGTTGGGAGCACTGCAGCAGCTTATTGGAGCACCACTGCAGCTGAGCAGATTGGCACACCGCAACAGCTGCTGAGAGCACTGCAGCAGCTTATTGGAGCACCGCTGCAGCTGAGCAGATTGGCACACCGCAACAGCAAAAAAATTATGTTGGTATATTTTGTCTACTTTACTCATGTTAATAATATCAGATAATCTTTATGTAGACTATTCATGGTACCCTACGCAAATTGCCAAAGCACTGTTATTGATAACTTGGTCTAACCAGCGATAAAAGGTGGTGTTATATTGGATGAATTTCCAGCTAAGTGCTCACATTGTTTTATAAAACCCTGAAATTCGGCTCAAAGATGTATTTTCACAAGTTGAATCATATAAGAAGAACACCCACTCAATATTTACACATAAGCTGATTTAATTTGCATATATTCAAGATTACCGCCAATTTCAACTATAATACCTGATTAAACTAAATACGATCGAAGATAAGATATAATCTGCTGTGTGCAACCACTCCCATTTTAAGCTACCAACTTGAAGTGGGTAAAAATCCCACAAACAGATTATTAGCATGACTGTATTCCGACAGCACTCACATCAAACAACAGGTGCTCGTCTTAAGTTGGTTTAACGTCGATCCATCGTCTGCGACATCGGTCCATCATTAAACCAGCATTGTATCTTGTTTACTATCAGCATGACTTTATACCTTTACCACTCCCACTCTGTTCTTTAGTCTCCGGATACTTCCTGAATATAATAAAGAAACTTCGGGCTATCATAAGTCACATGTGAGCAAATCCCCCTTGGGTATGAAAGGGTGTATATGCCAGTTCACAAGTACTCCATGAGAGTAAATCCACATGAGACATTGGCCCAATGATGGATCAATGTTGGGCCAGCTTCGCGTATTGTGGGCCAACATTGACCCATCGTTAGTGTACTTATCGCGAATTAACGGAAGTCGCAAATGTGGAGGTGAGAGGTCATAAATAGCAAATGAGAGTATGAAACAATAAATGTACCCTACTTCAAAAAAGATAAAATGTCCATAAATGATGGGAGTGCCAAACAGGCATGCTGTGTATCATATTGATCCCCATTTTGACTTCGCGCACTTATGTTAAATTTTTCGCACCAAACTTGACATGTTAAAGATATTTCTAGTTTCATTTATTTCACCCCGAGACATGTATGACTTGATCATGTGAGAAAATACAAACGTGATTAATCTGTCGTGCTATATGAGAGCATACAGCACTCCCCAATGAATAAAGAGTTTGCCTAAAGGCTCACACCTTTTTCTTTGAACCAGTGCAGTATTTTCCTATATATCACACTCGCATGAACACCGCTTGTATATCATATCAGCGTCAGCACATTAAGGTAGCATGGAATATGTCTGAACACGGTCGATAAGATCCGGTCATAAAAATTGGATTATTGACCTTAAAGATCTTTACAGCCAGAGCATAAAAACAGCGAACACAAGACGTTACGTTAGTGCTGGTGTGATGTTGGGCTAGCGTCGCAGACGGTGGACCAATATCATAACAACACTAACGTAATGCATCTTTGTGAGATTAAAATTATCTAATATCTGCAATACAGTTTTTGCAATAACAGGCACTTTGCTGGTGACCGTGATAATACCTCGGGTAGGCATATTATAAACTACAGCTGAGATATTAGCTCAATTTTAGCTACAAATTGCAATATCACTATTCGCGAATTTACATTATTTATCCTGTGTGTACTAGTTGTCACAATTGAATCAATTGTCCAATTGTTTTGTCAGCCCAGACTTTTACGAGGGATACAGGGGCTATTATTATATTTTTTTATTCAACTTCATATTGACCTTGAAATGTTATAGCGAATCATAATAAATAATATAAAGTTTTCTGGTATCTGGTGTACATACAAAAAGTCTTATTACATAATGCTCAGCTGCAAACACGACATGAGATAATCAATTTGTTGATAGTCATTTTGGCGGCCATTTTGAATGTTTTTTAATGGTGAAAGGCCAAAACTTGTGAACGATTTTTTTATATATTCCACCCACTGGTAGGTTACTCAAGTCAAGTTTTGCTTTATTTATGGAATTTGGAGTGGCGACCTTTAATGACATATAAATGACTTTGACCTTAACCCTTTAACCGCCGGTGCCGCATATATTCGGGTTTTCATTTTTTATGAGCACATTAGGTACCACATTTTAAATATGTTAAAGATACAATGTAACGTCAACCAGCAAGATTTGAAAAAGAGTTGACCTCCATTTTGTCAAATCTGAATAATATTCACTCACTTGAAGTTGTGGATCGCGTCAGCGAGACACAACTTCAAGTGAGTGAAAATTCAGTTTGAATAATTTGGCGGTTAGAGGGTTAATCTGTGCAAATAGCACAAACACGTTTTGATATTTGTAAGTGCTACTGACAATTTTTGACAACAGTTACAAACTTTATCATGAAATTTTTACTCAGCCATTAATTTCGTGCTACATTTAGCTGCTGTACTATAGCGGATCTCAGCCCAGACCGGATGATTCTCAACTGGTATGCTGATTTGTTCTCCAGTGCTGGTACAATGCCAGTTCAGTGTCTACGCAACTGGGCTAACATTGTACAAACGTTGGAACAATATGTTGTTATTACCACAGCTCTTCTTTTTAACCTCTAAGGAGCGCTAGTTACCAATTTAAAATGATTTATTGATTTATATTAAAAATCCTACATAATAATTGATATGCGCTGAAAACAAGTCAAAAGTCAGTCGCCCACATAGACGCCCATAGTAGCGGCAAATATGTGTTATGTATATCGACAAAATGTGTTCCTATTTAAATAAATTGCTAAAATATGTGTTGAGAGTGTGATTTTGAACCAGCACGATATTATTGTTGAAATAACGTTTTTCCTTTCAATAATTGTGCCTACCGCATTGTACATGTTGTACATCCGGTTGTAAATGCTATATAAACAAGCCTTTCGTTGCTAATTAATCAGTTAATTATCTTGCGAATTACATGCGAATAGGCCTATATTCAACGTGGGACAAGCATTTAGCAGTGTGCTGATTAATTTAAAAAGCTGCATGTTTTATGAGTTTATGTAAGTGATTGAACTAGATTTAATTATTAATTTAAATTAAATCATTTTTCAATATGATCAGATACTCATACTGCAAAGTAGTATCATTATTTTGGTGAGGTGATGATGCATTGGGGTGCAGCATAGAGGTCACTTTAAGGTCATTTCGGAGTCACTAGGCTGGTTTTGAATATATTCGAAAACCCGTCGACACCGCTAGTACAGGTCACAAATGAGAAATGTCCCAAATAGCCCCGTGTCTCCCCTGGACCTAATGTGTTAACCCTTTAGCCGCCAAGTTATTTAATTAGAATTTAAATGGCATCGTCTGCGACGCCGGCCCAGTATTAAACATGCAATGGGTGAATATATCGTGTTTGCGGGATTCGTCTTAGATGAGCAATCAGCACATCTGACATCTCTAACCTAGCGTGGTGAGGCGTGCAATGTCAGCGTCTTGATGAGAAACCACGCATATATCACAGTACCAAGCAAACACAAAACATTTGTATAACATTTATACAATGTTGGACCAACGTCAAATACGTTGGGACGACGTTGTATAAACGGTATACAAATGTTTCGTGTTTGCTGGATATAAATACCTTTTCAGTTCCAAGTTATATAATTAAACTTTAATCCATTCAAAGTATCGTTTGTGACTCACAATTTCAAGTGAATAACATTTAATACTATTTATCATGATTCAGTCCAAATGTTTTAAAGCCGTGCTGATTGGAGTCATGTCTCACCTGTAAATGCCGCTATTTAAACTTGTAATAAAAAAAAAAGTTAAAGCGATCATAGTCGGAATTGGCAACCAAAGGGGTCGACAATGGACCATGACTAGACCTATTAGCTAGTTGAATTTATTTACCGTTCTCACAATATCATCTCTTATAAATCCGTGGACACCATAAAGGAAGAATGAATCGACCATGTTTGACAGCACTTTTAGCACTTTCAGTTACCGTGTATCAAGTGACATCGCAAGAAGCTGGTAAATATAAAAAACATGATAGGGAATAAATACAGGCCTGATATCAATACTGTGTTGCGCTCGCTCATCGATCCAAAATCAAACATATGTCAACAAAATAATATTATCGCTGATTTTACACACACATACTATGATCTCAGAATTCACTCCGGTGAAAATACAAATTACTTTCAAAGCGGCTTTAAAGATTACACAAGATTACGTTTTAGGTATTAGCCCAAAATTTCTGCTGATCATGACTATTGTTGTTTTAAATCTGTTTTATTATTCGACCAAATCACTGTTATTTGGAATGAAATGTGTGTCTGCACATCAAGATTTTCAAATATGTGTGGTTAAAAAAACAAATATGAGCAGGCATAATTTTCCGCCACTTGAAGTTGTGAGTGGCGGTAGCGAGACACAATTTTAAGTGGCGTAAAATTTATATAAATTAACTTATAGAATAAAGGTTAAAACGTGAATGTGAGTGAGCAAGAATACACACATTTGTACACTATTTGCATAATCTCTGAAACAGATTACTGAAAAAATAGTTTGGTCTTGAAAAGTTGACGTGTTTTCCTCAGATCACAATGATGATAGTCCTTATATATAATGGGTTGTGTGGAGCACTGGCACCCGTAGCGCTGCTAATGGAAAGCTATTCTTGTTGCCAGCTGATACGGTTCAGCCTGATAAGGTATAGATATATTATATTGACTATACTAATACCAGGCTGAGCAGCAGCATATCGCAACAAGAATAGCTTCCCATAAGCAGCGCTACGGGTGCCAGTGGTGAGGAGGGTGAGTCGACTGTATTATCGTCTTTAACAAAATCGTATCTTGTTGTGCGTGCTATTGTTTAAAATGCTTCTTTAGAAAAAAACACGTTTAATCCTATACAATACATATCCCATGGGCAGCCGTCATCTAGTTTGTAACATAAATATCTTATTTTAGAAAGAATGAGATGCTACAGTTGCCTGGAGATAGACATATTGGAGACAACGAGAAAAGAAGACAGCCAAGTGCCCGAGTTTCGGTCGAGCTTTGTGGATTTAGTTTATAAAGGAGATGACCCTGGACCCTGTGAAAATGCTCAGCCAATCACCTGTCCTAAACCAAGTGAAATATGTGTCGTTACACATACAATATTAAGCGGAATATGTGAGTGGAGCATCATAGTTTATTTTATTTTATTTTGTATAAGAAATAGCAGTTACGTGATGATTTTCCTGGTCACTTATTGACAATCCCGTAATGACAGAAGCACACTGTATGTTTAGGTCACGACCTGTTGAGTACTGTATTATATCTAAGTCTAGATTGCGATCTAATCAGAATTAAACCTTATTTACATTAAGATGGTAAATACTGGTGACCAGCACCCTTATTAAATTTGACATCCAAGATAAAATTTATATAGATGGCTAGCTTTATCCCGTGCTACGGGCAAAGGTGGGTAGGTCTCTCGCATAATTAGACCACTACGAAACGAACCCTGAATCATGTGAAAAAATAACGAATAGCCTAAATATACTCGACATAATAGCAGAAAAATGACATAAACATTAGAGCCTGATACAAAAAAATGTATGAATATAATAGAGACTACTAATCGGCAATTCAATAAAGTTAGTTACTTATTCCTTATTCATTATTCAATAATGAATAAGAAACAGTTACTTATTCCTTATTCGAACCAACAAGGAACAAGTAGCAGCCACTTATTACTTATTGGACCGAATAAAGAATAAGTAGCATAAACTTATTCGTTATTGGTATGAATAAGGAATAACTGACTGGTTACGTATTCCTTGTTTGAATTGGGAGAACTAACATTAAAAACAAAACAAAAAAATCAAATGTATGCTCACGCTCCACAAAATATGCTGATATACTACTAGTTCTCTTTAAAAGTATATTCATTTTTTCCGATTTGAATAAGGAATAAGTAACTGGTTACTAATTCCTTATTCGCGTTCGAATAAGTAACTGTTGCTTATAGGGGCCTACGGTATAAAACACATACAAATACGAAAAAAATCTAAAATACTCTCAGACCCGACAAAAGACGTCCACATTCTTCTATCTCGAGGAGTAAAACACCAATCTGATCGCACAAATAGTAGTACAAGTCTTGTTACTTATTCGGTTTTCAATAAGGAATTAGTACCTGGTTACTTATTCCTTATTAAAGTAACTAGCAATTATATGGTAAAATTCTCATGAAAAAAACACTACAAAACATCTAGAATACCCTAAGACTCGACAACAGACGATTATATACTTGTAATTTGAAGACATAAATGAGTGAAAAACCAACCTGATCGCACAAAGAGTAGTACAAGTCTTGTTACATATTCGGTTTTTAATAAGGTATAAGAAATTGGTTATTTTTCCTTCTTCGCGTTTGAATAAGTAGCTGGTACTAATAAGGGGAAAACACTTGAATATATGAAAACACAGCTAGATTACCCTGAAACTCAACAAAAGACTTCATATTTTGATCAAACTGATCACACAAAGAGCTGTACAAGTCTTGTTACTTATTCGGTTTTGAATAAGGACTTAGTAAACTGGTTACTTATTCCTTATTTGCGTTTGAATAAGTAACTGGTACTTATACGGTGAAAACCACAAAAAATATGCGAAAATACATCTCGAATACACTAAAACTCGACAACAGGCGTTCATAGTCTGGTAATATGAAGAGATAAAGATGTAAAATCTCAACCTGGTCACGCAAAGAGTTGTAGGGCCTACAAGTCTTGTTACTTATTCGGTAAATAAGTAACCAGTTACTTATTCCTTCTCTGCAGAAAATACGGTGAAAACCACTTCAAAATACGAAAACACATGTAGAATACCAAACGTGTATACTCTTTATGCGATCTGTTTGGTGTTTTACTCATTTATCACCTAAAATTACATGTATATCATGAACGTATTTTGTCGAGTTGTAGGGTATTCTAGATTTGTTTTCGTATTCTAAAGTGTTTTTCCTCGTATAAGTATATACCAGTTAATTATTAAAACGTGAATGAGGAATAAGAAATAAGTAACCAGTTACTTATTCCTTATTCCGTATGCTAATCTGTCTTCCTGATCTTGAAAACATATTTATTATTGTGATCTCTGTGCATGAAAACCGTAGAGTACATTTTTTTCAAGATTCTGACTCGATTAGTTTCTGAGATAAAAAATTGCTTGAAACTAGATTTTTGGTATTGGCTGTCTAATTTGCATATTTTATGTTAATTTGCTATTCTGACATTAATTATATATATTGTATTGCAATTGTTGACCATGAAAACCATTTGAATGTGGTAGATGATTTCTCGTCATATAGCCATTACACCAGACCATTGTCCCAGGAGCCACCACAAAAGTACAGCTCATTATTCATGCCAGTTGGAATAATACCAAATAATGATGCAATAACTCATTTTTTTTAATTATATAGACCTCGCTGCCAAGTTTTACTCAGGCGATATAGGTTGCGGTAATATAAATCTGCCTTGTATATTGATTATTGATCTTACTGCGTTTATCAGCATAGCAAAAGCTTTATATGGTGACATTATGATAATTAAAATATCACACCCACGCCCGATATTGGCTAACAGCAAACATTATCACAATTATTAAAACTGTCCTTAAACTTTAAATAATAATAAAAAAACTATCTAGTTGACGTACAAAGCTATTTGCCTGCAAACATTTTGGTAAACTATTCCAAAATTCTCATTTGTAGAAGCCATTTTGAATTTCAGTATACCTTGCAAAAATCATCTGCACATCTCCTTATCGTGGGGAATGTGATTGTAAAATTTGATTAACTTCTGACTATAAGGTTTGGAGTTTTTGAGCCCTAGAAACGGGTGGCGGCCATTTTGAATCGTGGTAGCATCTTTAAAAACGCACGTGCACATCTTCATCTTATAAGGAAGGTCACTTAATAAACTTAAAAAAATATCACTAGTTTTAGAGTTCTAGTGCCCACAAACAAAATCGAGTTGACCACTGAAGGTATGGAGGGAGGGAAGGGAGTTGCATCTTCGTCGGACTGGACATTGTATGATGTGTGTATGAAAGTGTGAACTTCAAGTTGTACCTATCTTTTACATTTCAGATAGAGGACTGCTTGGTAAAGTTGAATTACTGGTTCCGCGATGTGTCAGCTTGGAAGAACCGGTTGTACAGTATTTACCACCGGATGGCACCTGTGGTCAGGTCCACGAAGTATTCAACTTGACAATAGTGGCTGGTATATTTGACGCAACGGCCATACACAATAGCGGTGGTGTTGCATGCCCATGCCGTACAAACGAATGCAACCACCCATCCAGTGAGTATATTCTTTCAATGACACAATAAGTTACGAATGTGTCATTTTACTAAATTTGATACACGAGGCATTCTTTAATTTTAGGCACTAGTGATCATATTTCCTTTGAATATGATATTCGCTGCATATTGTCAAAAAGTCAAACATATATCAACTTAGCTGTGTTTATTGACATAACGTGGTCAGCAGAGCCTTATTTTAATTGTAATGTTTACTTTTATCATTTAAGGTTTTAGTACGGTTTTGGAGACACTAATTTATTTATTGGCTAATTTATGTTACGATGTAGTCTTCATATTTAAATTTCTCACTATCCCTTTTACAAAAGTAAAATATATTTAACAGGTAGTTGAACATCGCTATTATGATGTTGATCACTTAATTCAGAAAGAATCACTTTATGACAATGAACGTTGTCTCTCCACCACGACAATTATTTCTGTTATGGAGTGACAATAAACAAATACTAAATATAATGATAAAACAATTTAAATGACAAATAGAAAAGTTAAAATATCAAATTCACAAAGGTCTTTAGAGTCGTTTTTTTACTATATCGTGCATAGTATCTATGAATATTGCTATAGTATGGTTTTTTTTTTTCAATGAGGTTGTGGTAGGCTGGAAGGTTGTAGGGTGCTTAAAAATGTAATTGCAGTGTTTATGTGGAAGCAATCGCGTTTTAGAAAGACGTTGAATAAAAATACTCACCCACTGACTTGCACAAACCTTACATTATTTCTAAACACTTTGCACCAGACAAGTGATATTTTTGTAAGAAAAAGTATATAAATTACCTGAAAACTATAAGCGTTACGGATAGTCGCTGCAACGTGGGACAGACATAAATTGCTAAAAAA
This sequence comes from Flabesymbios commensalis, assembly GCA_964017125.1. Taxonomy (NCBI): domain Eukaryota; kingdom Metazoa; phylum Annelida; class Polychaeta; order Terebellida; family Flabelligeridae; genus Flabesymbios; species Flabesymbios commensalis. The sequence continues at coordinate 27,298,724 of OZ024910.1, forward strand.
AGTGGTAAAATGATAAAATTATTTTTTTAAAAACTTGTCTAAAATCTTATGGATAGTGTTTTATACTAGCATTATATCAGAAACAAATATAATATATAACACAGGAAGTCTAGAATAAATCACTTGTTTATGTGGGATTTAGCATGTGGGACAAGGCGCTTCGGCTAAAGTTGGCTAAATTTACATAATATTTCCTTCAAAAAAACACATTTATGTTAGAACTTTTTGAGTGTTATTATTGCTATATATTGTAAAATAAAGGTCATTCATTGCATTTATGTAATGAAATTAAGTCAAAACATTCAATAATAAATATTAAAAGGGGCGGAAAGTGCTGATGCTTGAAATTATAGAATCCCTCACACACTTTACATACACAGCAAACACGGGACATTCACCCAAATGCTGGGGTTAACATTGGAACAGCATTGGGTGAATGCCCCGTGCTTGGTTAGGTGGGTAGCTTCTCAGTTATACAGCGGTTATGACAATATAAAATTACTGTTACCTGAAGTTGTATTTCATTAATATCAGTTTAGTGGCCTACTGAAAATGTCTCACAGTGGACAAAGAGTTTATATATTTTTATCCCGAAAATGTACAATTATAATAATTGTGTGTTGCATATTGTTTTCTAAAAATACATTCACCAGTAATTTGAAGTATTTGTAAGCCAATGGGATCATTTAACACATTATCGGTACCAGAAATACATAAACACAATGCATTTCAGCCGGTACATAACTAAAATGTCAACACATTTTCATTCATTTGTGAAATGCGGTGAGTATAAATAGCCTAATTCTATAAAAAAGTGTAATTCTCTACAATAGATTAATCCTTATCCTGCTATTATTTATCTACTTGAAGTTGTGTCTCGCTACCGCTACCCACAACTTCAAGTGGGTGAAAAGTACTCATATTCGTTTAATTTGTACACAAATATTTGCAAAGTTTGATGTTTATACACGCATTTCATTCCCAATAACAGTGATTTGGTCGACTGATAAAAACAGATTAAAAACGATAATAGTCGTGATCAGCAGGATAAGGGTTAAAACATTGTGATGAGCGGCACGGGAGATTGGGATGTGTCTATGCGGTGACAGTCAATACCATGTCTACGAGCATGCTGACCATATCCCATTCAGCTGTGATGAGCGGTATCATTGTCCATGAATATCATATTTTTACAGGAGTTGAAGGATTGCAATGCCTCGCTTGTCTTGATGTGAATATTATAGACGATGTAGAAGCAAGTTCTTCTCTGTACGACAGAATGGTACAGACCATGTACGGCGGAAATCAGCCACCAACTTGTATCAAGCCTGAAACCAGGAAATGTCCGCATGGAGAAGAAATGATATGTGTGAATTCACATTCTGTTATGGACATTAACGGTGGGTAGTGAATAATCAAATCTAAAAAAGGAAAATCTAATAACATAAGCCTTTATACATGTATGTGTGTTTAAAACGACACAATCAGGCCAAAATCATCATTTTTATTTTGGTTCCTTGATATGTTCATAATATGGCAACATGTCCATAGACTATTTTGTGATGCGCGTTTACCAGTTAAACAAGAAATACGGACGAGATTTATTTTCGGACATGCATGTCCATTGTCCAAAATACGAAATACGGGAATAACTGATAAATGGGGCTTTTGGCACACTTGCTACGCTGCCACAGCAATCCAAAATTTAAAAGACCTCCACTATTCTAGTCCATGGACATTTTCACAAATCAAGGACATATCAAGAAGTGAATATACAATGTTGCCGCTAATCACGACTCTATCCAGCAAGCACAAAACATCTGTATAACATTTGTACAACGTCGTTATACAAATGTTATACAAAATTAATGTTTCATGTTTGCTTGTTTTCAGTACATCTTTTCATATCAAATGCCAGTTTTTGTGAGATAAACTGATCAGCAATCAGTTGGAATTGTAAATGTTTCGCGGTAGCGAGACACAACTTAACCCTTTAAGCCCTCACGATGCATTAAAACATCATATTACTTCTCTGAAAACAAAATTATTTTGCCTACAACCAAGTCGAGAATTGCGACAGCAATTCGCGGCTTGTAGTGGATAAAGATGACAATGTAGTCCACAGACTTACTCTGCACAATGTCATATTTTATACTATTTTAGATGAATTTTAAAAGACTAGAGTTCTCAGCTCCCATTTTTAACCATTTTTAACCATTTTTCTCAGCTCCCATTTTTAACCACTGGGAACGATTTTCACAAAGGCAAAAATAAGGGGCAGAGCTAATTCGTGGCGTCTCAAGATGGAGACATGCATGGCTGGTTATAATACATGTACATGTAGCTGATGTTGTACGATATGCTTTCATAAAACTGACCAAAGTCAACACGGAACGCCGGTCCAACACTGCCTGAATGCAGATGCAGCACTAGAATTACTGGCCATCACCGCGTCCGCTGCTGGCCAGCGTCTAGCATTGACTCACCTCTTGTTCACCCTGTCGATGTGGGCATATTGAAATAATTAAAAATCTAGTTCAGTTCATGTGCAAATACAAGAAAATTGCAACATATACCCGATGCAGTTTCAATGTTAATTATGTCTCCCCTAAATAGAGGTGGAGCCATATTGCTTTACCTCTCACCGCTCAGTTGTTCATCCGATCAGTTTTGTGTCTGTGTGTTCTCCCCGTCTATCGAGCAGGCTGTCGAAACCGAGACGTTGACCTAATGCCGGGCTATTGTTGGCCCAACGTCTACGACGCTGAGCCAACATTAGCACAGTATTGGGTTACCGTGTCGTTTTTGACGCCACTCTGAATGTGGGCCAGCGTCACAGACGGCAGGCCAACATTAACCCAGCCTTTGTTTCTCATTTGAATAGGCCTAAAAGTCTGAAGAACAAACAAAAGACGGCAACCAAACATACTGGCACCTTAGAGTGCCGGTACACAACAAGCTTTAGTGCTGACTAACGTTGGTCCATTGTCAACCACGTTGGCTCAGAATTAGCCCAATATTGTTTCAACGTCTAGTGTTTGCTGGGTATAATGAAGGGAGATGTCACAACATGTTTATACTTCATGCGGGGACACTGTCGACGACGTTGGTCCAACATTAAAACACAACGTTTGTTCAATCAGCCACTCTCCTGAAATAGTGTAAAAAGAATCACAATGCTGCAAGTCATGTAGTTTTGCAATTGGGGATGATTAGGCTGGCCTACAACCCAAGATATAATATATTTTATGCGGATGAATCCTGTCCATTTGAACAGATAGTCTCCTACTTGGTTTCTTAGATTTTCAAAACATTCCAAAGCACTCCACAAAGGACACATAACAATAATGTTTTGTGTTTACTGGGTTGAACGCAGCCCAGCAAGAACGAGATGTTGAACCAGTGCTAGTTTCATGATGGGCCAGCGTCGCAGATTGTGGGCCAGCATTGAACCAGCATTGGGTCAACGTCGTGTTTGCTGGGAGTGTTGACAAGTGTTTCGCACCAAAACGGAATAATAAATTCCGCTTTAATACATAGTCTCTACTGTCCACAGGAGCCATTTAATAACACTAATTACAAAGGCCATTGACACTAGTCCTACATCTATTAGCTATCAACTTTTATGGTTTATGCTTCTGAAAGGGAGACATCCTGAGCTTTTTGTTCACAAAAAACTAGACCCTTCTAGTTCAGATTTAATAATGAGCGGTTTTTGTGTGTGAAATCATGAGTTGTGAAATCCGCCCAGCCCAGAAAATGTGCACATTTTTTTTCGAAATAACTGATATTTAGTGGACTAAAATAATCTGCTAAATTGGAAGATAATTCATTGTGCTATATGCTTTACTTATATTGATCAAGTGAAATCACTTCAAAGGGCCTTTGAATTCGAGCTTGAAAAAAATAGAATCAGATAACTTAAGATGAGAATTGCGGGGAATTTCAAAGTGACTGTAAATGAGAGAAACTAGATGGGTGTCGACATAAAGCCAACATAACATTTGAATTATCTAAAATCAGTGTAGGAAGTTTAATCGTAAAGTAATTACATTGACGAGTTGCGGGACAGTCCTTTTGATATCCTTAATTATTTAACAGACCTATTATGATTATTGGAAATAAAGTGAGGACACAATAATTACAAAAAAAATATATTATTATCTAACAAAAAAATGTTGTTAGTTATTAACGTCGTTATCGATATTCAGCTGCTATATAATTACCACGAATGTGATACTGTGGCTTACATAGATAATTATAAGACACAGTGCATTCTATCTATATAAGTCACAGTATCGTATGAGTGTTACTTGCTGTGAATTTTTAATTAATTTCTGTTATAGACAGCTCTCTTTGTGATCCGTTTTATTATTGCAAACAGTTTTTCAATCAAAATGTAATGTTGTTTTATTTCTTTATATATAGATGGTGGCGTACAAAGAAAAGCGGATGTATGGTTTGCCGGATGTGCTAATACCTCTGAACATCATTGGAATAACGTACCAGAGAATGGATGTGCAGATAATGATGAAGCGCAAAACCAGGATGTGTGGAGAGAACTGCTTGATGTGGAAATAATAGGATCTGAAGGTGACACGTGTGGCTGTAATACATTCACCTGTAATCGCAGAAAAGGTAAGAATAATTGACACATTGACACATTGAATTATTTGCAATTTTTTTCTTTTGGACATTACATGGTATATCATTTCATTACAACTCAATTGCTTTAATACAAAACACGGACGTAGCAGTTTTCATATGTAAATTAAAATATATAGCAGCAAATCAAACAGTACAGTACCTCGATTTTGTATATTATATAAGAATAGTAAAGAGCTTGATAATTTTAGACGAGTCCCCCTGCTTTGACACTGACATGAGTCCAAATGCGGCGTCAACAGATTTTCATGAGAGGCGCACCCATCGGGGACCTTGATGCAGCGCTACGTAAAAAGCTGGTGCCGATTTTTTTTCATCGAACGGATTTTGCTGTTGTTTATATCTTCGTGACATTGGAACACATGTCCTTGTGGCAGCTCCAACAGAGAAGTGATCGTAAGCGAAAGGTTTCCTGTCGTACGCAGACGTACTAGTGAAGTACAAATATGAAAAATGAATTTATTAAGACTTCCGGGGGTATTCCGGTGATATTTTAATTAAAGTAGAATCATTGCTACAGCGGCAAACAGAATGCCCACATGCAATATAAAATGTACGACTTCTATTTATAAATAAGAGGTCGGGGATTTCATTTCTATAAATATAATAACATGTTTGAAGATCAAAACGTTACTTACAGTGCGCAAATGACAAGATCGTTTTAAACGAAATTTTGTGAGATCTGTCGGATGAGAATTGCCGTTTTGGAATAATTTGTCGAATTTTACATTTTAACTCTCACTGCGCTAATCACGACTATATGCGTTTTTCATTTCTTTTACTTGTCGATCAATCTACAGATATTGGGAATGAAATGACTGTTCAAACATGAATATTTGTAATATTTTGACTATTTAAACATGAATATTTGTATTTAAACAGGAATATTTGTAAATATTTTGGTTTACAAATTTAAAAAATATGGGTGATTTTCTATAATTCTATAAATGAGTCTAATTGTGATAGCTGTGCCACGTCATATCATTTGAACATTGAACAGAACATTATTAACTCACTAACTGTCATTACAATTAATTATTTTTCAGATCGTATGCAGTGTTTCAATTGTCTCACGTTATCAGTGCTGGAATCAAATGGAAATATGGATAGTTTTCTATCAGATTTTCGTAAAGCTTTGGTGAATATCCACTATGATGGATCGGATCCTGGTGAATGTTGGAATATGGATTATAGGACAACTACCTGTCCTACAACAACTCACAAGTGTATCAACGCTCACTCTGTCTACAAGATACAGTGTAAGATATAGTAAACTTAAGAAATTAAGCCAATGCTCGCTCACTGCTTAGCCAGCGTCATTAACAAGGGGTTAACTTTAATACAACATCGGGTTATGGGCTCGTGTAAGCTTGAATTTTGTGTTACTAATCACACAAATCAAACACAATAATTTTTCTAATAACGGCTTTTATAACGGTAACTCGTTAACCACCGGTTACGATTCTATTCGTTTTCCACTTTTTATTAGCACATTAACTATCATTCAGCATGTTAAAGACAAAAAGTAGCATACATCAACAAGATTTTAAATCGTTCACCTACATTTTTTTTAAATTTGTATAGTTTTCTCTCACTTGAAGTTGTCAATCGCGAGACACAACTTCAAGTGGGTGAAAATGCCAATTAAATAACTTGGCGGTCGAAGCCTTCAATGTATATTTCAATGTATATTTCAGTCTCAAAACACTTATTTTACCCAAACAGACGGGGATGACGAAGCGATACTTGAAGTATTGTCACCACGCTGTGTTGCACAAGGAGATGATGGACTGAAGTCGGACTTCATTTTACCAGTACAAGATGGCTGTCTTGATTCTGATCACGTTCACTCTTACACGGGTTTGGAGGATGCCACAAGCTCCACTGTTGAAAGCGTCGATGGACTCTCCTGTTTTTGCAGCAGTGAAGTCTGTAATCACCCAAAACGTATGATCATCTCTTTTATAATTGCTCACCATTGGGAAAACGTCATAAAAAGCATTTAATAAAATATAAAAATGTTCGAAACATCAACGAAAACCATCTTCTCAGCTGTTACTAAATCACCCTGTATTGATAGATGTTTTAATTTATTTTTTTTGTAAATTTTCTGACGGGCTATCTTTTAGAAACTTAATAAATTTGATTTTTCTGCAATATTTGTTATCAGGTTGTGGTGTATTCTTCATTGACACTTTGGATTGTTTCATAATAAACTTCTAGGTAGTGAGCATGATTTTTGAGAAATAGCTACATGCATCGCAAAATTACGCAAAATCAAAACAGTCGTCATTGCGCGGCATAAACATAATATTAATAGGCATTCGCAGGTTCCAGTGCATGACAATAACATGCACATCTCATTCCGTGATTTTATTACATTTATATTTGTTATATATCTTGTATTATGTATGTTCGTTTTATATAATTACAGATATAAATGGCTTACATTGCTACTCATGTCTGGAAATCAGCCTGAACGATGACGATATAAAGGATCAGCTGCGTGATGGTTTAATTGAGGACGTGTTTGATGGTCAGCCACAAGCAAAATGTGACGATCCTGAATCAATGAAATGTCCAACAGGAGGGAATGTGATATGTATGAGCAGAAAAGTGCAAATTAAAGGGGAAAGTAAGCAAAAACATTTTTCTTTATTTCAAATGTCTGTTGTTCTGTGTATACTTTGCTCCTTGACAAAACGTTATATTCTCTATGGAATATAACCGTTGATGTTCACGTTGAAAGCTTTAAAATATGTGTATTCTTTTCGTCACAATACTACATATATTTTGCGCAGATGATGGTGTAAACTGGGACGCTGAAGTAGAAATGCGAGGATGTGCTGATTTAAACAAGAAACATTGGGAAAATCTTCCACAGAATGGATGCGATGAGAAAGTCCACGATTTAACCGCATGGAGAGAAGTGTTAAATTCAACACTGGAGAAATCAGAAGGGAATACATGTGGCTGCCCGTATTATGCTTGTAACCGAGATGATGCTGACGGCGGCGCAATGTCATCCCTTAATATTTGTCTGAAACTAAGTGTAATTGCCGTAATTACAGTTATTAGTTTTGTATGATAAGGAGGATATTATGGAAATACAAATATTTGGTTTAAGTTAATCGTTGTAACTCGCCCAGCAGACACAAGACGTTTAATCAATGTTGGTGTAACGTTGGTCCATCGTCTACGACGTTAGAACAGCATTATACCAACATTGATTCAATGTATTGTGCATACTGGGGGCTGTGACATTTTCACGTTTTTTATATATATCGTCCTCTGTGTGAATTCAAT
>OZ024910.1:27306894-27604394 GCA_964017125.1 Flabesymbios commensalis
GAAGGACAGTATAGGCTACTTGTCGGGTTAACTCATGGGATATTTATTATTAATAAGCCCATATGTACGGAGCCCCTAAAGGGACACATGTGGAGGAGAAAATTAAATTGAATCGTGCCCACGATTTATAATCCGCCACCGATTTATAATCCGTGGCCACGATTTATAATCTCTGCCCACGATTTACGATCTATAATCTGTGACCACGATTTAAAATTCGTTCCCACGATTTATAATCCGTTCCCACGATTTATAAATCCGTGGCCACGATTTATATTCCGTTCCCACGATTTATAATCCGTGGCCAAAATTTATAATCCGTGGCCACGATTTAAAATCCGTTCCCACGATTTATAATCCGTTCCCACGATTTATAATCCGTGGCCACGATTTATGATCCGTGGCTACGATTTATAATTCGTTCCCACGATTTATAATCCGTGGCCACGATTTATAATCCGTTCCCACGATTTAAATTCCGTTCCCACGATTTCTAATCCGTGGCCACGATTTAATAATGCGTTCCCACGATTTATAATCCGTTCTCACGATTTATAATCCGTGGCCGCAATTTATAATCCGTGGCCACGAATTATAATTTGTTCCCACGATTGATAATCCCTGGCCTCGATTCATAATCCGTGGCCACGATTTATAATTCGTCCCCACGATTTATAATCCGTGGCCACGATTTATAATCTGTTCCCAGGATTTATAATCCGTGGCCACGATTTATAATCCGTGGCCACGATTCATAATCCGTCCCTACGATTTATAATCCGTGGCCACGATTGATAATCCGTTCCCACGATTTATAATCCGTTCCCACGATTTATAATTTGTTCCCACGATTGATAATCCTTGGCCACGATTTATAATCCGTGGCCACGATTTATAATTCGTCCCCACGATTTATAATCCGTGGCCACGATTTATAATTCTACTCCCAGGATTTTTAATCCGTGGCAACGATTTATAATCCATGGCCACGATTCATAATCCGTCCCTACGATTTATAATCCGTGGCCACGATTGATAATCCGCTCCCACGATTTATAATCCGTTCCCACGATTTATAATCCGTGGCCACGATTTTTAATCCGTGGCCACGATTTATAATTCGTGGTCATGATTTATAATTCGTTCCCACGAATTATAATCCGTTTCCACGATTTATAATTCGTTCCCACGATTTATAATCCGGGGCCACGATTAATAATCCGTGACCACGACTTATAATCCGTTCCCACGATTTATAATTCGTTCCCACGATTTATAATTCGTTCCCACGATTTATAATCCGTGGCCACGATTTACAATCAGTGCAGAATGTTTACATTGCTGCGAAATTGGAAATTAGGCTGTTGTGTTACTGGCAGAAATGTTAGTCAGGGCTGCTAGGGCAATAAATGGACTGTTTGGGGCAAATTGTTCCAAAGTTACCAATTTTGGCCCAGATGTCGACAGAACCCTACTTGATCGATTTTGGGTGGATGCCAAGAAAGGCATCGCCTTGCGCCATCGTAGGGGCTAAATCCAAAATAGCCGCCACTAGATATCAGAAATATCAGAATTAAGCATTATAATAATTAAAAAATTAAATTACTCGCTACTGATAAGGATAATTTATGATCCTTATGTTTTTCATAAGTTTTGATTGATTTCTCCTCAAAATGTCACATTTTTATGTGATTTATTGGCACAATGCGTAGGCTAATTATCATGATCTGTTCATACTATGTCAAATAACTGCACGTTTTTCAATGATTTCCACACAAGTACAACAATTATATGATCACATGCTCACCAATAATAAATAAACAGTATCAGTGATAAATAGTTTTACAAATGAATTCTTGAACATTATTGAATTTGTACTTTGACGTCAATAAAGTTAATACGACACCTGAAATTAGGAATGATACGGTACGGAAATGCTTGTCACTGTAACCACGAGATCATTCTCATTTGTTGCAATTTCCCACACATAATTGTCAAAATGTTAGCTATATACCTCAGTAACAAACAACGTTTCAGCAGATTCATCCCCGAAATATCACATTTATGTAATTTAATGTTATTTGTAGCATATGCGCCATACATAATAATACAATTTATTGGCAACTAAAAGTTGAATTACATTACAACGTAGCATACAGAAGTAAAAAAATATTTAGCTATAAATTTTTTTACGTATTATTAAAAGTGAAAGAAATTTTACACAAAACGTGTTTTCAATATAAATAGTTTAAAAATAAATAGTTTATGTCATGCAGTCATTGCCAGTGGACCAGGCCGTGTGGGATCAGTGTACGTTGGTATCGTTTTGTTTTTGCTCTGGGCGCTGGGGATTTTGTTTTCTTTCTCAAATCTTGAATGATCTGTCCACATTATGTCAAATAACTGCATGATTTCAATAATTTTCAGAAATATACATTAATTATAGCAGCATGCCAATACAAATATAGATCTCTGTTCCCAATAAATATTGGCTAATATTATGACTTAGCATGATCAATATCCAAACTTGATTCCTTTAATAATTCCAAGACTATCCTTCTCTAAAATGTAGCCTGTATGTGTAGGCTCTCGATGCTGCCACTACATGATGTGAGCCAGAGGAACATAAAATATAGTCTGTCCAACGGTGGAGGATGGTCAAAATGAAAGTTAGCTTTTCGTTGATTACTCTGTCAATTCCTAAGCGATTTTCATGAAATGTGCCATATATCCTGAAAATATTGTATAGATCAAAAGTTAAGCCATTTGACGTGTAGTACATTTTTTAATTATGACACCCCTTTATAAACCAATTAGCTTCATTCCGGTGAATTCTCAGAATTGTGTTGTAAATGTATGTCAAATGGTCGCACTTTTGAAATACTTACTGGAAATTCGGGAAAAGTTGTTGAGTATTTCGAAAGTGATCTTGACCACTGGAGAAGTGATCACAGCCACATTAAAAATTATCTCAACCACTACAACGTTCTCGTCACTTTTTCAGTGGGCAAGATTGTGGCCAGGTTTACCCTCGTGGTGGCTGAGATGACTTTTTAAAGTGGTTGTGATGGCTTCTTTAGTGGTCAAGATCACTTTTGTGGTGACCGAGATCACTTTTTAGGGGCTGACATAAGATTGTTAGTGGCCAAGATCACTTTTGTAGCGCAGGACATAACTTTTAAAGTAGCTGTGATCACTTCTTCAGTGACCAAAATCACTTTGTAGTGTCTGAGATAACTTTTAATGTGGCTGTGATCACGTCTTCAGTGGTCAAGATCACTTTGTAGACAAATTTTGCAGTGGCTGAACCAATTTGTTAGTGGCTAAGATCACCTTTGTAGTGGCTCAGACAACTTTTAAAGTGGCTGTGATCACTTTATTGGTCATGATCAATTTTGTAGTGGTTTATATATTTTTTAAAGTAGCTGTGGTCACTTTTTCGGTGGCCGAGATCACCTTGTATTGGCTTAAATAACTTTTTCAGTGGTTGACACCGGTTTCTTAGTGGCCAATATCACCCTTGTAGAAAATATAAACGTAATAGCAAACATTTATACCATATAAAGGTAATATGAGCGAGATGAAGTCCTGCTGGTATTCACTAAAAAACGGTGTAAATTGTTCAAATGGAGGGATAAAATACGAACTTGGTTTTACATTTCATATTTAACAGAAATAAAATATAATGTATCCACATTAAAGCCCTAGATATTTACTTTCAACTGCTATCAAAAGTGCTGATACATTTTTTAATTTGGGTGTTCATTGGGCAAAAATGTGAAAGACGGTTAATTTTCCCGAGCTGGCAGAAAAGTGTGCAAATTTTAAGTCCAACCCAAAATGTGTAATATGTTCAAATAGCTCCTTATTTTTATTCAAAATGGATTATGTTAAGTCAACAATAGTTCTAGAACATGTTTGAATCAAAACCAAACATTTATCACATGCAAAATCAGCTGAGAGAAAAATATTTTGACTATTTACTGAAAAAGTATGAAAAATCAATGAAATTAATACCAACATAAAGCTCTCTTGTGCATTTGGCGATTATCGGACACAAAATATATTAGGGTACATCCATGTGAAAGTAGATTTCTATTGATTTTTAATATATTGATATCGCTCAAAATTGGACCACTCAGTGGGCGATAATGTGAGATATGGTCAATTTTCCCGAGCCTGAAGAAAAGTGGGCACATTTAACGTCCAATCAAAAAAACATGTATTATGATTACACAACCCATTATTTGTATTCCAAATGGATTTATTTGTAGTAAACAATAGTTCTAGAACATGTTTGAATCAAAAATAAACATTTATACCATACAAACAAAGTATTTTGACTATTTATTGAAAAAGTATGAAAAATAGGTAAAATTAAGGGTTTAAATAACAACTTAAAGCTTTCTTGTACATTTGTCATTGATCAGATACAACATATTTTACATCCATGTGAAGGCCGATGCAAGTTGTTTTCTATTGATATCAAATATATTGATATAGCTCAAAATTTGACTACTCATTGGGAACAAATGTTACATAATTATGGTCAATTTTCCCGAGCCTGAAGAAAAGCGCGTCAATTTTTACGTCTAACCAAAAAAGGGTGTAATATGTTCACATAACTCATTATCTTTTATTCCAAAATCGCACCTAGGTCATGTACATTTTTGGCCATATTTCAGTAAAGCAGCGGCAGTCAGGTTGATTGTGGCCTCTGAGTAGTCCAGCTATGTGCAAATAATAGAGGCTTTAATCCCCCTTACGGGTGACACATTAAACCAGCCACGTCTGGTCTAGTATGCAATCTAATTATTTTCAAGCATTTTTTTGCTAAATTTTCTTTTTTGTTCGTTAATTGTAAACAAATCCAATTATTTAAATAAAATAACAACAGAAGTAGCTAAATTGGCCATAACTATACCACATAGAAATATATCACGTGGTCACAGCCCTTTAGGTATCCTTAGAAAGGTATACCACAAATCTGAATGGCGGCCATCTTGGATTTTGCTAATACACCGGCCCTGAGCGATTCCCGTCTTGGCATCCATCTCAAATCGAAAGAGTATAATATGTTCTATATCTGTGCCAAACTGTGTAGCTTTGGAAGAATTTGCCCCAAAATATCCCTAACAGCCCCGACTTTTATGTAAGCACGTACTTGGCTAGTTCATGACGCCGTCAATTGAGTAGATGTGGTCAGATCATTGCAGGCTGTTTTTTTATTGTTTTTGATTGGTTCCGTATAAAAAGTTATGTTTATGTTTATCGATATTACAGGTATTACAATTATCAGTATTATAAGAAATGCCTACGATCTTAATTTACATCGTCGCATATCACAAAAAAAATATAGCTTTTTGTCTAGCTGAATAAATCATTCCCGTAAAATCGAGCTGAATGAAATCAATGGGTTTATAGTGGAGCGTCATAATTATAAATTTACTGCATGTTAAATCGTCTAACTTTTAAACTACATAACATTTTTTTCGTGAAATTTCCAGAGTAGGTGGCGTAGAAAAGAATGCTTGCCAAAATTCACGACAATCGGATGATAATTGTCTTATGCTACGGTCCCACGAGGCTTTTTTAGCCTCCCGATGCTCTCGCGATGCACAAATTTGGGCATAGCCGGAGCAGCGCCACCATGCACCAGTCATTCGGCGAATGATCGGCGACGTACGCGATTAATTGCCATGCTTCGCCAAGGCATCGGGACATCGAGAAAAAATTCAATGCATGCATTGAAATTTCCTCACGATGTTTCGACGCCAAATACCATCGGCGATATATCGCCGAACAGCGCCGAGCAGTCGGCGAACATTCGGCGATGTACACCAAGGCCAAAAATGTCCCATTCACATCGGCGACACATCAGCGACAAATCGGCGATGCTCGTGTAAACATCGGCGATGCATATTCGATGTGATAATATCGTCGATGGTTTGGTGATCCATCGCCGATCCATCGCCGATGTTCCCAAACTGCATCGGCGGTGCTACGGCGATGCTTCGCTGAGCGTTAGACATCCTCCTTCCGATTGGTCACCGATGATCACATGAGCACTATTATAACCCATTGAAAGTGATTGCCATCAGGTATTAACAATATAATTTCTAAAACCTATAAATAAATTATGTCATGACCTCATCCTAAAGACAAAATAAGAATATAGGCCTATAATCAAATAAGCAAAATCAGTTTTTGTTCTGTGAAATGATCCCCGAGCTGCTTAAGTTCGATGACCTTGAGTAATGCTCAAAGGTGAATCTTTAATATTGTGGGGAACCTCTGTGACCGAGATATAGCGTGCCCGACCTTAGACCGTCAGGGCTCGAATTTCGAATCCTGTGTCTGGAGGGCAGTGTCATCTCATTCTGGCCCGGTTTAGCCTATAAGTGCACAAAGGTGGCCTAAAACCTCATTTATTTCATTTTAAAGGTGAATCTGATATAATTAATTAAAGCTGCATAACTGTTTTGTTTATTTCGACCGAAATAACCTACAATGTTCAACACAATCATTCATATATTTTTAAAGGCTTTATAAATGGGCAAAATCGATGTAAATGTAGCTGGATTAGATCACTACGCGATACACCATCAAGTTATATGGTGTGGTACAATATGTACAATATGTACGTAATACAATATGTACGTAATACCAATAGTTCTTAATTGTGGGCCAATATAATGATACATTAGACCAACATCAAACCCCTGATAACAAACACGAGACGTTGAGCCGCATTGGTCTAACGCTGGGCCAGATCCGTAGACGATGGCCCCGAATTAGTTTGACATCGGACCAATGCCTCGAGCCAAGCTCACACAAACCACAGGTTGGTGTCCGAAGACTAGGTCAGCCCGTATGATAACTCAACAGACCCGAGTCATTAACCCATTGATGGCTCAATGTTGGTCCAGCTTCTACGACGCTGGTACAGCATTGATCCATCAATGTTTGAATGACTCTTGTTTGCTGGGAACTCAGCTACCGGTACCGTAAAGGCTGCTTTTTTCACAATTATTTTATTTTACCACATTTCGCCTTTTATATAACTGTATGTGATGACTAACGACATAATGAAAATTTTCATAGTCTGATATTTTGGAATAGCATTGTCACTATAGATCGTGTTTCTCTTGTCATTCAAAATTCACTTTGAATTCACTCATATTGTCACTCACATTGTCACTAAAAGACTGCGCGAAAAAAAGATGATTTACATCACTGAATTTGGTTTAATTGGGACTGCAATTTCTCAGGTCGGGGGGAGTGCGTCTTAATGGCGGGCCAAAGGCTCAGATGCTGGCCCACACTTAAAAGCACCATACTAAAACAGCGTCCTTTTTTTCAAATGAGTGACATTCTCTATACCGGTACCGAAATTAAACATGACATATGCAGATATGACTTATATCACACAAAGTAATCGGCGATGCATCGGCGATGCATCGGGGATGCTTACCCGAAGGTTCGCCAAGACATCGCGTGTGAGTTTTCTCGTGGGACCACACATCGGCACCCATCGCCACCAGAACACGTACTTTTCATCGTCAGTGCATCGCCAGAAATTTTGGCCCTCGTGGGACCGTAGCATTGTCAGTGCGTTGTGATTCGCTGGACGTGCGCCAGAATCCTGGATGAGTTTTCTCGTGGGACGACACGTTTGACATCGGCACCCATCGCCACCAGAACACGTACTTTTCATCGCCAGTGCATCGCCAGAAATGCTTTGTGTTTCCAGCGCAAAGGGCGAATCAACAGCGCTTTGTTAACGCATTGGACGCATAGACTGCGCTTTACACCCTACAACACTGATGTCGACGATTATTGTAACTTTTGTCAGCTTGTTTGGTAGGCTACATATGTAACCGATTTTAAAAGAAAAAAAGTGTCCTAAATTAAAGACAATGTTATATGTTTTGACTTAATTTCGACAAATGAAGAAAAAATCTCCACTTAAAGCCGTGTATTGTGTGAAACACTACCTCAAATGATTCAAAATTAAATGTTGCTCTTCAAAGCCCTAAGGGTTAATCTGTAGAAATAACACTGTCACAGCCTGTTGCTCGAGAACTAGGCTGTATCCAGCGCTGGCTTTGAGATGATAATTATTCACCACTGCTAGACGCTAACAGTACTTCATGTTGCCACCCGCTACACCCTGTCTCCAACCACCGCGCACAACACCCTGCGCATATACCTGACCCTGAATTGACACCCCATGCCTGATATAACCGTTGTTTTAGCGCGCCCTGCGTATTTCTGGTGGTCTTCTGGCGTGTACATTTATGCGTTCTCGTGCGTTGAATATTTGAAACACGCCCAACTTCTTTTGGCGCTAACGCAGCACACAAAAATAAGTGTAGCGTTAGTGCAGCGCGCTCAACCATGTCAACGAACCAGTAACGAGTGCTGACGCACGCCCAACGCTTTAGTAAAAAAAATCAATCTTCCATGCGTCGGTCGTGCGTCGACTATACATGACTGAGCTTCACATTTAGAAAATAGCTTAAAAATGACAGCACTAAGAGAGCATATAGCGCCCATCTAACGTGTTTCTTACGCATGTCCAGCGAACATATAACCTATGGGCGTGCTATTAAATGGCTCCCCGATATATTTGTGCGGCGCACTAGAAGTGCGCTGTGCCCTCGTTATCTTCATCGCCCCGCTAACGCGCAGCGCGTTAGCAGAACTCCGTACATTCGCTGATTTATGCACCTGATTTATCTATAACACGCTGTATATCGGCACTAACTCGTTAGCCATTTTTATATCCCAACAAAATTTGTGAACGCACAGCGAGGCACTCTTCTCATTTTTGTCACTCAAGGCGTGAGCGGTGCGTGTATATGTGACTGGGGTATAAGCCTAATGTGACTAGATGGTTGCTCGTACATCATTTGATTTACATGCAGGGTTCGCAGATCCGCCGGGAAAATGGTGGGGATATCATCACTTGCCGAATAGACGTTTTTAAATCAAGTGCTGTTTTATCTTGCACTTACCATGCCCTTCTCAGTCTCGTCCTTTTTTGATCCCGCCATCTCAGTTGGGGGAAGATGACAGGTAGTGTAAATATGTTATTTACACAGACAAGTAAATAATAATTATAATAATTATTTTGTTTACCCGAACAGAGAAAAACATTCTGAAATTATTTAGAAGAACTTGGAGATATCTAAATAACTATACAATTTTTTTCTGAGAGGACAAACATTAGGCCCTATGCTAGAAGCGAATTATCTCTTTACAGTAGAAATACACCTTTGGCCTAGCAAAGTCTTACAGTTGCCTTATTTCGCATTTTTCTGTGAAAAAAATGATATCTTGTCAATGGAAAAATGTAGGCAGATTTTTTCAAAGATTCAATAGATATGCGCTTTTTACTACAGCCCTCCAAAATACTCAACTCTCCACTATACCCAGATACTAATGTAAGGCCAATTACTTGTATTCATATCTGAGTAGAATAATATATGTTCTTTTTGATAAGTCACGTTATTATGTTACTTCACAATGTTTCATGAACACAGCTAACTGTACTTAACGTTATTCACACGTTCCATCAGAAAACTTGATATGGTATGCTTGATGGCGACACCTTACAAGCTGTATTTAATACAGTATATGAAGTTAGTAAAACGATTTAGTGTTAAAAAACTAAAACCCTTAATAAAAATAGGCTTACAACGAAAGTTATGGTTATAACATATCATATACGAATTAAACAATTATATACTTCGGCTTCCTCTTCAATGTTTGAGAATCCATGATGAGAAGAATTGTATTAGGTACCGTACACAAACAAACAAACAAACAAACAAACAAACAAACAAACAAACAAACAAACAAACAAACAAACAAACAAACAAACAAACAAACAAACAAACAAACAAACAAACAAACAAACAAACAAACAAACAAACAAACAAACAAACAAACAAACAAAACAAAATTAGTAAATATAAACTTTTCAGTGAAACTATGTCAAATACATTATTTTTTATTGTTGTTGACTTATAGTGAAATTCGTGCACGTATAGTTCATGTACAATATAGCATAGCTAGTAAAAATGTGAGTTACCGCAAAACAAATATTTACATAAAATCAACTTATTTTATTACACTGAGATAAAAGCTGATAATACAGCAAGTACACTAAATTTCAGACAGATATTTAAGGACGAAATTGCGCCACTGCCATCATCATCTCGGTTACACGCATAATATGAACAACCACATGTATTCCCTTCTGATTTCTCCAGTGTTGAATTTAACACTTCTCCCCATGCGGTTAAATCATGAACTTTCTCATCGCATCCATTCTGTGGAAGATTTTCCCAATATTTCTTGTTCAGATCAGCACATCCTCTCATCTCTACTTCAGCGTCCCAGCTTACACCATCATCTGTAACGTACATGTACGTAACACAATACAAAAACAACCAAAACAATCAGCACATTTATATGACGTAGTGGGCACGACTAAATATTTGTATTTTATTTTATTGCAGTTTGTTAATATATCGTAATTTATGTTGTCTTATACTGAATTGAGAATCAAACCGAGTGGTAATGGAGAACTCGCAAATGACCAACAATTTATTCATTAATAATGTTCATGCAGTTCTGGGGCATAATCACAATACAACTTACATCTAATGGTCGGATGGACCCATCGCTGGACATGTCGTTGGACACGAAACTAAATTTGGTTTGTAAACAGCGTTTTCAAACCCGCTTCGGACACGCCTCTGTCATATTAGGTAATTTATAAAATCGATTTGTATCCACCAATCAAAAATTACGAGTAACTCCTATTATGCTGCCAAAACACAACTGATTTATGCACACCACTGATTGAATGCTGGTCCAGTATAACCGATAATATCCCGACTTGAAGCCAGCACTGGTCCAGCATTTGGCGCTGTTCATTTCTTTATCGGAGACATCAGTCTGTTACTTGACGAGATCAGCTAATCTTTCGTTGTTACACTTTTAAAATATACCGTGTTTTGAAATATCTATGTACGATACCGTGTAAATTTCCATGTCATTTTACCAAAACAACCATCTTGTAGGCCTATATAATGTACATATATATCTATGACAAATAAGTCAGTAATTACTTTTATTTATATCAATAACACATTTGTCTATTTCTGTATGTTATTCAATTTATGGGGTAGACTTCCCTAGAGGAAATACAGTTTGATCTTAGTTAAATACACATACAGTTTGACATTTAGGTCTACAAGAGGAAATCTTTTGCTTACGTTTTCCTTCCATTTGCACTTTTCGGCTCATACATATTACATTTCCTCCTGCTGGACACTGCATTAATTCAGGGTCGTCACAGGTGGGTTGTGGCTCACCATCAAACACGTCTTTTATTATACTGTTCTGTAACTGGTCTTTAATATCGTCATCATTTGGCTTATTTAGAATAATTTCTAGACATGAGTAACAATGTAATCCATTTATAACTGTAATAAAAATCGTGACTCTTTAAATAGACAGACAATATTAAATAGCATGTAAAGTAAGTTTATATCATAACTCTATTATTTGTAAAATATCTAAAAACCACTACGTGTGTACATTACATCTACATACGGAATTTCGACCAATAAGATGCCTGCTATCTAGGTATATCCGTCTCAAAATGTCGAATCAAGTGATAATGATTATCTGAATCGCAGTTTTTACCAGTTACACCATTGACATGAACTTGATCGCAATGTCTACGTATACATGTTGACATAGGCCTATTACGAAAATATCAAGGAGCCAAAATAAAAAAAGATGATTTCGTCCTTATTGTATCGCTTTAATTAATTATTCATCAAAATCGCCGTTTTCCATTTCTATGATCAGGAACATAAGTATGAAACTGTCAAGAAAGGAGAATGTATTCACTTACATTTTAAAGGGGATTAGAGGATTGCTGATTCGTAGAATTTGAGTCTGTCATCCAAGATCAATATTTGTTATGAACTAAACTACTATGCGGATTTTTTTTGCAAACTCCCAGATACTAGTCCTACTGTCAAAAAGTAATCATCTAGCAGAGTGATGCTCTATATTGTTTCTAAATATAAAAAGAAGTAATAAGAATCATACCATACATTATTTTGTATCTACAATATTACTGCAAAGTCTAGCTGAGGTTGAGTAGGACCGTCGAAGTCCGTTAATCTTTACTTTAAAATTTGATTATATACTGAAATAAGAAACGACAGATTGATCTCGATATGTGGTCAAAGGTCACAAAAATCACTCAAAATTAAATCTTTGATATAATAGTCATATGTATACTTAATTTGTGGGAAATTTAATACTAATAACTAACATATTATATGCATTATATCGCGAAAAAATGATAAAAAATGTAACGGAAATATGGGGTCGAAGTCACAACAATATTAAAAATAGAAATGTAATACGGATCACTAATATATACCTGATATTGTCAAAAAATAATGTAGACAAAGTATAACGCAACTATGTGGGTAAGTTAAAACTTTGATGTATTTTTATATCGATACTTAAATAGTAAAAAAATAATGCAGATTACATAATTTTGTATTATGACAAAAATTGACAAAATTATCATAACAAAATGATCTGTTGTAAAAATCCTAATGAGAGTTGTAATTCTAACATAGCTAAAATACATAAGTCCTTGTTTTTTAAATAAAATAGTGTTAATTTCTCGCAAATTTTAAAGTCAAGCCCAATGAACCTCGACAGTCCTACTAAACCTTTGTTAGCTCGTGCAGTAATATTGTAGACAATAAATGATATATGGAATGATTCTTATTTATTCTTTCAATATTCGCAATTTGGCGGCCATTTTGGTCCGTCATCTTTAATTTCAAAAAATATATTTTGACTGTGTTGTGTGTGAAGTACACCGTGTACCATATTGAACCCAAAACAAGTGACAATGCATCAAAATGAGTAACTTCAGATGATTAATGGGCAAATAATTGGCATTTTGCTAATTTGGCGGCTATCTTGGACGCAATCTTGAAAATCATACTTTTTGCATGGTCATATTTTGGAAATATTTCGATATGATACTACAATAAACCGTTGAGAAACCTTTGTGGTGATTTTTGTTCATAGTAAGCATGGTAAGGTGTTTGTTTTCATATATGCAACCCACTATTTCAAACAAAAGGAATAAACACATTTACTAATGCCTATGAATCGTGTATGAGTGTCAGTTGCTTACGTTTTGGGTGGTTACAGACGTCACTGCTGCAGAAACAGGAAAATCCATCGACGCTTTCAACAGTGGAGCTTGTGGCATCATCCAAACTCGTGTGAGCGTGAACGTGGTCAGAATAAAGGCAGCCATCTTGTACTGGTAAAATGAAGTCCGGCTTCAGTCCATTATCTCCTTTTGCAACACAGCGTGGTGACCATACCTCAAGTATCACTTCGTTATCTCCGTCTGTTTGGGTTAAATAAGTGTTTTTGAGACTCTTATTAAGATGAAATATACATTGAAGACTTCGACCGACAAGTTATTAATTGAAATTTTCATCCACTCGAAGTTGACGCGAGTGAAAATTATTCAGATTTAAAAAAAGGTCAACGATTTTTAAACTTTGTTGATTGATGTCACGTTTTGTCCTTAACATGTTGCTATTTAATCAGTGTTAATGCGTTAATAAAAATGAAAAACGAATACAATCGTGACTGGTGGCTAAAGGGTTACTAAGGCCGTTATTAGAATTGTGTTTTATTTCTGTGCTTAGTCGTTACGTACATAATCCAAGCTTACACGAGCCAATAACCCAATATCGTATTAAGGTTTGCCCATCGTTAGTGACGTTGGTCAAGCAGTGAACAAGCATTGACAGTTTTTTTGTCTGTGATTTTAACTATGTCATACCACAGGGGGGGGGGGGGCGCACCAACATGAACTGTGAACTTGTATCTACATTGTGTAATCAAGTTTACAGTAAATTCATGTAGATGCGTCACTTGTGGTCACACAGACTCTCTCAGCCAGCCTCAGATAAAAACCCATTGTTGGACCAATGTTAGCCCACCATCTAGACGCTGGCCCAGCAGAAATAAACAATGACTTATTTTCTGTTTACTGTGTCTTACACTGTATCTTGTAGACAGAGTGAGCGTTGATACATTTGTGAGTTGTTGTAAGACAGGTAGTTGTCCTATAATCCATATTCCAGCATTCACCAGGATCCGATCCATCATAGTGGATATTCACCAGAGCTTTACGAAAATCTGCTAGAAAACTATCCATATTTCCATTTGATTCCAGCACTGATAACGTGAGACAGTTGAAACACTGTACACGATCTGAAAAGTCAATCAAATAAAAGTTATTAACAAAAATATGTATGCAAATTTACCATGATTTGGATACAGTTCAAAATATAGAGGGCCTGTTAATCACTGAAGTGATACGAGCGTTGTTTTCAGTTTATTTATAAATTGTCATACACATTTGAATGTGTCATTGAATCAGTTTAATTAGCAATATTATGGCATAACTGAGCTACTCAATACCCCGCAATAATATGAAAAAATTAAGCTTGTAGATATAATAGTTATGAGCATATATTGTGCTTAATTGATCCTGTGAATTCACAAATATGTTCATACCCCTTATTCTTACCTTTTCTACGATTACAGGTGAATGTATTACAGCCGCACGTGTCACCTTCATATTCTATTATTTCCACATCAAACAGTTCTCCCCACACATCCTGGTTTTGAGCTTTTTCATTATCTGCACATCCATTCTCTGGTACGTTATTCCAATGATGTTCAGAGGTATCAACACATCCGGCAAACCATACATGCGCCCTTCTTTGTACTCCATTGTCTATTAAATACACAAATTGAAAAAAATGTTAGGTTACCGTTATTTTTTAATTACATTGTCAGGAAAATGTTCATAGTGGCCTAAATATCTGCATATGGAAAATATCATATAAATTTATATCACCCTTACTCTATAATTTCATTACAAGTTACCCGTCCTACTCTAAGATTTTCAAATAGCTTTTTACCTTAAACGCTTTTTTTATCAAATATCAAACCTGTATCCTACTTTTATTTTTTTGAAAATAGTTGAGAACATTAATTTCTTGAATTACGAATAGCCTTATGTGCATAGGCCTGCATGTTTGATATCACGCTAGGATAACTCGTTGGTAGTGTGGTTGACCACCGGGAGGAGGCCTACCTGATTCGAATCCCACTGCGACCGATTTGTTTTCCTCAGTGCACAAATATATATGCAGTGACTCAAACTAGCTGTTTCATTATATGGGATAATGACAATAGAAAATTATAATTGATTACCGCCGCACCAAAAAAAAAAGTACACAAAAATAGATGAAATGACCAAATGTCAAATTTGCCATGTAAATGGTCAATAACTGGTCATTTAAATATCAATTTTTAATAAAATTTTAATGGCAAGCCTGATTTTAAGTGTTATAGTAAGGCAGCCATCAAGCTATATCCTGCACCAGTTGTTGTAATTTGTTCTCGATTGATTCCACATCCTCATGTGCTCCATGATGTATATCAGGTCAAAATGGGCGCCAAGTCTCCATACAAAACCATTATTTTAATAGACCCTATAGTGGATCTGTTATACCGTGCACTTTTCCGGATGATTTGGGTGCAATATCTTGTGTCGCCTGTGTTATCACTTTTATCTTGATGCATACGTTGTTGAACGTCTGCATGTGTAGGCTACAGAAACATGATACCATTCATAAAGGCGAACATTCTCCTCCACCTCCGAATAGTTACAGTTTGATGGGACGCGGCATATATTTTGGCAAATAATAGGCCTATGCGTTGTTATGAATGATACCGCACAAAGCTCAAAGGCAGTAGGCTACCCAACAGGATGCTCCGTAAATCATTGCTCTGACAATCATTGCTGCGACGCCGAGAATTACATCTTTGATATTCAATATATGTAGGCCTAATGAGGCTCAAAATAATTATATTCCAAAAAAAATTTGAAGCGACGCAACCATATCAATATTGAAGTCAGTGTTTTTACAGAACAAGGTTATTGATCTAAACGACGTTAATTATAAGTTTTCAAACAATTTACCGTTGAAACTATGTTTTCTCCAGAGAAAAGACGAGAAAATCATAATGTGAAAAAATATTTATATTCTTCATAATAATCATGCTAATTGATTTTGTCAAGGCTTGTTATTTCGGATCTGTGTAGCCCACTGTATGACTTTATTAAATCAGAAAATATTATTTTTTGGATATCAAGACCTGCACGCATAAATACGGTATATAGGCTAGGCTTTATAATTATGTCTTTGGTTCTTTCGGAAATAATTTTGCTGAAAAGGAAATTTAGAGAATAGGGGATCCACTAGGTTTTTCGATAGTAGGTCCTAACCTGGTAACGTTAGGCGTATGTATAACTTTGTAGCTTGTCGCTCGTGCTGGTGAGTTGTTCTTGACGAAATCAGGCGTGTTTATAATGCAAAAAATGGTTTCAATATTACTAAGCGAAGAGTATAGACTGGGTTACAAATCTTGAATTAAAAATTGCTGGAGTAGATCTAAAGTGAAACCGCAGTATGAGGACTGTTATCTCACACAAATCAGTGAAGACACGATTGTCGCAGTAATGATTGTCGGAGCAATAATTGTCGGAGCAATGATTGTCGGAGCAATGATTGTCGGAGCAATGATTGTCGGAGCAATGATTGTCGGAGCAATTGTCGGAGCAATGATCGTCGGAGCAATGATTGTCGGAGCTATATGATTGCCGGAGCAATGATTGCCAGAGCAATGAGGCCGTCCCCCCAGCAGACACAAGACTCGATCAATGTTGATTTAACATTAGCCCAGCGTCGTGGACGTTGGAACAACGTTAAGCCAACATTGATTTGACGTATTGTGTCTGCTGGTAAAGCTACTGCCTTTTGGTTTCAGAGTAAAATGATGCCCAGTTTACCATTAATATCTAAAACGGAGTGTGAGTTGACACATATCATTTCTTCTCCAGGCTGACATCTCTTAGTTTCAGGCTTAATACACGTGGACGGTGCACTTCCACCGTCCAGCACCTGTACCATGTTGTCGTACAGAGATGAACTCACTTCTACATCGTCCATAACAGTCACATCCAGACAAGTGAGGCAGTGCATGTCTTCAAGTCCTGAAAATAAAATCACCAACAATAAATATACCATTGGGCTTAAATTTGATACAATAATATTATTTTCCAAGAATCTTTGTTTAATTTTGAAAGATACAATGACGCAGCCGGACTGTGTTCTGCAAAATTAGCAATAACAATTATTAATTATTATACACGTCTGACAGGCACATATGACACTGGCATTTTTTATAGTTTGATTATTGCTAAGTTTTTTTTTAAAACATGTATTTATTTCCTAATTATTCCAGTGTATAGAGCAAAGTGGTAAAGCAAATTAGAATAAACCACAAACCATATATATACTGTAGACAATTGGCATGTATCCAGCAATCACAGATTTATGACGTTTAGGCCTATACGGATGGGAAATATCACATTATAGTTCATTTCCTGGGAAAACATAATTATGCAACACACACATTGAGGATACTAATACACGTACGCCTACATGTATCTTCAGTTTGATATGATGACAGCTAGTGTGATTTTGACGAACTGGCTATTTTTTTAACAGTGATTACTTTGCAATGTTAAATTTGGCACGCCCAATTAAACAGTTTAGCTTACTACAGACACATTAAAACCGACTTGCTTGTAAGTTTTATTCCCAGAGTTTCTTTTTGATATCATATTTTAAACAAGTTAAATAATGTTTGAATGACTAAATATCACCTTGAGCTGGTGTTGATATGGCCCTGGGAGCGAAAATGTGCATTTCCGCTCCCAAGAGCTCTGTCCCAGAACCTATGAAGGGTATCTAACACATTGCCATAATTATCCATAGGCCTCTTAATTCCCATAGTATAGGCCTACCATCTTGCCGTATCAGGTCTGACCGTCAGATTACCAGTCTGACCTTGACAACAGGTGTGTGTGAAGCCGGTACGAAAAGGAGGGGTGCGAGCAACATGAATATTCATTATGACGTCACCTGTTTACTGACTGCAGCGTGGAGGTCACACTCAGGTCAGATTGTTTGGGCCGCCTGAATCAACTGTGAATTGGCCAGTGAGGAGGAGGGAGGAGGGGGGGGGGGGGTTCTGAACTCATAACACATATACGGGTTATCCAGGTTCTGCCGGTAGCAGACAACTGGATAGATGAAGATGAGGCCTACAAATACTCACTGTTTGGATGGTTACAGTCATTCTCACGACACGGGTATGCAGCACCATCACTGTTGTATATGGTGGCGTCAAATATACCAGCCAACATTGTCATGTTGAATACTTTTTCGATCTGACCACCTTTGTCATCTGGTGGTAAATATAGAACAACTGGTTCTTCTAAGCTGACACATCGTAATGCGGATACTTCAACCTTCCCGATCAGCCCACTGTCTGAAATATTAATGAAATAAGTAGACTTAAGATTTGTTCGTATAGATCTAGGCTTATGGGTCAGTTAAATAAAAAAATGGTCGTATAATCACTAATCATGTTAACTTAAAGCACATTGAAATATGGTTGTGTTAGTTCCATGTCTTCTGTGAATGGCTAATTATCATGATTATCTTTAATGCAAATTATTATTATTTGCTATTATTAATAATACATACATAATTAGCTGGAACGATCAAACATATATTATTAGCTACTACCAGCCAATATGTATTGCACTCTCATGGAATTATGTTATTTTTGAAATGTCATCATAATGTTTTATTACGTAAAATTATATTAACAGATTAAGACATATTGTTTCTTTTCACATACATTCTGGTTATATCAAATTGTAGTTATCCTAATAGCTTCTACACTTGCCAGAGTATCTTTTTTGTTACTATTTATAGTAATAACAGCTATTTTATCTCTGGATTTGGTGCGGGAAATATATATCTATCATGTATAGTATCACTAACATGCATAGTTCTTTTAATTTATTTTGTCAATAAATATCTATAGATCTATAATGCAAATCATTTTTTTAAAATTTAATTCTAGACCACATTCAAACAAAGAAACATCAAATAAATCAGCCAGATAAAATACCAAGCAATTAACCTTTAGGCCTACATATAATAAAGCACATGGCAGACGAAATTGCTCGTTTAAGTTATAATTTAAAAAATATCATTCACAATTGGTCGTGGGATCGCTTACAAGTTAGTCTGTGATACAGACCAAGAGAGGTACCAAACGAAACTTTACACCTTCTTGGACATGCCTAGGGCATGTCCAAAATGCAAGATGGACATCTGAAAGGAGTATTTTTGAAAAATATAGCGATTTTGTTATTTTTTTACTTCCGTCACTGTTCAGTATATGAAAGAACCTATACTAAAGAGTGTTTGGACACAGTTGTATGCCTTGTCAGCCTACCTGCGACCAGAAACATGATGTAGACAGATTTTCCATCTATCGACCTGTCTGCTTGCTCATCGCTCGTCCGTCCGTCCGTCCACCGTCAGTCCGTCGTCCGTCCGTCTGTCCGTCCGAGCGAATTAAACAAGTTCGCAGTGGTCGCAGGTAGGCTGACGAGTACATTGGTACATCAGTGTGATACAAACAATCAGATCATGAGTTCATGGATAGGATTTAATATTCTAACAAGAAACAACATCAGTGTTTCAAAAGCCATTGTGGGCTATCTTCCAACAATCCATGGACCTGCTACTAGCATGTCTACCGCGTATGAGGTACTGTGCCAAGTACAGAACATCACAAAACCCTCCATACTGCTGTGATCAGGCTTTGTATGCAAAAGCAGCTGAAGTGATATGGAAACAACCACAGCAATTTAGCCAAATAGTTTTACACTCAATTTGCACTTCATGAGCAGTTATTTACAAGAAAATTTGAGATGCAGGTTTGCGCGATGTAGCAATTGAATCTGGTATAATTACAAAAGGATCAGTGTACTAGACGGCAAACAATACAACCGTGGTTTTCGACTGCACAAAATAGTATATGAAGCACTCGTGAGGATCGTGTGGGAAGGATTCCATTCACGGCTAGAGGACAATCACCCTAATGACCTGCTATAAATGAACGTGTTTGTCTTAAAAATGAAGAATAAAGTCATCCAAAACGAATCTTGTGCTCGCATATTTATCCTGTACAAGTCATATTTTGAATAACTACGAAAACAAAATGGTCAAGTAGTATCATTCTGAATGTCTCACCTTGACATAGTTGATAAACGTCTAGGTCTGATTGGCAGCTGCAATTGGCAGCTGCATCTGAACGCGATTCACTGTATGTTCCCTTGGTGCTTTGCATATGATCGACAACTATGCACGCTATCTTTCCATTTACTATGCTCAAATGACAAGTCTACTTAAAGATCATCCATTTTCATATTAACACTTTCAACAGGGATGGCTATTAGTTCAGACGTCAGAGCAAAGCCCCTTTGGGAAAACTCTTATTTATTAAACATTATTGAACAGACTGTGAACAGGGACTCATTTTTCTGAGAAACCAGGACTGGTGATCTTGCCGGACTTGCAACTGGTAGAGTGGTCTCGAATGATGCTCAAGATGCTCAACAGATTGATAAAAAGTTCAAGGCTGTTCAAGCATTGAAGCTAATCCTCATCAGTTCCATGACCAAATACCTAAGCTCATACTTTTAGCATCTTAAGCACCAAGTTAAATCTGTTCACTAAAACAAATAAACTGTTTTAAAGGCTGATCACAAACTATTTGGACAGATGGTTCTGATTACCAATTCCATCCAATTAGACATCCGTGAAGTTTTGCAGCACCCACTGGGTCCTATAGCATTACCAACTGTTATGGCACTATGAAGAAAACTAGCAATGCTGTATAAGCGAAACGGCTCGAAATCACTGACCACCATTGATGGAATGTCACTCATACACAAACTACCTGCTGGTCAGAAACGTACATTTTCTGAATTGTGTCTGATCATTTATTCTCGTTGGTTCTACAAGCAGCAGGTTCAAGCCAAAGAGTTAACAAAGTGTTTGATCTTTATAAGGATCAGTCAATAAAAGACGCAGAGAGACTAAGCAGAGGTCTAGTAATGTTGTACAATTTACTCAAATTTTGCTTGCCCACAGAATAAAAAACTGGAGACAAATTTTGACCTAACAATCAAGAAAAACACAACTTATCAAATTCTTTGCTGCTGAGTGGAGGCAGTCACGCATACGAGAACGATTGGGCTCAAAAGTTTTACAGTTGACATAGCGTTGAAAACCTCTCAAGAAGAAGCAGACACTCGCATTCTCTTGCATGCCAAGTATGCTTCGAGTTACAAATCAATTATTTCAGTAGCTCATGACACTGACATTTTGCTTCTTTGCCTATGATCTTGCAATGACATCGATTCCAATATATACATACAGATGTCCAGCAAGTCACGGATCAGACTGATAGATGTAAAAAAGTTGACATCTGCGATAGGGAGAGGGGTATGCAACTCACTGATTGGCATGCATTCGTTTACAGGATGCGATACAGAGAGTTCATTTTCTGGCCATAGAAAACTTGAAATGCATTGAAACTACTGATTGAAAACAAGAAATTACAAGATGCTTTTACTAGATTTGTTCATCAATGGACTGTTCCAGACGATCTTTTTGCCATACTACAGGAATTCACTTGCCGTCTCTACTCCTTGTAGTCTGCAACCTGTGACGTAAATGATCTACGTTATGAGTTACTCGAAGCCAAGAAGCCTAGAGAGTTCCCACCCTGTAGTGACTGCCTTTGTCTTCAGGTCAAAAGAGCCAATTACCAAGCAGCAATATGACAACACTGTTTGGAGAAGTTTCCTGGGAACTAAACACTGTAGACGGGTTTGGTTGGTTAGTAGACAATAGCGATTTGACAATGCAATGGATGAGTGGCTCTCCAGCTCCGTATATGGTCCTCAATTTTATGTCCTGTAACTGCAAACGGGATTGCCAAGAGTCATCCTGCCAATACGTAAGCAATGGACTAAAATGTACAGATGCATGCTTTTTGAAAAACTGCTCCAAATGTCAGGAAGAAGAAGATCTCGAACAAGATTCTGATGAAGAGGAAGATTGAGATTCTTTTTAATGGTTTATTTCATCAGTAATTTTAGTAGCTGCTTATGATGACTGTGTCGTTAACATTATTATAGGCTGGTGTAATTGTGTATATAATAACTAGTCGTAAAATAAATACTCATTAAAATGTGTATTTCCCTAGTCAAACCGTCATCTGCAGCCAGTCATGGCATGACTAGCTGCAGATCACAGTTTGCCTAGGGAAATGATGTGTTGCTTGTCATTTGCAGCTAGTCAGTTATCGCTTGTATTGAAGTACAGCTAGTTAATGTTTTTAAAATTCGTGTCAGCTTCATTTTTTTTAAATATCACTAATATATAATCCTATAATCATTTGGCTTGTAAAAATTGTCTCCATGACCACCTTATTTAGTCAACTTTACTATATGTCTGCATAAAACATATAAACATTTTTTTCGTTTGATTCTAGTCAAACAGTGTCCTGTCACTTGCAGCTAGTCTGACATTATACTTTAGTATGTGACATTATCTGTCCCAAACCTAGTATTTGTAATCGTTATTGTGTTTACTTAATTATATCATTTACGTTTTTTAATATATCACTAAAAATATCATCACATAAGTGGCTTGTAAACGTGTCTAAATAACAACCGTATTCAGTGAAGTTTACAATATAAGCGTTTGTGTATAAATGACACACATACATTTTTCATAATAATGACTGTGTTGTTAGCCCACCGTCTGTGTCGTCGACCCAATATTGGTCCAACATTGCGTCAATGTGTCGTGTGTGCTGGGTATGATAAATATTATCTGGAATGATTATTCGTCAAGATATTGCTTATTTCCTAGTCAAATTGTATAATTTCACTTGATATGTATTGATTTTATTTTTTATTGTTCAAAGGGTTATTTTCGCATGATAAAATATCCTTAAGAATTTTTTTGCGTGTGTATTCTCAGTTGCGATTGCATGCATTTCTGCATTGACATATCTCTAAAAATATAATCATGTGATCAGCTTGTATAATGTGTCTTAATAACTGCATTATTCATTTTGCAGTAAACTAAGCCTTTGTGTATAAATGACATTCGACCATAGGCCTACATTTTGTTGGTTGATGTAATAGTGTTTATAGTGACTGTTGTTGTAGTAACTGTGTATATGATGAATATAATCTTGACTGATTATTAATTAATATTTTGATTATTCTCCTAGTCAAATCGTACCATGTCACTTGATTCGCCTGTTTTTTATTTTATTTTCAGAGCTTAAAGAGTTATTTTCGCATATTCAAATTGCTTTGAATTTAGTGTAAGTGTGTTTTTGTGGTCTCACTTTGCAAGAATTCCGTCATTGAAATGCCCCCACGAGCAACTTAATACTCACCCCTTACATGACATAATGGTATAATTTGCCACGATAGAATCATCAAAATAATACGATAATACATATAAACAAAGTGTTTTTTCTAACCTTAAGCTACTTCTTGCAGAGGTCCATCATACCATTTTATACTCCTCAGATGTATTGCTAAACGGAAAGCAAAAATAAATTTGGTACCTCCACTTGGTAAGCCTACCAATTCCCAATTTTTTGCTATCTTTACCACGGACTATGTCTATTACCAGTTTATTTCAAAACACTATGCTGGTGAATAGGCATATCCCATGTATAATTTTGACGATTTCCTTCATTTTTTATTTCTGTGTTATTTTTTTATTTTGTAAATATCAAAGCTCTTTAAATCCCTGCATAATCTCTTATGCTGAGATTTATAGGCATAGGTGACATTCAAAATAATAAAGTAATTGGAAGATAGTAAATACATTTCGCTAATTTAGTGAAAAGGATAGTTCATGCATTACAAAACAGTATCCAGCAAACAAGAGACCTGAACCAATGCTGATTTAATGTTGGTCCACCGTCTACGGCGCTGGCTCAACATTAATTCAGCATTGGTTCAGGTCTCCTGTTTGCTGGGTACTATTTTGTAATGCATTTTGTAGTTAATTCATGACATTGATCCAGCAATGGGTGAATGACTCTTATTTTACTCACATATTCCACTTAATATTGCGTGTACAGTGACACATATTTCACTTGGTTTAGGGCAGGTGATTGGCTGAGCATTTTCACAAGTTCCAGGGTCATCTCCTTTATAAACTAAATCCACAAAGCTCGAACGAAACTCAGGCACTTTACTGTGTGCTTCTCTCGTTGTCTCCAGAATGTCTAAGTCCAAGCAGCTGTAACACCTCATTGTCTCTAAAATATATCATTCATGACTGATTTTGAAACAAGAAGTGAAAGATATTAACATAACATCACTGTGCACAGGATTTAAATGTATTTTATATTTAAATGCATGTCTACAGACGTTTAGTTCAGCACTCTCCTGGAATGCTTGTGTCACTTCAACCAAGTGTTAGACATCTTGAACTATTTGAAAATGAGAAATTGGCAATACAGCAGTTGTCGGCCTCATAGCTTCAACCAGTCAGAACCACAAAAAAATGTTTTAAATATTGACAAAACTCATTTAGCTATATGTAGAATCCTGTATGTACATCCACAGACTCATAAGACATTATCAATGTAACTAGAGAAAGTCAAGTATATGTTAAACGTATCTATAATAGGAATGTGCACGCTGTGACACAAGAGATGACCAGCGCACACCTAACAGTTCATAAACCACTAATACATTATCACTGGCTCAACATGAATGTATAAATTGCACAAGCGCGATAACTTATTACTACTAATATTATCTATTATTACAGTCTGTACATCGGATACGCATAGCGACCAATATACATACATACATACATACATACATAATTACATATACGATACTTTATCATTGGCTTAATGCTAACGCTCCGCTAGCCATGACGGGTTAACAATTCCAACACTTGGCTAATTTGTTTGACACTAGCCAAGCACAGAATCTCAGACACAGGGAGGTGGGAAGTGCTAAGAAACTCATCGACAGATGTGATGGCTCGATACCGGAACGAACCCTTGAGTGGATCTGATAACTGGTTAAATGGGAGACGGAGGAGACAGGTACGGACTTCCTGTTCGACCTCATCAAGAAAACGACGTACAGCAACATCAGTCAGACCACCAACACATAGATGTCACAGACTGATCCAGCCATTACGTGGTCACAGCTCAGAGAGAAGGTTAGCAATCAATTCCTGTCTTCCGTAGAGCAAATGAAGATGCAGACAGCGTTGGAAGGGGCAAAACAAACGTCGGACGAAACTACGACGGCTCATTATTAACGCGGACCGCGCCTATCCTACCACGCAAAGTGCATCAGATGAGGTGAAAGTATTGAGCAACATGCTCAAAGGACTAGCTGACAGCGAATTCTCTGGGTAAGTTTGTGACGCACACGAGTTGGATACTCTCGCAGCTGCTAGCAAGGTAGCGTTGGCCAATGAGGCCAAGCGAGAGAAAAAAGAACAGATGATCGCCCATGAACCAATGGAGTTAGGCTCGGCGCATCGGAACAATGACGCAGCGGACAAATTTCTGTCCATAATGGATACCATGCTGAGGTGCATGGAGCAAATGCAGACACGCCTGCAGCGAACAGAAAGCCGCCCCAGAGAACCACCTATCGCTTCACCACCACCCCAGAATCAACAAGGAATGCAACCGGACAGGACGCGGCATCAAAACTGGTGACCCGCCCCGAGAGATCGCTGGAACACAAGAAGCTACCAGAGACAGGCACCGGCGACACCACACTGGACTGACGAAGGTGAGGCCCCCTGTCTACGGTGCAACTGCAGCAGCCAGCCCTCTCAGACACACAGCCGTCAACAAAAATCCCCTACCGCTTCGGTGGGACGGTAGTTGCAGCAATAACACCGTAGTAGTAGTAGTAAATCATTGCTTTACGTCACTTTTCGGCACAAAAGGTCTTTTAAGTGACATTATAATACGATAAAAACGTTGTAGTCAATTGATGAGATGAATGATGTACAGATGATGATGTGAGGGTGGGGGTGATAGGGCATGGTGGGTTATTGAGAGCGTTTTCCTTCGCTCGCCCGATAAGGGGTTCTGGGCATGTCTAGGGGATATACCCCCAGACATGCCCAGACAGCCGGAGACTTGAGTTTCGCTGTACAATTTAATGATGAAACTCGTGGCATTTCGCGCAGCTCCGCTATCCTCGGGTCGGATAGTCCCCAGAGTAACAATAGGAAGGATCACTCCCTCTGGGTAACTCCATTCATCCCACGTGAGAGACCTAATGTCAAACACGCTATTGCCGGTTATTTAAGGCTACCACGACCTACATCAGCTCCAGCACTGATGCGGGTGCTGCATTGGCTCCGCTGTTGAGCTGAGGAACCAGGGTACGCCACTGGCAATCCGCCCGAAGATTATAGCCAGATACGAGGAGGCTGCAGCTGCCCTTGGATGATTGCTGTAGACTAGTGCTTCCGTACAATGCCGTAACAGCATCCAACAGACGAAACAGATCCCTAATGACCCTCCCCGGATGGGGGCGAAAAGTACTACTACTAGCAATCATCCCAGTACCCCCAATAACACCGTGTCGAATAGGTCTCCAGCTTACCATAGCCGGAGACCGAGTCCATGCCCTAGTCGACACAGGAGCTGTCAGAACCCTCATAGACGACCGTACATTTTCTAACGTATGTGTGAAATTAGGACGGCCCTCTCTACTACGCCCGACCGGCACAGTGTGGGGGTTGGGTGGTACCCCACTCCCAGTAATCGGAGCTCCACCTGACAGACACTGGAATAATAAAATTCCTGGAAGTGGCAAAGGACTTTCCCCAAACACTACTACTATAGGCAGTGACGCCATATCACAAAGACAGGAAAAGATTGACTACGCCAGGAGGGAGATGACGTGATTTGGTAAATTATTTCAAGTCACCCCTTACACGGATTATCTCTCGGCAACGGCGTCAGTCTATGACAGTTGTGGTCACCCCTCCATAGACGAGGTAATGAGAGGATACACTGACGTACTCGATAACGACATCTCAGCCACTGTGATATCATCTATTAACGGTGAACGGGCCTACAAGATCAGTGCCCAAGAGAAAAGTAATCAACGAACAGATCAACGATGCTGACAGCCAGTGTCATTCAGGAATCCACTTCCCGTGGGCAGCACCGGTAACACTGACCCCAAAAAAGGATGGGTCGTAACGGTTTGGCATCGACTACCGCAAACTGAATGCAGTCTTGGTCAAAGACTCCTACCCCTTGCCACTCATAAAGGACATCTCCGATCAGCTAGGGGGCGCACAAATGTTCTCCATCCTCGACCTCCAATGTGGCTTCTAGCAGCCCCCAAAGACCGCTACAAAACTGCATTTACTTGCCACAGAAGACTATTTGAATTTAAGCGAATGCCGCTAGTCCTAGCAAACGCTCCAGCAGTTTTTCAGAGAACTATGGACAGAGTGCTACACGGACTTATCGGTGTGTGTTGTTTTGTCCATATAGCCGACATCATCATTTACAGCAGAGACGCAGAGGAACATGCACATCACTTTAAATTTGTCATGGACAGACTCAGACAAGCTGGATTAAAGGTGAAATCGGATGAATGTGGGATAGCACACACAGAAGACAATCTGCTTGGATACATCTTAGGCACGGACGGCATCACAAGTGACCCTGAGAAAACCAGAGCCATCGCAACTATGACGGCACCTACATCAGTCACTGAGGTAAGAAGATTCCTGGGAATGACAGGGTACTATCGCCGAACCATCCCCGACTTTGTTAAAATAGATGCCCCCCTAATTGCTTTAACACGTAAAGGGGTCACCTGGGAATGGTCAACAGCTGAACAGACGGCCTTTAGCGTCCTCAAAGAAGCCCTACAATCCAATAGCATCTTAACATATAGTAGTAGCAGTAAATCATTGCTTTACGTCACTTTTCGGCACAAAAGGTCTTTTAAGTGACATTATAATGCGATAAAAACATTGTAGTCAATTGATGAGATGAATGATGTACAGATGATGATGTGAGAGTGGGGGTGATAGGGCATGGTGGGTTATTGAGAGCGTTTTCCTTCGCTCGCCTGATAAGGGGTTCTGGGCATGTCTAGGGGATATACCCCCAGGCATGCCCAGACGGACGGAGACTTGAGTTTTTCCTGTGCAATTTAATGCCGTAACTCTGTGGCATTTTGCGCAGCTCCGCTATCCTCGGGTCAGATAGTCCCCAGAGTAACAATAGGAAGGATAACTCCCTCTGGGTAACTCCATTCATCCCACGTGAGAGACCTAATGTCAAACACGCTATTGCCGGTTATTTAAGGCTACCACCGCCTACATCAGCGCCAGCACTGATGCGGGTGCTGCATTGGCTCCGCTGTTGAGTGGAGGAACCAGGGTACGCCACTGGCAATTCGCCCTAAGATTATGGCCAGATACGAGGAGGCTGCAGCTGCCCTTGGATGATTGCTGTACACTAGTGCTTCCGTACAATACCGTACACAGCATGCAACAGACGAAACAGAGCCCTAATGACCCTCCCTGGAAGGGGGCGAAAAGTACTACTACTAGCAATCCATCCCAGTACACCAGCATCTTAACACACCCCCAGACCAATAAACCCTATAAACATGATAAACTATACACAGACACCTGCGACTATACAGTCGATGGCATTTTGGTTCAGGTAGGAGATGACAATGTGGAACGAGTAATTCAATACGTTTCACACCAGCTAGACCCCACGCAGAAACGATGGGCCACTATTGAGAAAGAAACCTATGCGATCGTTTATTGCCTACAGAAATTACGCTCTCACCTATGGGGGTCCAAATTTACCATTCTCACTGATCATAAACCTCTCAGATCCCTATTTCAAAATGATATGGCCAACACTAAAATTCAACGTTGGGCAGTTCTAATTGCTGAGTCTGGGGGGGGGGGGGTATTCAATACTTCACTGCCCCAAATAAACCCTGTAGAAGCCAAAAATTATATTACCTGGTCCCTCCCATTAGACTTTGATGGGATAGACAGGGATCAGCTAATCAAGGCCCAAAGGGAGGCATTTCCAGTAGAATGGCAGGCAGCGTGGGAACCCTTATAACGAAGATTGCGGGTTTAAAAATGGAGTACTATTTTCTACTAAACGCCCAGGTCCCTGCCAAGCCCAATACCCCAGAATCATACTACTTCCAAAATGGCAGGCTGAAGTTATCGACAGGTGCCATGAACAGACAGGCTATGGCAACAAGGGTACAACAGGTAGAACCATCAGAGAACCTTACATTTGGCCGGGAATGCGGAAGTCCATCGAAAATAGGTTGAATTTTTGTGGCATATGCCAATCTCACCGCACCCGACCATAACACGTAGCTCATGGCAGAATGCCAGACTCCTGCTACCCACACCAGTAAGTGGGGATGGACCTTATAAGCCATTTCCACGTTTAGAGAAAGGGCATGTCTATGTTTTTACGCTCATTGACCACCTGACAGGATGGGCAGACGCGTACCCCATTAGCAATAAGCGATGTAGCACAATCGCAGATATTCTGCATAGGGAGTACTTCACATGTTACAGCCCACCAGATGTACTAATCTCAGACAATGGTACTGAATTTGTAAACTCAACAGTCACAGACCTCTGTAAAGCCTGGGGGGTTGAACGTAGAACAACCACAGTTTACCACCCACAGAGTAATGGCGGAGTGGAGAGATTTTATAGGACATTGAAGGGAGTGATTAAAAGACTAATGTGATGTCTTAGTGATGCCGTAGTGCTAATTAAACGAGGCATGCCTTTTACTTTCAGACCTAAGTGGAGTACCCGGTGGGAAATCATTAGGGAAAAACCCCGTTCACTGGAATAGACAACAAAACCTACCTGATAATGGGAAAACAGTATGTAAGCATTGTGGTGACACATCACATCCCAGTTACAAGTGCTTAATAAGACCAAGAAATGAAAGGAAGTGTTACAGGTGCTACAGCACCAGCCATTTAATAGATCGATGTGATAATGACGCGGTGTTTGGATACTGTGCTCAGCCTGGACACAAAGAAAGGAGGTGCGAAGCCAAACAAGAAATCGAAGAGTATGGTGACTACAGACATGACATTGCTGAAGGGAGAACGGCCACTCGACTTGAAAAACATTGACAAGCGAATGAGGTATTTAGCGACATAAAGATGACAGATACGAAAAACAGCACTGAAATGGAGGGTATGGCAATCTCAATTGTCATCTCAGCCCCGGTAGCAACACAACATCAACAAGTAATAAGATTGACAAAACTGCTCACATAAGCCAAGTGATAAGCATCGTCATCAAAACATAAGCAGCAACAACAAATATGGCTGACAAGGGTACGGCTAGACCCAGACAAGAAGGTGCGAATCAAAAGGACAATCAATCCATCCCAGAGCCACACACACACAACCCTGTAAGACGCTTGTCATCGGCGATTCACTGCTCAGGGACATAAACGAGCCAGTAGGAGTGTGTATTTCATATGAAGCTGGATCTACTCTATCCAGTGCATTGGACATTATAAACAAAGCTAAATGACAACCACACGGGTTTGATGAACGTTGGCTGGTGGTGTGTTATAATTATCATAGGGCAGGGTAGTCTATGATAATTACTATCAATCTTAGCACATCTACTTTGAAACAACGTTGTTTCAAGGTATTCTATGATAAATATCATCAATCTTAGCATATTTATTTCCCATAACATTGTTTCAAGTCTCGCTCAACGTTTCAATTATTGGCGAAGACTAACACAAAGTTGATATATTTTATTCTGTTTCTTTAAAAACAAATGAATGTTTGAAAAATGTGTCTATCTCACACTACTTAAGGGTGGACAGGAGAAAGAAGACCAGTCGCAACAAATTCCTACTTTTAGGTGCTCTGAATGGTCAAAAATTAAAAATTTGCATTGTAAAGATTTTGCTTTTCTCGTCACATAGGGGCGATGTGGCTAGCACTTGCCCAGGTCAATGTCTAGTCTGAGTCTTTAATCTGTTAATGGCGCCAATGATGCATCCCAGACACCAGCCCTTTAAATGGAAAGAGGTATATATTTAGGTGTGGAGAGGGCTGGAACCAACATGTCGGACACTGGTGGATTAAAGGTATATACAATTATTGGTTAGAAAATGACTACTCTTGAAATTAAGGGGGGGTGCTCGAGCACCCTGAGCACCCCCTGGATACGCCCCTGATGATGCTGTGTGAAACAAATGTGGAAAACTAAAAAATTCTGAAAACTTAAACCTCATAAGAAATTGATGCAGAAATAGGCCTACAAGGCAGCGACAAACAAAGCATTTACTAAATATAAGAAAGACACGATTACAAAACAGCGTAAACTTCAGACGGAAAATCCTAAGGAGTATTTGAAAATTATCCAAAAATTCTAAAGTCATCAGATAGATATCTATTGAAACATTCCAAGAAAATTTTACTAAACTAGATGTAAGTGTTTATCCTCCCCCTCGCACTTTTCAAATAAGAGTATACATTAATTATAATTTTACCAGGTAATTGATTTGCACGTGTAATTATCAAGTGAAATTATGAGGCAGAGGCCAGCAGCTTTAGGCTGACTAGGTGCTATTTTGACCCCAAAACATTAAAGATGACCGCCATGACCCAGATACTTTCCGGAACTTTCTGAAAAACTGATGCAGTCTAGGAATCAATACTAGCGTCATGAGCCATGCAGTACATTGAATATTGAGTTATCGGATCAGCAGCTTTGAAGTTATCAGGGTGACAAGGGACTAATATGACGAAAAAAAAAGATTAAAGATGGCCGCCATGAGCCGGATATTTTCCCGAATTATCTAAAAATTGATGCAGTCTAAGAAATACTACTACTATGCAGTATGTTGAATAATGAGTATATTGGATAAGTGACTTTAAAGTTATTAGGGTGACAGGTCATAAATCAAAAAAGCAAAACATTAAAAATGGCCGCCATGACCCGGATATTTTTCCGAACTTTCTCAAAAATGGATGCAAGCTAGGAATTAATACTACTATGCAGTATATTGAATATTGAGCATATCCGATAAGCGGCTTTGACGTTATCAGGGGGACAATGTCCTAATTAAACGAAAAAGATGGCCGCCATGACGCGAATATTTTCCTGAACTTTCTGAAAAATTGATGCGGCCTAGGAATTATTACTTGCATCCAGTATGTTGAACACAAAGTGAATAAAAAAACGGTGTTGTAGTTATCAGCGTGACAAGGTCCTAATTTGACGAAAAAAGATTAAAGATGGCCGCCATGACCCGAATATTTTACTCAGACTCAGACTTAAAAACTCTTTTGCCTGAACAATGAACAGGCTTAAGATACGTAAATGAAGCTCAAAACGGTTAAATAGCGAAATAAACTGTTTTTTTTTAATTATATTTACTGATGTATGCGGACGATACTGTTTTATTAGCAGAATCACCAGATGATCTCCAAACATCTCTGAACAGAATGCAGGAGTATTGCACACTATATGACTTAAAACTTAATATCAGTAAAACTAAAGTAATGATTTTTTCACGAGGTAAATTGAAAACGCCACACCTGTTTTACTATGGCGAAGAAGCCATTGAAGTTGTGAATGAATACAATTACCTATAGGCCTAGTAGGGTGAAAAACCTAACTTTTATGACCACTTTCTGGCTAAGAAGTTTTGATAATTGATTTGACTTCATTGAACCTTTTAAAAAATATATAGCCCCCATGTCCCACGCGAAAATCCCGGCATTTTTTTCTAGAGGAAACATAGCGCTGCAACATGAAGTACAGGATAAAACGAAAAAATACAAATTAACACAAAATGGTAACGAAATCAGTGACCAAATGGTCCAACCCTAAATGAGAAACTCCTATATTGATCACGTTGTTGCTATCAATGACATATATTTTCATTGTTTTTTTAATGTGGGTTAGACCACTTGTCCATGATGCCATCCAATATGAATAAATACACTTTTTTGGCTAATTCGACCACAAGGAATCCATTTCTGACGTCAATTTGGTATTAAAACACATTTCTGACCTTAAAATCAAAGAAGACCGACAAATTTAGATAGAAAACCATTTTTTCAAGCTAAACAAAATTTGATCCCGTTCCAGGGTGGTATGAATGCAACAGTTAATATGCCTATAGATGAATGCATAGCTGTAAATAACAATCACAAATTACAATAACAAAATATAAAATAGTAAAATAAAATTCAGCACGTATATGTCGTATATATAAGCGAGGAGACATGTATACTAAAAATATAATATATGTATTGGATTACACCTCCTGCCAGGCTATGTTCTGAATCCTCAGATTCTGATGAATATGTCATGCTCTCTGCTTACCATCATCTGGTTTTATTTTCATGCCAACTTCACTTGTTGGCGCAGTGAGGTGGTAAATGTGCTCAACAGCATTTCTGCTGTATATGATTATCATCAATGGAGACAAAGCAACACTGATCTGTCCATGTAGCACCCTGTCCATGGTGCGTTGAAAGAAGCTGAAGCGTCGGCCAGTTCAAACGGCATTCGCTTGAATTTAAATATACCCCTATGGCAAGTCAAGGTTGTTTTGTATCGATACTCTGGTGCTACTGGGATCTGCCGGTATCAACTTTTGAGACTAAAGTCGAAAACAACTTGGCAGGCAGTAGGAGTCTGAGTCTTTTACGGTGGCCGCATTAAGCTTACAGTAGTTGATGCAGAAGATCTAGGTATGATTCATCTTTGTGAGGGAAATGTGACTGCGCCGCCCATGGTGATGTTGAAATCTAGATTACACCCGCTTTTATCATATCGTTGTCCACTTTCCTTATTCAGAGGAGTGTACAGTAGGCCCTCAGTTTAATGGGTCAGCAGCCATTAAGTTGATGGTGAGGGTAATTAAGTTGCAGTGACCAAGGTTGAAAAGGTCCTCGTCAAAAACGTATATATACCCTTTAAAGACTTCATTGATACAAGGGTGGCCACAGCTCTCAGACAGAGGCTGTATGGGAGATGAAGTCTGTATATGGCGTAAAGCTGAAGTTCTGACCAAACGATGTCACTTCCCTTGTTCCATAATCAATATTTTCATTCCCTCGGCTGATGGCATCACTGAATATCAACAACTCATATGGGAAGTCTTTTGTGACAAGTAC
Organism: Flabesymbios commensalis; assembly: GCA_964017125.1. Taxonomy (NCBI): domain Eukaryota; kingdom Metazoa; phylum Annelida; class Polychaeta; order Terebellida; family Flabelligeridae; genus Flabesymbios; species Flabesymbios commensalis. The sequence continues at coordinate 27,341,276 of OZ024910.1, forward strand.
TGGGAGCATGTCGGCATCCATGAGTTTGACTTCTGTTTCACAGATCACTGACAGGGGAGTTCCGTCAAGTTTGCATACCAGACCGGATGGCCATAGTAATGACAGACATCCCAGTTTGAGACACATTAGATATTTATTTTTCAGCCATGAGTGATCTGGCAGCACCAGTATCGAGTAGGGCATGGACCTGCTCTCCAGCAATATCTAGCTATATACAAAATGGTGACAGCACTGCTATTAGTGGCCCCTTGAAGCCTTACGTTGTCTGGCTTGATACAGAGAAACATTTGTGTAATGGCCTACCCCTCTGCAGCATGCGCAGATTGGCTGGTCGGCTGTTCACGACATCCCGCTATGTTCTTAAAAAATTAATAAATTTTCTTTACCAGTTGATGTAGCGGTCAAACTGTTTACTCACCTTGTAAAACCTGTTATATTGTATTCATCTGAAGTGTGGGGAGACGGAAAATGTTGCATCTTAGAAAAATTACAACTTAGATTCTGTAAATATATTCTGGCTGTTAATAAGTCCACCTGTTCAAATATGGTGTATGGAGAATTGGTAATCACATCTCTATATATTAAAGCTAGAATGTTTGTATACTGGGCAAAGCTTGTCATTGAAGATCAAGTTGAATCTCGCACATGATCTACTCTTTATTGTTATTGGTTGAATTTAATATTTTTAAATCAAACTGGTTATCATCAATAAGATGTACTTTGAATGATTCTGGTTTTCCGGGAATCTGTTCAGCCCTGAGTCTTTGTCATGTTCCGTTAAAACATTCAGAACCATACTTAAGCTAAGATTGATGGACCATGCAGTTCATAGAAAAATGTCACGAAAGCATATCGGAAAGCAGAAAATGAATAAATTATCGTATTTTTAAAAATCATCGAACGGGGATGCCATGATAACATCCGATATGCGTTTGTGCCATACGACAATTTGTATGTATACATGTATATTTTCATCTTTACCTTCAGTAAATAAAGTCTTTGATATTATTATTATTGTTATACTGTCGTGAAGATATAGGTGATGAATAGCATTACTTACTTATCTGCAGCCACTTTAAAAATGAAAGAAAAAAATATGTCAAAAGTAAATTTTGGAAAAGACCATCCACTTCATTGTTAAAGAAACTTATGAATGATAACAAGTCTGATAACATACAAAAATATCTCATACTCATACAAAGCAATTTAAGTAAATTTAAGTAGTCTAATTCTCATTGTGTATATATATCACATATCTGTAAATTGACGTTTAGAGCTCATGCAACTAAGTGTATGTTTTTTTTAGCTAGCTCTCTCCTGGCATGACTGTCTTACCTTTATGAAAGACCATCAGAAATCAATTACTTGTTACTTGCTAACTTTTCAAAAAAGCAGTTACTGCCTTTTTACTTTGCACGACAGTATGCTATGTGTACTTTATTTACCTGATTCCGTTGATACTTCATACACGATAATGAAAAGTGCAAAAAACGCAATTTTAAATACTTGATTCATTCTGATCTGATGGTAGGACTATATTCTGTTTACAAGAGCGGCCGTGCTATGAGGCGATTCTCAAGGTTAACAGAGGTTAAGTTGAGGACAAATAAAGCGGTTGGACGGCTCCATTAATGTCTTTCTAAGAAAATAGGCAGTAACGACTCATTGTTTGAGTACCGTAGTTGGTTAGTGCAGTTTGACTTTGCATCGCACTATATTGAGGTTTAACACTTTGATTAGTAGCCTAATCATGTTTACATTTTCCAAATAGCATCTTGAAAGTGAACATAGAAAAGTGAACATTGTATTCAATCAGCAAGTTTTTAAAAATATTTAGACTCTGTATAATGACCCATTTTCAACCACATGATGTTGTCGCCTATCTACTGTACAGGCGTAGTTGAAATTGCATGCCTCACTGCACTAAGTTAACGATGTAGAATATGCTGTGCAAATATACATCTTATAATTATTATAATGATTTGGCAGTTCGAGCATGTTAATAAGCCTATTTAAAAAAAAGTGACATATTGCAGATTAGCATGCGTGGCACTACTGAAGATAAAGGGAATATTTTAACTTGGCATTATAACTTGGCCGTACGAATAACCACTCCGTATTTTAGACGCAAAGTTAACACCACTTTGTCATGCGTTTAATTATATATTCTGCGAATCGTGATGACCCACCTATTCGAATTATCCACCCAAGTTGACATTGGTGTCATCTTACAACCATACCAAATTAACTGTTATAAGCACGGAGGGTTATATAACTATGTGCCAAGTTTTGGTATGCTGCATCTAGCGGCTGTCTACTTGAAATCACATTTTTGTGGGGAATTTGGGCAAAAAATAGTTAAGGTACCTGTATAAGATGCTGCATTAAAATGTTTACATACACAATTTGCATAGTCTTAGCATTTTATCTTTATAAATGTAGGCCATCAACCAGTACCCAGATAGGCCTACTAGACGTACTACAACTCAGGAATAGGCATACCATAATTTAGCTCCGTTAACTAAAACTGCGGACAGACGGCCCACTAGATATGTCCACTTGGTTAAGCGAAAACATATCGTCCCCTTGGATATGAAAGGGTGTATCTGTCACTTTACAAAGTGACAGATACACCCTCTCATATCCAAGGGGACGAAAAGCCCCTAATTCGTTAGGCGAGGAATAAAAATTACCTAGCCTAACCCTTTGCCCGTTATCTCATTTAATTTTAACCTACTTGAGGTTGTGTTTACCGTGAAGTACAGCTTCAAGTGGGTGAAAATTTGTTTAACCCTTTAACCGACGGTGTCGCATATATTCGGGTTTTCATTTTGTATTAGCACATTAAGTACCACCTTTCAAACATGTTAAATAAAATGTGACATCAATCAGCAATATTTGAAAACATATGACCTCCATTTTGTCAAATCTGAATAATTTTCACTCAATTGAAGTTGTGAATCATGTCAGCGAGACACAACTTCAAGTGGGTGAAAATTCAGATTGAATAATTTGGCGGTTAAAGGGTTAATTTGAGACCAAAAATATGTCAATCTTTCAGTCTAAGCACGCATTTCATTCTCATTAACGGTTATGTCATAGGTTGATAAAACAGATTAAAAATGACTACACTCGTGCATAGTGCTTAAAGGGTTAGAATAGTTTACAAAAAATTGATACTTTATTATAATTACAACAAACAACCACAAATAATATACCCATTCATTCTATCAATCAACCCCGCTTTATTGTCGATATAAAAGTACAATAGTATGGAATGGATATCAATATTTGATTATGCATTTCTGATAATATTTAATTTTAAATTAATACATGGCCATAATATCGAAGCAGTTACAATATTCCTGGTCCAGATAAGTTGTATGATTGAAACACATGATAGTTAACATACATGTATAAGCCTAAAAAGCACTATTTTGTATGTACGATATATAAAATATTTCATTAAGCACGGAAATTGTAATTATATTATTAGCTGATTCCACTGGCAAGATAATTTACTGCTGAAAACATGATCAATCCTACTACACATTTATAAATGCTCGTATTTCAACCAGAACATTACATGTATTATGATCATGATGGCTCAGACAAAATATGGTTATGATTATCTAAGGTTTGTAAGAGATAAAATACAAGTTTAAAAGTGAAATTCTTCTATATTTTAGACATGATAAGATGATAAGAAGGAGAACACTTAAAATTATGATTAAACCCTAATTATCTCTGAATAATAAAAACATTTATTAAAAATGTCTATTTTGTTGAAGCTATTGCTGGCATGTTTAGCAAGATTTATATTTTTGCAGGTATTCCCGATGATTAGGGGGACTATGCAATCCAATGATTTACATCAGTACCGAGCATGGCCCGCAAAAATCTCATGGCCTAGACAATATTAGTTTCAAACAATGCTAGAAATTTGGGTATATTACTCTAGCCAATATACATGGCAGGATTCTCAGTTCAAGCTGACAGTCTACAATGTATGTTTTAAACATATAGCCTGTGTAAAAAAAACAATAAGTCACCAAGAGGTAGTAGTAGTATTTACCGTTATTGTAGTTTTTTATGACTAAATCTATTCATATATCTAATTATCAAGCACACTAAAATATTACAAACGACAAAATGATAACTGCAGGACACAATTCCTAACCCCTACAGCGCTGGAAAACCTTAGTATAAACAATGGAGACTGAAGGTTTTCTTCAGCTTGAAATCATCATAAATGTCTCAACTAACTTTTTCTGTTTCATTTGAATACCTGTTTTATGGGTCTACGGCCATTATCAATATTTTAATTTTCACAGTGCTTGGATGGATTTTAGACATCAGAATCTGACGTCTACAGAATTCAGATTCTGACGTCTAAAGTCAGTCACCGCACTGTAGGGGTTGAATGAGCGGGATTTTATGCAGACATTATGTGTGTGCGATAGTGGTGATTATTGCAGAATGAAATAAAATGTTCATCAAATAAATTATGTCACCAATAATAAAGTATAAAATCCAAAATATTGCAGTAAACGGTACAAAAACAAAATAATATATTCCACTAAAAATATAAACTGTGCTTATTCAAAAAACTGGATTATAACCTAGTGCATAGAAGCAACAGGCAATAACGCGCTATAAAAGTATACTTCAATAATAATAATATTAGCTGTATCAAAAACACCAGTAAAAAGGCCAACAGAGCACAATTAAAGAAATTACAAATATATTGTTGCATTGTTCATGAAAAATGTTCAACATTCCTTTTGTTAAATTCACATTTCTGTTTAGTCAGACATGTATTTGGTTCCATACCCTGCAAACATAAAACATTTGTATAACATTTATACAATATTGGACCAACGTCTTCGACGTTGTCAAATATTGTATAAATGTCATACAAATGTTTTGTGTTTACTGGGTAGTGTCCATGCGGTGAAGCGGCTGGTGTTTTTCCTGGCCAATATCCCAGCGGACAAGTTGACCCAGTGTTTGGTTATTATCATGATTATTGGGCTAGCGTTCACAGCTGGTGAACCAGCCTTACACCAACGCCGAATCAACATCATTGTGTCTGCTGCTGTGTCACACATTCTGATTGACCTTGGTAACACATCCCAGCAAACACAAAACATTTGTATAACATTTATACAATGTTGGCCTAACATCGAAGACGCTGGGCCGGCGTTGTTTAAATGTTATACAAATATGTTGTGTTTGCTGGGATGGTACAAAAATGTTTGATGTCTCTTTCGAGTTACATTGCATATAAGCACGTGTTCTAGATGATGGATAACATTCTACTGATCCCAGTGAACGCAGAATAACAAATATTACACAATTGCCAAACCAATGTGTCATAGCATGATAACATCTAATTATCATGCCACCACAATAGAATGTGCAGAATACTTGGCAAGATAATAAGCCTACATAAGTGCCAGTATTATATATAAATCAATGGCTTATAGCTCCTGTGTCAAATGAATGTTATACCAAATGTGGACATGTGTGCATAATGTACAAAAATCTACCAGCGAGAAAATAAAAATGCTAGGCTGTGTTCCATACTGTGTTCCATACGGCCATTATATTCAAGCTTATAATATAATTACTAATCACCCTACAAACACCCCTTACATTATATCACACGGTCATTGTCAAATTGGAAGACTAGGTTATACATAATCAATTATTATTTATCACAAAGAAAACAATGCTAACTGATCATCTAAAGGTACAGCAAACACAACACTGTCTATTCATGTGGAGGGTTCACGTTAACTCTTTTTTCACTCACGTGCAGTTGTGAGTCGCAATAGCGAGACAACTTCAAGTGGGTGAAAATTTAAATAATTTAAATTTTAAATTATTTAATTTACCACCTTAAGGGTTGAGTATGATCAATAGAAAACATTTCTACAAAAACATGGCATAATGTCTTTCAAGCCATGAGCTTAAATAAAGATTGAATTCATATACACATGAATTGGTATGTGTATCAATTTGTTCACGAGCAGTTTAAAGATACTAGACAATTGATGCCTGTCAATGCCCCCAAAAAAACTGGAATTACAGATGACCTAAGTTATTCGCTATTACATCATTACATTTTGAAATGTTATTGAAAAGATGGACAGTGACTTATAAAACACACAAAAAAACAGGACAAAACATAGATATGCTATAGACATGAACTATTCTGATTATTTCATGCATTAAATAACTACATACAACAAAATGATAAATATAATAATGATAAAAGGAACAAGTTATTGCATCCACAACTTTGAGCAGGTACACAGACTAAAAATACAAAATTGTAGTATGTATTAGGAAAACTTGATGATAAAAAGTATTATCTGGCACCATAACACAAATATATTTTTTTACATCTAGACTGTGGTCTAGGCTATTCCGTATCATATATAAGAGTGATGTCGTATGCTGTAGAGTAATCTATCATGTGACTGAGGTAAAGCCAGTGTAGGATTATCGAGAGTTAGGTTAATTACAGCCTGGTGCCAGATAACAAATAATGACATACTATTTTTTTGCGTCAGGATAATACTAAGCTTAAAAAAGACTCAATATCTTCAACAAAATGAAGAAGGATACGTGAAAAGCTGTACATTCCTTAACCTAAAACCAGAGGTTGATAAACATTTTGGATGATATCCCCACATTGTATCAGAGACTTGTAAACATGTTTAAAAACTTTCATAAAGCTCCATATACTACCGCTGCCATGAACTGACTACAACAATTAATAAATTCGGTGGATTATTCAGACATTCATTTATGTCAGAATAAATAAAAACATTAATAACTACAGTAGAACTTGCTTGGAGGAGCGCTTCCCTACAAGAGACTGTTACTTCACCAATCCAAACACTTTCACCGAACTGTATATGCACAGCCCCGATGACAAAACAACTGACCCGGCCGAGATTTGAACCGAGTACCTCGAGTTTTGAGCCACAACCGGGACGAATGAGCCATCAAGGCTGGCGTCACCCATGTCTTAATGCAGTAAATCACACCTGATATATTTTATCAATAAATGTATTCCAAATACATTACTGATTTGAAAGGGATGATTTTATCTGCAAAGCTCAAATACAAATTGCTAACAACCATAATACAGTTGCTAATGTAGTTGCTTCAAATGTTGTCTTGCCAGGTTTGTTGGAACAAATACAATATTTGGTGATAAATGCTCAGTTAAGGAAATATTTCAAATAAATTATTTCGGGAGATGCTTATTTTTATAAATAAATAGATTTTTCCTTATTTGAAGCTGAAAATTGCAATTCCAGCTTAAAATAAATGACAAATACAAACAGACAATTCAGCAAGAAAAGGGTTACAGGTACAGTGATACTCCACTCAAAGCTAGAACCAAAACAAGTACATACTAGTTTATATATAACACTTCGTCATGTTACTCATTTATGACCCTGATTACGTGTGTTAGCTGTTAATCAGTTTAACCCTTACAACATCACAAATTATGTTTGTTTTAGCTATGGCGACTAAAGGGTTTTTTCAATTTGAAATCATCAGAAATGTCTTAGTTAGCTCTTTCCACTTTATTTGAATACCTATGTTATGGGTCTATTACCATTACAAATATTTTATTCTTTCAGTGCAGGAATTGTCTTTATACGTCAGAATCTGATGTCTACAGACGTCAGATTTTGACGTATAAAGACTGCCCCGCGATGAAAGGGTTAATTAATCAATGATAACAATAATCGCTTTTAAAAGTTTTTCTTAGCATATGCAAATCATGGGAATAACATTGGGCTCAAATGAAACAAATATGTGCACCAGTACTTTGTATCCACTTTAAGTTGAGGGTCATAACTTAAGTGGGTGACAATATACATCATTCAAGGGTTGTAAGACTCCCTTTTTACAACAGAAAAGGTGTCACATATCTCTAAATAACATAAAATATAATAGATCAAGAAATTGATGGAATGTACCAAGTATTAAACCTGCTAAATTTGCTTCACTCATTTCAGCAAGGAGAATATCTTGCCTTCTGCAAGTTATAAAAGATCGACTACAATCGAAAACAATATGTTACACTATGCTACATTTGCCACAGAAATCAATAGTACAAATGACACTCTACCTCCAAGGGGTGGTATATATAAGCAGAACATCTAAAAATGTATACTTAAAATGTATTATTATACAGTTATGTATACTATATCAAGACAGAAATTGCCCTAACAAACTTCTTCATTGTACACCTGATCACATAATTATGCTGATATGACGTATTAGAAATGACTAATCAAAGTGAAAGACTTATATTCATGTATAAATTTACATAATTGCAAATAACAGATGTATAGATGTAGCCATATTTCAATGATACTTTTTACAGGGTTTTTCAAGTTCAAATTTTCGATTGTCCTGTTGAAGATTCTGCTATAGCTAGCATGTCATGGAAGGTTTGCTGCATAGCGGCGGACAGCTTCACAGCATCAGTATCCGCGTCTTCTTCCCAGGCCACAACAATCACATTAATACTGTAATATAGAAAATATCTTTAACCCTAAGCACTGAATTAATTTGTAAAAAACATCGCAACCAAAGGGGTTTTTTAATTTGAAATCATCATATATGCCTTCGTCAGCTCTTTCTGATTTCTTTGAATACCTAAGGACATTAGAAATATTTGTATTCTTACAGTGCTGGGGATCGACTTTAGTCGTCAGAATCTGACGTCTACAGAAGTCAGATTCTGACGACTAAAGTCGATCCCCGCGCTGTAAGAGTTAGGAGCTCTCAAAGAGTTAATCACATCTATAGCGCATTTACTGTCTCTTTAGTTGTCCGTGAAAACTGGAAAATTTAAAGTAGTAATAAGAATTAAATTTGTTTGCTTCACTTAAATCGTCCAAGCAAGTGTTTTTTAATTACTTGAAGTTGTGGGTCACGGTAGCGAGACATAATTTCTAGTGAGTAAAAATGTAAAACTGGGTGCTTTAACCCTTAGATCACTGAGCAAGAAATTTATATTTTCAGTCACTTGAAGTTGTCTCTCGCTGCCGAGATCCACAACTTCCAAGTGACTGAAAATGTGTGTTATTTGAGAGATTTAAGTCCCAACATAATATATCAGTGTTTCAAGATTGCTATTTTATTTTAACCAACTAGTTATACAGGTGCTAATAAAACACAGAAAGTCTACTGTAGTCGACATCAATGTTCTAAGGGTCAAGAGCTATGTTACTTTCTCACCTGTTTGGCATGGTTGCATAGAACACTCCATATCCATCTTTACACATTGGGGGAACTAAGCCGCCACTGGGCAGGGAGCCCAGGTAACTGGTTGATAGGATGTAATTACCATTACCACCACTACAAAACAGTAATACAGGATGAAACACAAGATTCAACAAATAATAAACAAACAACACTAACTTATTTTGGTTTGTAAATATGAGAATTACCACAGCTAACATTTGATAAGCGGATAATTTGAAAAAAAATGTCTCTTTCTGTGATAAAAATTAGAATAGAGGTATATTCTACTAAGGGATATATCACTACTATCATGCCATTTCTGTGATTATGTGTGATAAAGGAGCTCTAAAAAGTTTTAAGGAGTAATCAAGTTAAAACAGTATAATGCTTTACCTGTGAATATTTTCAGTGTATCCAATTATTACTGAAAATGTTGTGTAAATGTGAACTGGTACTTTTATTGTTACCATAAATGAACATTTGTTTAAATATAACGTGACAAATTATATAACTGTTACAATGTTTTACCTGCGAGTGAAGGCAGGATCTGAGTAGATGGAATGTAAAGGACGACCGTTCTCCATACTCAATATCTGCAGAGCCATCAGATGACGATCACAGGCTGTAACACAAAAAACAGAGCCGTCAGATGACGATCACAGGCTGTAACACAAAAAACAGAGCCATCAGATGAGGTTCACAGGCTGTAACACATAAAACAATGCCATCAGGTAAAGATCACAGGCTGTAACACATACAACAGAGCCATCAGATAAAGATCACAGGCTGTAATACATAAACAGAGCCATCAGATGACGATCACAGGCTGTAACACAAAAAACAGAGCCATCAGATGAAGATCACAGGCTGTAACACATAAAACAGAGCCATCAGATGACGATCACAGGCTGTAACACATACAACAGAGCCATCAGATAAAGATCACAGGCTGTAATACATAAACAGAGCCATCAGATGACGATCACAGGCTGTAACACAAAAAACAGAGCCATCAGATGACGATCACAGGCTGTAACACAAAAAACAGAGCCATTAGATGACGATCACAGGCTGTAACACAAAAAACAGAGCCATCAGATGAAGATCACAGGCTGTAACACATAAAACAGAGCCATCAGATGAAGATCACAGGCTGTAATACATAAACAGAGCCATCAGACAAAGATCACAAGCTGTAACACATAAAACAGAGCCATCAGATGAAGATCACAGGCTGTAATACATAAACAGAGCCATCAGACAAAGATCACAGGCTGTAACACATAAAACAGAGCCATCAGATGAAGATCACAGGCTGTAACACATAAAACAGAGCCATCAGATGACGATCACAGGCTGTAACACATAAAACAGAGCCATCAGATAAAGATCACAGGCTGTAACACATAAACAGAGCCATCAGACAAAGATCACAGGCTGTAACACATAAAACAGAGCCATCAGATGAAGATCACAGGCTGTAATACATAAACAGAGCCATCAGACAAAGATCACAGGCTGTAACACATAAAACAGAGCCATCAGATGAAGATCACAGGCTGTAACACATAAAACAGAGCCATCAGATGACGATCACAGGCTGTAACACATAAAACAGAGCCATCAGATAAAGATCACAGGCTGTAATACATAAACAGAGCCATCAGACAAAGATCACAGGCTGTAACACATAAAACAGAGCCATCAGATGAAGATCACAGGCTGTAACACATAAAACAGAGCCATCAGATGACGATCACAGGCTGTAACACATAAAACAGAGCCATCAGATAAAGATCACAGGCTGTAACACATAAAACAGAGTCATCAGATGAAGATCACAGGCTGTAACACATAAAACAGAGCCATCAGATAAAGATCACAGGCTGTAACACATAAAACAGAGCCATTAGATGAAGATCACAGGCTATAACACATAAAACAGAGCCATCAGATGACGATCACAGGCTGTAACACATAAAACAGAGCCATCAGATGATCACAGGCTGTAACACATAAAACAGAGCCATTAGATGAAGATCACAGGCTATAACACATAAAACAGAGCCATCAGATGACGATCACAGGCTGTAACACATAAAACAGAGCCATCAGATGAAGATCACAGGCTGTAACACATAAAACAGAGACATCAGATGAAGATCACAGGCTGTAACACATAGAACAGAGCCATCAGATGAAGATCACAGGCTATAACACATAAAACAGAACAATCAGATGACGATCACAGGCTGTAACACATAAAACAGAGCCATCAGATGAAGATCACAGGCTGTAACACATAAAACAGAGCCATCAGATGAAAATCACAGGCTGTAACACATAAAACGGAGCCATCAGATGAAGATCACAGGCTATAACACATACAACAGAGCCATCAGATGAAGATCATAGGCTATAACACATACACAGAGCCATCAGATGATGCTCACAGGCTATAACACATATAACAGAGCCATCAGATGAAAATCACAGGCTGTAACACATAAAACAGAGCCATCAGATGAAGATCACAGGCTATAACACATAAAACAGAGCCATCAGATGATGATCACAGGCTGTAACACATAAAACAGAGCCATCAGATAAAGATCACAGGCTGTTATACATAAACAGAGCCATCAGACAAAGATCACAGGCTGTAACACATAAACAGAGCCATCAGATAAAGATCACAGGCTGTAACACATAAAACAGACCCATCAGATGAAGATCACAGGCTATAACACATAAAACAGAGCCATCAGATGATGATCACAGGCTGTAACACATAAAAAAGAGCCATTAGATGATGATCACAGGCTGTAACACATAAAACAGAGCCATCAGATAAAGATCACAGGCTATAACACATACAACAGAGCCATCAGATGAAGATCACAGGCTATAACACATAAAACAGAGCCATTAGATGAAGATCACAGGTTGTAACACATAAAACAGAGCCATTAGATGAAGATCACAAGCTGTAACACATAAAACAGAGCCATCAGATGAAGATCACAGGCTGTAACACATAAAACAAAGCCATCAAATGAAGATCACAGGCTGTAACACATAAAACAGAGCCATCAAATGAAGATCACAGGGTTCACATAAAACAGAGCCATCAGATGACGATCACAGTCGGTAACACATAAACAGAGCCATCAGATGAAGATCACAAGCTGTAATACATAAAACAGAGCCATCAGATGAAGATCACAAGCTGTAATACATAAAACAGAGCCATCAGATGAAGATCACAGGCTGTAACACATAAAACAGAGCCATCAGATGACGATCACAGGCTGTAACACATAAAACAGAGCCATCAGATGAAGATCACAGGCTGTAACACATAAAACAGAGCCATCAGATGAAGATCACAGGCTGTAACACATAAAACAGAGCCATCAGGTAAAGATCACAGGCTGTAACACATAAAACAGAGCCATCAGGTAAAGATCACAGGCTGTAACACATAAAACAGAGCCATCAGATAAAGATCACAGGCTGTAACACATAAAACAGAGCCATCAGATGAAGTTCACAGGCTGTAACACATAAAACAGAGCCATCAGATGAAGTTCACAGGCTGTAACACATAAAACAGAGCCATCAGATGAAGACCACAGGCTATAACACATAAACAGAGCCATCAGACAAAGATCACAGGCTGTAACACATAAAACAGAGCCATCAGATGAAGTTCACAGGCTGTAACACATAAAACAGAGCCATCAGATGAAGACCACAGGCTGTTACACATAAAACAGAGCCATCAGATAAAGATCACAGGCTGTAACACATAAAACTGTATAATTCTTGCGCATTGATAGTTGTTGATGTTTAGTAAACAAAGGCTTAAAGCTGTAGACTAGCATACATCTTAATAACATAGAGAATGTTAATATCATGGATTCAAGTCATGGATTGTCTTAGTTTGTGGTTAGTACAACCACATTTAGCTCACTAAATTCCCAAACCTAAACTCATACTACCTGGCACATATTATGGTGAAATGAGAATATGTTTTTCCAGCTTTTTTTCTTGCAGTGATATTTCTAGGCATTTTAAGTATTATACATTTAGTGTGCTAATCCTGAATAGATTCTGACTAGAATCGTTCCAGCTGGTAATCTTCATTTGACTCTGATTCATTGATATCTGTGGATATCAATGATATCTACCAGTACACAATATTTAATGTTAAGTTCAATTAGATGTGACTATGAGTTTTTCTGAACTTCAAAACCATTGTAATAGATGTTAGGTAAATTTTAAAAAGTTTGGACGCAATATTTAACCAGGTTGCGGTTAGTAGCCGGCAATAAACAGTATGAAACGGGTTATAACTACCGGTAGTAATTTATCTTAATGTTGAATTTCCGGTGAAAAAACAATTTGATAAAACTTTCATAACTCACCCACACTTAAATGTCAAAGACATATAATTTGTTCTCTGTATTGAGGATGCACAATAATGTACTCACAGTTCATTTCACATGCATTCATCATCAGCTCCCCATGTTTTTCAAGAGCAGCCAGCATCAACCGTGCCTTTGTCTCCATCTGCAGTAGAGAAACAATTTAAAGAAATATAAAATATTCAATTACATATATATAGCCACTAGGCCTACAAATAAAAACATTTAATTATTACTTGGCCTCTGATTTGACAAATCTAAATAATTTTCAGTCACCTGAAATTATGCATCAAGTCATGTGAGGGAGAATCTCTAGTGGATGAAAATTATTATAAAATAACAGAAGGTAAAAGTTCACCATAATTAAAAATCTCTATATCAAAGTAAAACTAAATGTTACATAAAAAATATTAGAATAAAAATATAGATCAAATAACTCACAGGTGAAGATTCATCCACCATGGCTTTACTGAATGCTAGTGATTGCATAGTACAGGAGCGTACAGTCTCCGTCCTTCCATGGTAGAATTTCCTCAATGGAGCCGTTTCATATGTCGGAGCAGGTCTGCAAATATATCACACTTCACATCAATGGGTCTTTGTTGTGAATAAGGCAGTATTTTTTTTTTAATTTATAGTGATCTGTCAGCAATGTCACTGAATTAGAAAAGGAATAGCAATGTAAGGTGAACGAGTGTAAAGTGTAAGAACATAAGGAGCAAGAACGTGATGCGTTGTTTCAAATCAAATTGTCTGCAATGTTATAAAGTTGAGGCTCCCATGTTTAGCATACATTCGTGAGAGTGGCGCATGCAGAGAAGCTGTCACAATATTTCTGTGTCATGACTCTTAGGCGTTTCAGTGAATGGTGCTTGTGGTGTTTACATGACAATTTGTGCTCATCACTGTGAAATTAATAAGAATTTGGGTTTTGAGTCACCTTGAACTTCAAATATAAAAATGTTTCAATACACAAAATTTGTGAAGCCTAGATCGCATGTGATTAAGTGTGAATAAGAATTCGAGAAGAAAAAAAATTTCATGGTAGTATGGGTAATTTTATATGTTAAAGCCACAGTTTTTTTTTATTTTTTGGTTTACAGACAGACCTGGCAACCAAATTTTTTTTAAATACAATCACAAAACAGTTCTTTTTTATCACGTCCGACCATAAGTGTCACCCAAAATAATTTTAAAATATTTATTTAGCTGTGCAAGTGTCTAAAAACTGTTTTCTTCTGCCAGGGATTAGATGTGAAACACATATTGTGACACAGCTCACTTCTTGTGGCCTAAATGTTTACTTCTTGTGTTGGGAGTCTGGCTGACCCCATTTAAAAAAATTCTCCCCTTCCGGCATCCGGCGCAGCGCGCATCATGGCTGCTGTGGGTGATGGCTGATTTATCCCACATGAAATACCTATCCACTCCCGAAAAAAACAAGAATGGTGTATAAATATAAAGCTATATTACTAAACGAGCCAAAACAATGCATACATTCCCCTTCCTTACAAGACAGCTAGGACTATGCTGAGCTTAGGGATAATTTATTTTTTTTCAGTTTAAATATGCTAATTTCAAGGGTTAAAACCAATCATGAATCACGCATTCCTTATTAGGCTGCTTCTGAATTACTGAATCAGAGATCTAATACATAACTCAAGTAGCTATAAGCCTATAAACTGATCTATATGTTAGAGCCAGTGCAAGGAGAATAGTTTTCTTCAGTGTAACTACTGTTGTGTCTAGTTGTTACAGTGCATGTGAAACCATGTGTGCATGGCAGTTAACAGTGTTATTATCTCGTGGAGTACAGTCAATCTGGAGGCAAAGGTACTCGCTAGGAAATTCATCAGAGAGAATAAGAACATATCTGTTGGTGACGTAGGTGAACCTGCCAGTGTCTGAGAACAGAGACAGATCGACATCATGGGGCATTACCAATAGGCTTGATTACAATTTTTTTTCCTTGGTTCACAAAGAATTACATTTTTTTATATACCGTATATTTTCTTCGACCCTGTCAGAGGTTCACCTAGAATTATAAAAAAAAGATTTATTTATATTTTATTTTTATTTTATTCCGTCTTCTGTCTGACATCCTTATCTGAGCAAAAAAAATCTGTAAACAATAAAGTTTAAAACTGTAGCCTTAGATCCAGTCTGTATGATGCTGGCAGAACTATCAGAATAAATATTATGAGCATACCTTCTGTGGATTTTGTAGTATGCTACCTGCAAAGCGACTTGGATAAACATATCTATTGGAATGCGATACTTCTTCAGCAGTTCTCTACCAAAATCATCAAAAAATAGTAGCTTGTGTTCCATGTCTTTACTCTAGCAAAAAACAACAGATGTATTATATTTAATATATATATATTTATATATACATGTATGTACAATTTATTCTGAGACTGACACAATATTGGCTCAGAGCGCATAAAAAACATCATGAAAATAGGATCTCTGCACTCTCATGATTCTCATCATGACTTTCACAAAATACTTTTCATGACATTGTGTAGCCTGTATATACTTTAAAAAAAATTTGAATCACTAATTAAAATTACTAAATTTAACATTGTAAATACAGTAGTCCCTCCAGATGCGACCCCCTTCAGATCCGACTTCTCCTATTATGCGACTTTTTTTCTGAGCACCAACGTGCTTTACACTGTTAAGCACCCCTTAAATGCGACTTCCCCCCTCCCACGACATGCTACCTTCAAATCATGGCACTTCCTAGCGACCTCCCTCTAAAGATACGACTTTTTGAAATTAGCTACTCAGCGGCACCTTCAGCCTGGCATGAGCTGCCGGTCTGAAGATATTGCTTGTCTGTACATATCGTCAAATACAGCCCAGTAGATACGTATGCTAAGCCACTGTCGGCTTAAGGCTGGTACAGCGTCGTATGAAGTGGGCTAGCATTGACACAATGTTGGTCAATACACCGTGAAGATGTGTACTGGTAGCTTCAAATCACCGTACCAGATAGCGATATCCTTCTAAAGATACGACTTTTTGAAATTAGCTGTTCCCAGACTGTGTCACGTCTGCAGATGTCTGTCGGCCCTACACTGACAAGAGACGACCTTTTAATATTTCCAGCTGACTAAATGTATAACGACTTTAATATTCTAGTCACATTGTTGGGGACGCATTTCAGATTATAGTGGCTGAAAAATGCTTTCCGGTGATATAACTATTTTTACTGTATCTCAAAAACTTTTTCTGCTATTAATTTAAAACCATGTTTAAATGGGATTTCATTGTAAATATTTATTTACATAAAGTGCAGTTAACATCAAGTGCACCCTTGGCTTTACAAGGTGCATTACAACACTAATTAGCAGGGGACGTCAAAGGTGTCAGTGTGTCGGCTAGTTGTGATAAACATCCCACTTCAAATACCTAACTTTTTCAATTATGGTCGCACGGACATGTAATAAATATCACCAGAAAGCTTATTCAAGGCTGAAAATAATGATATATATTAGATAATGATAAAGCTCTCCTAAACTCGCGAAGTTATTGATTTGGAAAATGAGGCAGGTGTAACAGTCTATCAGAATGGGGAATAGACGTAAACGGGATATGCCGCCTCGAGACGTCTAACCGATGCCGTCATTGACGACGATGGCCCAGCATTAGAACAACACTGCACCAACGTCTCGCGCCGACCGTATTAACAACCACGTGCATTACAGTGCATCAGAGTGTATACACGTGAAGATAATATCGGTGCTAGTGTTGTCGGTATTGTCTGTTTAACTTCACATCTTAGTCAACATAGAAGATGCCTACCTTGCCTGTTTGCCATTGAATATTTTAATGAGAATACAGTGTACATTCATAATATTTGTTTTTAAAATTTTATTTGGTAATGTAATATTGATCACATATCGATGCACATATATGATAAACAAGACCCAACTGCGTCTCCCTACCTGGCACGTTTATTAGGGATAATAGGGTACATTGTTTTAATGCTGGGCCAGAATGGACACTATGACTCAGTAATCGGCCTGTAGTCTTAACTTTTGACGTTGACATCAATTGACAGTAGCCGCCACAGTCAGTGTCACATGTGTACTGGAAAGCATAGGCCTATATTGAAATGTGGAAAAAAGACTGCCTCAATGCTTATGAAAACACAAGCCACTTCCAGTACTTCTGAACTACGTGTTACTGTTAGAACAGGGAATTAACACTTGCTGTCAACTGCGCTGATCGTGTCACAACGAAAATGGAGGTGTTTAAAGGGTGCTGTCTTAAACATCTAATTCGGCCCATTTTACGTTTTTTCTAGTGTTTTTTTCACCCCTCCCAGATACGACTACCCCTTGGATGCGACTTTAGTTCTCTGGCAGTATGAAAGTCGTATCAGAGGGGGACTACTGTATCAGAAAAAAATTCCCTTTGAAACTAGAATCTTCAGTGCCAAATGAACGAAAACTGTTAGATGGCAACTTGGAAGGGTTAGGATTTATATCTCAAACCTACCAGGGACAGAAATAGATAAGTCATTATCATAACCTAATATATTATATATATATTATATATATGTTGAAGTTAAAATATAAAGTACAATTAATTTTGAGGCTGTATTACATGTATAGTGATTCCTAAAATTTTCTAAATGTCCTGCTCATTATCATATAATTGACATTAAATGATTCAGCAATATTTAATCAGTGATATACCTTTCTGAATTTCTCAGCAGCTGTGTCAATGCCTTGCGTAATAACACTGTCAACATGGAAGTTTAGCATTTTTGGCAGCTCAAAATTTCTGATTGACTTCGGCCCCTGCAAAGTAACATTGAGTAATACATAGAAATTACATATCGTCGCCTCGGAGCTAAAGGAGCCTATATGCCACTCTAACGAGTGTCAGATAGGATACTTTAGCTCCGAGGCGACGATATGGATAAATTCTAAATTATATAGCAAGCATAGCACATTCTATAATTTACAGTAAATAATAATTTGTCAAGCTATTACTAAATTCATTTGCAGATTGTTAGCTTCACAAATAGGATTGAAATTGCAAACTGATTTTGACTGGTGAAGGAAAAATTAATTCCCTGTGCAGGCTGGGCCATATGTTTAAAAACAAATTTCAAATCACATAAAATGTTACACAGACTGAATTAATATAATGGTTTGCGATCGGTGTTGAGTTAATTAAATAAAGCAGTTTGGGAGATGTCTATTTTTCATAAATATAAATTGTTTTCATCATTTGAAATTAATGAAAAACAGAAACAAGCAATTCAGCTGCACAAGGGTGAACATGTATTTAATATCATACTTTAGACTACATGCAGGATCAGTATATTTATCGAATAGAGTTGGAGCAAGAAGCATTATACTATACAGGTTAATACATTTATTGATTCTCCTGCTGAAAAGTTTCTATTGTATTTGTCATCATTTGTATACTAGAATTGCTAACACAATTTCCGAGGCCAAATGATGAAAAATAGATATATTTTTTTTAAATAGACATCTTCCAAATTGAATTATTTGACTAACTGAGCATCTACCACAATCTATATTATCCATTTCAGTGACATATTATTTGGCCTAAAATCTGTTTGAAATCGTATATTATTGGGCATAGCAGTACAAGAGTTAATAACTTACCTAGAACCTAGAACTATTTACTCTCCTTATTTTTAACCCACAAGCTAAAATATCTTTGTATAAATCATGGACACCAATTGAAAGGCTCTTTTTCAATTTCAAATCATCATAAATGTCTTAGTTAGTTCTTTCCACTTCATTTGAATACATATGTTACGGGTCTACGGCCATTATAAATATTTGAATTCTTTCAGCGCTGGGACCATCTTTATACGTCAGAATCTGATGTCTGCAGCGCAGAGACAGTCCCCGTGCTAAAAGGGTTAAAGTGAATTAAAATGGCTGATTACCGTATTTTCTCGGTGTATAACACACTACTTTTTACTCCTTGGAAGTCCTGGTGTTGGGTATATCGATGGGTTAAAACAATAGTGTGCTAAGTGACATTTTTGGCCTTTAGAATAATAACCAGCTAAGTCATCTATAATATGTATGAAGTTTGAATTTAGTCCAAATTCAGGTTAAAACAACAGATCAAGTCGACTTAGCACATTGTTATTCTCGGGAAAAGGAGCACATATCAGCATAATATCTGTTCAACACAGGACCAATTCGACTTGACACATTGTTATTCTCGTGTTATATGCTTATGGGCTCTGTTTCTGGGAGAACAACGGTGCAAGTGCACTTAGCACCTTCTTATTCTGAGACATGTGGAGACAACACAGGGGAAATGCCTGGACTTAGTTTATTGTTGATCTAGGAACAATCTCTGTATATTCTGTGTTCCTGGTGTAACAAAGCGCTGAGTCAACTTGGTGTCTTGTTGATCCCAATTTTGCTTCTGTAAATCACTTTTGCAGGTAGAAAAATAATCTGATAACTTCACTTGATCTACTGTCAAATTCCAATCCCTGTGTGTTTCATCATTATAAGTCCAAGTCTACATGCTGATAAGTGGATTTAGCAGACTGTAGTTCTAAGCAAAAAGATAAACACAATTTCGCTGTCAAGTCGACTTGACCCACTATTGTTTTAGACCATCGATATAACAAATTCAGGCTATAAATTGTTGAAGTCCGAAATTGGAAGAGGACAAGTATCACAAAAAAGCTGACAATCTAATTATTGCGAAGTTTTGTAGTGTGGCTAAGAATAGATTTACCTACCGCCCATTTATAACCGGATTTTTCCAATCCAAGGAAATTCCAGTAAGACATTGTCACAAATGCTATGCCTTCAGCAGGTGCGTGCTACAACATACATAAAATTACTGAGGTCTACTGAATGTAATAAAACCAGCACCAGAGATGAGAACAGGTCATGGAGAAAAAGCGGGAAAAAACAAATCCGAAAGAAATTTAAAACAAAAATGTGGGAAACCGTAGACCTGCAGGAAATTCTCACCGGTAGCATAAACATAAATATTACAATATAGGTGCTGCTTGGGTTTTTACCAGCTGTAACAGATCAGGGATCCCAGCTAACACGATACATTCACCAATGCTGGGTCAATGTTGGGCCAATGTCGGTGATGGCAGGCCGACATAAACCCAGCAATGGGTCAATGTATCGTGTTTGCTGGAATGTCCATACTCAGGCTCATGCAGTGTTAATATTTACAATATCAGTTACAATATCAATGCCATATATGAAATAATAAACATTTGTTGATACTTATATATTTTCATTTAAATTCTTTTTAAACTTAAAATGTTAATAGTGTGGAAGGTGGGTCATTTTTAAGGCAGACTCAACAGGTGGTGTTATGATTTCCAAATTGTTGTGCGAATAAATCGCATTACAAGAACAGGATCTTGCTAATGTCTTACTTTTTTATGGGTATATTTTAAAAATAAGCATACCCGGTATATAGAATTACATAAATCACTTACATCACAACTACAGGATGTGAAGCCGTTTTCAAATACCACACATCCTAATGATTTATCATACCAAAAATTTTTAGGGTTACCCTTGTAAGTTTTCCCTATGACCTGAAAAACAAAAGGAAATGAAAATTAGAAAAACGTTTTCTCTAAATAGTATGTAGATTTCAAATTCAAACTGATGACTTGATCTCATATAACACACTTATTACCTACTGGGTATAATTGTAAGTAAAACCTTTTTCATTCTAGTTGTTAACTTGTAAACAAATATTTCATCCATAAGAAAACATCATCATTATGAAGTGCAGATAGAATGTACAGAGATAGCAAATTAACCTACATAAATGTGACTGGCACACTCATGCTTAAAAGGTTAGTCACAGCTTGAACACTAACACCTCTGACTGTGTTGATAAATTGTTGATAAAATATTTTACCTCTTCCATATCTGCCGGCTCAGAATCTTCCAGGGATAATACAGAAATACTGGACTGTATGGATTCTAAATTATCTTTATTTTCTGGATGAATGGATAAAAGATGTTCACGAAGCTGAAATTACAAATTTTCACAGGGGTTTTATTATCCAAATTATTAGTTTAATTACAAGGCTAAATATTGATTCTAATAAAAGATTATTATGAGGCTTGAAATTGATTCTTCTAAAAGTTAGTAGTCATAGGTTTTCACAAGATTTTAAAATCAATTCTTGAAAATACTAACTTACAATTTTAATAATATTACAACATTGAATTTATTACATACATGTATTATACTCTAATTTGCATTTATTTATTACTTATCAATCCCATTTTTTTAGACTGGTTTTAAAAATAATAAAACTGGCAGTTCATTTTAAAAAGCTATAATAATTACAGATAAATTTTTCAAATTTTGTAATAGCATGGGATTATTAAATAACCTGAGTAATTAAATCAATTGTTAACTGTTATCCTGCTATCATGACTATTGCCATTTTTAATTTGTTTTACTTGATCAGATCACTGATAATTATATTGGGAACAAAATGTGTATTTAAACATCAGGATTTGCAAACGATAGATCTCAAATTAAACAAACATGAGTAATTTTCACCCACTTGAAGTTGTGGGTCACGAAGCGCCATTGAGTCTTGCAATCTATCATTATAAAAATATATACTGTAGTGAAATTTATAAGAAAATAGATAACATTTTGCTCCTTTGGATCTTGAAATAATTAAAATGACCAACAAGTAGTTTCAAAGCTGGTATGAAACAAAGTTTTAATTGACTCTTCTTGTTTGAATACCAAACATGGAAAACAAGAGAGGGACCCAACAAACAAGAGACATTGACCCAGTGTTGTGTTAATGTTGACCCGTCATCTGCGACATTGACCAATCATTATCTCAATATCAGACAATTACCTCAAGTTCACTGGGGACATACCTTGTGCCAAGTCGTTCTCTCTTCACTCGTCAGCACACCTAGTCCTAACCCTTCAGTAGCATGCGCCGTATCATAAATATGTTGCAAGTGATATTGTATTTCAGGAGCTGTGCGTATTTCACCGTCTTTATCTAATGTTTCCATTTTGAAGATGTGTCCCTTACAGATGACAGTCAAGTGTGTTGGGCATTCACCTTCCTTTACTGTCAAATAAAATTGATCATCACAACACCAAACAACACAACTGTTCTATCTTACAAAGCCAAAAGGCAGTGAGTGTTTACTTGAAAAGTAAGTTGTCTTTTTTACTTTGCACTGCAGTATTTTAATAACTGTTTGCATCACAGTCCGGAGCGTGTGGTTAACTGAGCAGTGAGAATCTGTGTTTTGATTGAGTAGAGACTCCATATATATAATTCTTAAGCCTAAGGAAATATACCAACCATCTTGACTAACTGTATAATGAAGAGAAAAGGACAGCATCTATGTAGCAATGTGTATGTCCACGGCTGGGGAAGGAAAATATTTATCTTATTTCATCTAAAAATATTTATCGATGAACATTGAAATCAGTAAATTTTAACTAAAGAGGACAACTTGCAAGGGACGATGATTTGAAAACATGTTAGCATATTTTACAATTTGCAATATGCGTCACAGAAACAAAGAGGAAAAGTCAATGTTTCCCATCCCTCAATTTTTTAAAAGAATATTTTTTAAATGAATATAAACTTATACATAGAATAGATAACTATAGATTACCAGATCACAAAGGCAGTCAGTTGAAATAGTTTTTAAATGTCTGACCTGATTTGAAGTATTCAGCAATTTCATCTTTATGTTCACCAGGGATTCTGCAGCTATTAAAGATTCTGTGAT
The DNA here is from genome assembly GCA_964017125.1 of Flabesymbios commensalis. NCBI lineage: Eukaryota > Metazoa > Annelida > Polychaeta > Terebellida > Flabelligeridae > Flabesymbios > Flabesymbios commensalis. The sequence goes on from OZ024910.1 coordinate 27,364,785, forward strand.
ACAGGTGCATACACCAAGGTACTTTACCCGCACCTTTGTCGATCATCCTCAGCTCCCTAGCAAAATTTATGACTATACAATGAAAATTATGCCTTGATTTTTCCGACTCAATCAAATTGAAATAAACAAATTTCATCAATTTCTCAATTCAATATTTGAGATAATGGAGAGGAAATTGAACAATAGTAAAATATTTAAAATACATAAATAAAACCATAAAGTATCATTCAGCAATATTAAGTTATAACATTTTTTATACTCAGTTGAAGTTATGTCTCGCTGCTGAAATCCACAACTTATAATCAGATCATATTCTTGAGAAATGAACGCTTATTGTGACTTCATTTTTTATTCTTTGAAGAACAAATAAAAAGGCTAAAAATGAAAAAAAAAGGTTTAAGACGTGATCAGCAGTTCAAGGTTTAACCCTTGGAACACTGAAATAATTTTGTAAAAATCCTAGAGGCCAAAGGGTTTATTTCAAATTGAAATCATCAAAAATGCCTTAGTCAGCTCTTTCCGATTAATTTCAATACCTGTGTTATGGGTCTGTGGTCATTAGAAATATCTTTACTCTTGAAGTGCGGGGATCAATTTTAGTTGTCTGAATCTGACGTCTACAAACGTCAGATTATGATGACTAAAGTCGATCCCAGCGCCGTCCGAGTTAAAATACATATTCATTTTGCCGTGACTCACCTTCTGAAGAGATCCCAATATTTCAAAGAGTACCATACAAATAAAGCAGCCCTCTCAACACAAGAGCCTGACTTTGCTGGCCATCCAGTACGATGATATGGACCAGGTCCTAGCATGTTGCAAGTGGGGCCTAAAGGCACTCGACTGTACAGGTAGGCAAAGTCCTCCCAATATTGTTCTAGCTGCAAAGTGAAAAATATTTTACTTGTTGTTTATTTCATCATTTGTTCATCATCAATTGTCAGGGTTTTTAAATCCTTTAAATCTGGACCTGCTATTAACTAGCTGTGCAATCACCCGCTTCAAATAAGAACAATAAATTGATTTATCATGAAACATAGACATCTCCTAAGTTGAAATTTTTGATAGCATAAATTTGATAGCATAAATTTGCAAGAAATAGGTTTCAAAAGGTTAAAATGTTCAAAATTGTCCAAACACCACTGCAAGGATTAAAATGAAAGTGTCTACAATCAGAAAAAAGGAATGAGAATTACCCAATTCCGGCTTCCTTGTGCCTTTTCCTTCAGTTTCTCTTGCATAATCTTGCCTTCTCCCTGTCCAAAATCTGATACAGCTGATTCTGTTTTTCTGAACTCTTCCTCGCTCAGATACGGTTTCACTATTACCAGGATCACATAGAAGAAAGAAAATAAGCATAAATAACCCTGCTGGATCTAATAAATAATAATGTACCACTTAAAGTTATTATTATACCTATATGTGTAGAGTGATATTATATATAGGCTACATGCACAACAAAATATTTTAACTTTAAAACGTAAAATTTCTAATTGTGGCCGCGGCTTTAAAGGGACTGGCCCAGGCTAAAATCATCAAAAAATCGGTGATTTTATTTTGGTTTCTTAATAGGACCATATGATGTAAACATGTTCATAGACTAGAACCGCAAAAGTTTTTAATTTTTTCTGCTGTGCATTCACCAGTTAGACTAGATAGAGAGACAAAATTCCCGTATTTCTAATTTTTGACATGGTTGTCAATAATTAGAAATCAGGAATTTTGTTTCTACATCTATAGCCTAACTGGTGAATACGCAGCACAAAATTAAAAAACTTTCGCAGTTCCAGTCTATGGACATGTTTACATCATATGGCCATATTAAGAAGCCAGAATAAAATCACCGATTTTTTTATGATTTTAGCCTGGGCCAGTCCCTTTAATTAGAATGAAAAATCTCATTGTCCAGTACCCAAAACCAAAAATTCACTTTCGGCTTCTATTGGAAGTCTTGTATGAAAAATTAAATCCATATTGAAAAAAAATTTGTAAAAATTTGCCTTAACAGCCCCCCTGCTTATTTGTTCAAAATTATTGTGACCCCCCCCCCACCCACCCACCTAAGAACAATGGAAGAGGTTATAGAAAAAAATAATAATCATTTGCCTTGATCCCCCTACTTTTTTACCCCGACCACCCGGCCTTTCCATCCTGCCCGTAAAGAAATGTAATCCAGAGAAGCTACTGCGTTAAACATTTTTTTAAAAATATTTTTTAACCCCCCTCCTTCTATGTGCCCACCCTGTCTGAATTTGTTTTAATTGGCCTTGATCACTCTCCTTCCCACCTTACCCTCCCATTCGAAAAAAAATGTAATCTGGACGGACAGACAGACGGCCAATCCGGACAGACAACCCGACAACATAATGCATCCGGCCGCAGCGATTGATTATAAATTAATGTTGTTTATATTATGAAAGTAGATACAATTGATCACCACTTTTATATAATTACATAAAGGATATAGACATTTACCTGACTCCAAATAATTGCTTAAGCTGGCATCAAGATCTGGCACTGGCATGGGTGGCAAGCTGTCCTGGTTTTCAAAGGTGCAGCCAGATTTGATATGAAATGTTTCATAAGGCATTTTCATTCCATAATCTGAAAGCCTCTCAAAATTCTGTGGGACTGATGACGCCATGACTGCAGATGTTGAAGTGTCTTGCAATGCGAGATCCTCTAATCAAGCAGCTCAGTCATGCGGGCTATATATAACAAAACTGCCGGTGTAGTTATAATCATTAATCAATTTTGTGTCAAGTACAAATCAATTATTAACATCTTAATTACTGATCTACCCTTCACACATGTCTCATAAAGGGCCACGCATAGTAAATAATATTATTACAGTATACCCTTTTATGAGCACCAAGTCTTATGAGCAGCCAACCTCCTATGGGATGCCATGCACTTGGCCATTCCCCAAAATGGCATTGCCTATGTAAATGAACCTCCTATGAGCAGCCACCTGCATTAACCCTTGTCCTGCTGAATTGTTTCAATTGTATTTTTAGTCATTTGAAGCTGGAATTGCTAACGCAATTTCCAGCTTTAAATGACGAAAAATATTACTATTTATGAAAAATAGACATGTCTAAAAGTAGATTATCGGATCATCTAAGCATCTACTAGAAACTATTTTATCAAAATTAAGTGATATTTTGATTGATCTAAAACATCCTTAACCCCGTATATATCCGGGCATAGCAGGACAAGGGTTAAAAGGCTACTTTTCCTGAGTCACAAGGGTGCATGGGTTCTACTATATAAGACGTATACAGTCCAGACACAGAAGGAGGTCTGGGTTCTTTTTCAAAAATTATAAAATGTCACCACGAATACTTATTTGAAAAATAGTGGGGTACAAGGTGAATACAAAATGTGGTGTGGTGAGTTTATCCCTTGTCCTGCTGAATTCCTTCAATTGTATTTTTCGTCATTTAAAGCTGGAATTGCTAACGCAATTTCCAGCTTTAAATGACGCAAAATATGACTATTTGTGAAAAATAAACAGATGAAAATTAACATTTTGATTAGCTGGGCATCTATCACAAACTATGTTATGGATTTCAGTGGCATTTTATTTCCTCTGAAATTTACTCGAAACCGGATATATACGGCTCCAACAGCACAAGGGTTAAGAAATACCAAAGTATAATATCTCAAATGAAAGCTCAGAGCCTGTACTCTGTGTGATGGATATACCATTTCGTATACCAAATTTTACTGAAAATATGCCATAGGGTGCATAAATATGACATATAATAGGGTGCATAAATTTGGCAATGGAGCTTAAAAGGTTACGTGTAATTTCAATGACTGCTGATAAATAATGGACAATACTAAGAAGACATGTTATGTGGGTAACACATTACTGTCATGCAACAGTGGCAAGCACATCATTATGATCAAGTGAATTCCAAATATTTGGATACTAGTGACTTTAAGATAATAAATTCTAAAATTTGTTGATGTTTAATTGTTGTTGACGGTATCAACATTTATATGTAATACTAACATCATCATGTGCAAATGTGAAAAAGAATGTGAGTGATCATGGTGATGGTGCTTGTGGGGACAACTGCGGCAGCGCTCGACACTGACAGTGGTCTGGTGGTCTGGGACCCCCAGAATTTATGTCGGACCACCAGAGCATCATATCCAGTGGTCCGGTGGACCTCTAAAATATCGCCCCTTTCACGGAACAAACGTGTGTTCGTAATCATTTGTTGCATTTATTCCTGAGGTTGAGAACGGTCATTATCCATGTTGTGGTTTTACAAAAAAACTAATCATTTGTGGCTTGTATTTCTGAGGTTGAAATCGATCATTATCGATGTTGTGGTTTTACAAAAAAAATTGTAGGACCACCAGATCCTCTGAGCTGGTGGTCCTTTTGGACCACTGCTCATAAAAGTTTGTGTCAAACCCTGCTGTGGTTAACCCTCTTACAACGTTAAATTATTTTGTATAAACCATGGAGACCAAAGCGTTTTCTCCAATTTAAAATCATCATAAATGTCTTAGTTAGCTATTCCTGCTTCATTTGAATACCTATGTTATGGGTCTACGGCCATTATAAATATTTTTACTCTTACAGCGCGGGGATCTACTTTAGTTAGTCAGAAGCTGACTTAGAACTACAGACGTCAGAAAGTAGATCCCCCGCTGTTAGGTTTATGTTTCATCTAGTATTCAGAAGGGGCATGGCACCTCCTTAAATAATCATTGGGGGCAAGTAAACATCCATGACGGGCATCCTGCTTAGGCATCTCCAATTGGGTGAGGGTTAAATGCAATGGGACAATTGATTAAAGGTGCCTACATGGCAATCAAGAAGGGCAACATGGTGATCATGAAGAGCAACATTGCCCCCTGCACCCACAAAAGGCAGCATGGTGCAATGCCATGTTAGAAATGGCTGACTGGAACTCTGATGCTGCTGGACAGGGACATCAATCTATATAATTAGAAAGGTTTCCAGCATGTCTCACACCAAATGAAATGCCACTTAAAATGAATAAAATGGTTGTGATACATGCTCAGTTCATCAAATAACTCAATTCGGGATTTCCATGTGCATGCACTCTCTTGTCCCTAATAGAAGAACGTTCAGAATAAAAGCACCTGTTGGAAAAATACTCTTTTTTTTGTTAATAGAACCTGCTCACAATAAAGCACGTCTTGGAAAATAAAATCCCATAATGATATGTTAAGGTATGCAAGATCTATACCATTTTGTATTACATGTATTCAGGTATTTGTATACATGTAGGCCTATCTAATCCTTGGACCACATTCTAGAATTACGAATTTGTTTTAACCCTTACACTGTAGTGACTGTAGTCTCCCAGATAGAGCCTACACCATGCAAGCTCAGCCTGCTGTAGGCGAGTCTGGTCGACCAGTAAATCCTTGAAAAAAAACTATTCGAGCCTGACCAAAACAAACGAACCTGTATGCAAAATAGGCGGCCGTTTCAACAAACGAACCGGTTTGTCTATTTAACCCTTACACTGCTGTGGGCGACTAAAGTCGCCCAATTAATTCTTTCTTTTTTTTTTACTTTTGTTCTGTGGTGACCTTCTATTTGCACTTTGAAGATAGCTAACTGACTGATTTTGTAATATAATGGCTTTTAATATCAGTTGTTCATCAGATGCTTTTTTGAAGAAAAAACACGCCAGATATTACTTAGTGGGAAAGCACACATGCGGCAAATTTTATGCAGCAGAGTCAAGGGTCAAGGACAAGAGAGTAAAATTTTCTATTTGAAATAAACCATGTATACCCCGGTAATATATATTTATTCATTTGAAGCTGCAATTTGCATATCGTCGCCTTGGAGCTAAAGGATCCTATCTGACACTCGTCAGAGTGGCAGATAGGATCCTTTAGCTCCGAGGCGACGATATGTTGGTAATCATGGTAATCCAGGCTTTGAATTAGCAGTCAGCCATATTAGGCAAAAAAATGAAAAATGTCTCTTCCCTAATCTGCACGCAAATACATAATAGATAAATTATTTTATGGATCCATTCAACAAAATATTGTCTACTGTGGACTGAAAAAACCCCATCATAATACATTTATACATCTGGTACATTTGCTTGTCAATAAAACTCTACACAATAAACATGATCAATATAGTGTATTAACTGCTGTGATCATAAAAAATGCATGTAAAACTGTAAAGTTAAAAGGTACTAAATTAGTATGGACAGGGCAGAAAGGGTCAATAATAAAACACTGATAATGGCAGATAATGGCAATATCAGTAATGGCAATATAATTTATATGTGCATAATAAGGGAGATGACCTGATAACTGCATCTATTACTACTATTGATCAGTCATCTCGACTTAAAATAAAAATTTATGAATGGATAGAGGCAGGTGGTATTACATGGCAAATTTGACTTACATGACAAAATGATACCGAGCACTATTATCATTATTCTAAATATATATAAAACTTAAAAAATACTCATTGCAATAACATAACATCCATTGATATTATTGTACATGTATATATTTATCTGTTTATAAATTATATGACATAGCTTGCAGTTTGTGTAAGATCAACATAATTAAATAATAACATGATTATTTCCTGTACCTGGTACATGAGTTCATTACCCGATTAATCTGTGGGAAACACAGTACATGTTGTAGTACATGCAGTGGGTACCGCTTTGGACTTTTATATATGTTTTTTTTTATTTGTAATCATGGTAATGATGTACTAAAATCTATACCATGTATGGGTAATCATTGATAATCTATAACACACACATTTTCATAAGAAAGCTTTTTATGGGATTGTCGCATTTAAAATTCACATAATTAGGTTATAAAAACAACATAAATGAAATTTACAAGTTTATTTACGGTTATCCCAGAATCCTTCATTGCTTTATGTAAACCACTGGACGTGCAGGTTCACTGTCAATGTCAACCACTGGCGGTTCATTCTCTCTGGCATATGTACATAGCTTCTATATCTTATATAGCTTATAAGACAGTGATTATTATCAATATCAACACATTGTATAACTTATAAGACAGTGATTATTATCAATATCAACACATTGTACCCTGATCAAGTTTTAAAACTGGTCTGCACAATCTACATCATCCTTTTTTATGATTTTCTACAGTTGAACGACGTTCAGGGGTTCAACCGGCTCACTGTTTCTCATAGTAAACCAGCAGGGCAACACTATGTTCGCCTCCGCAGCCCAGTGTATCACAGTGCTCAGTGATTCTCCTGCAGTGTCTGTGTTCTACAGTACCTGGTCATTTTTTAAAAGCTCTATGATTATGATAATAACTTAATTGGTTTATGTGCATGTGAATATAAAGATTTAAAAGAAGCTAAGTTCACTATTTACATGATTTACCATAAAAAAGTACTGATAATAAAAAATAATAATCACACTAAAACTCTTTTCACTTACTAATGCTATGTACATCTGGTGCTGTTGCCCCGGTGGACTTGTTCAGATACAGTGCAGAACATATATACATATACACAAAGAGGAGGGAGTGTCGCCACACACTTAAATCATGCTAAACCCTCTTTCAAATTTTGTTCTTCAAGCTATTCTCCTCCGTTTTAACTGAAATTGCTGATTCAGTTTTGAACAACCCTCTAATGAATGAAATGAGTGACTAGATTGATTGATATATACTGTTACAGCAAGATAATGGTTAAGTACTGTATGACATTTAGATGTAAGCCTGGACTGCCACGCTGTGATAATACACTAGCAATGAGGCCATATCTAGATATCCATGACCAGAGTCCCCAGTCAATTCAATGGCAATCATTAAGTGTGTTGCAGTCCAGATTGCATAATCTTATATCATTGATAATTAGGGTTAGATTCTGGAATTATCTGGTTGATAACATACAGTAGGCCTACTTTGCAGTTGAAACTTGTAAAGGGGGGAAGGGGAATGAATGGAATGAGAATTCACGTTTTCAGGTGAATCCTCTTTCACTTTTTTTTCACAGGAGTTTTTGCCAGTTTTCACGGTAGCCACTGCAAGGAAAAGCAGGGGGATTCGATTTCTTCAAGAGGGAAAAGTATTTCGCACCTGTGAAATCGAGGGAAAATGAATAAAAAGCTTTTCATGTGATTTCACCAGAATTCCCCTGAATAACCCCCTTCTCTCAGCTTGAAGATAAATGACTCTCCCCCTCAACCCACAACTTGAACATCCTCAACCCCCTTCCCTCAACTTGAACATGGCTCTCACCCCTCAACCTCTTTTCCTCAACTTGAACAATTAAGGCTCTCGCCTCTCAACCCTCTTCCCTTAAAATAAACAAGGCTCTTGCCTCTCAAGCCCTTCTATCAACTTGAACATGGCTCTCTCCCTCAACCACCTTCCCTCAGCTTGATCAAGGCTCTTGAAGGGTCCCTCAGCTTGAACAAGGCTATTTCTCCTCAACCCCTTCTCTAAATTGAACAAGGCTTTTGCCCCTCGAAACCCTACCCTCCACTTGAAAAAGGCTCTTGCCCGTCAACCCCTTCCCTCAACTTGAATATGGCTCTCACACCTCAACCTCATTCCCTCAACTTGAACATGGCTCTCGCCTCTCAACCACCTTTCCTTAGCTTGATCAAGGCTTTTGCCTCTCAACCCCTTCCCTCAACTTGAAAAAGACTCTCGCCCCTCAACCCTCTTCCATTAACATGAACAAGGCTCTTGCCAATCAACCCCTTCTCTCAACTTGAACATGGCTCTTGTCCCTCAACCCCCTTCCCTCATCTTGAACAAGGCTCTTGCCCCTCAGCTCCTTCCCTCAACTTGAACAAGGCTTTTCCCCTTCAGCCCCCTTCCCTTAACTTGAACAAGGCTTTCACCTCTTAACCCCCTTCCCTTAACTTGAACAAGGCTTTTGCACCTCAACCCCCTTCCCTCAACTTGAACAAGGCTCTCGCCCCTCAACCCCCTTCCATCAACTTGATCAAGGCTCTTGCCCCTCAAAACTTTCCCTCAACTTGAACAAGACTCTTCCCCTTCAGCCCACTTCCCTTAACTTGAACAAGGCTTTCACCTCCTAACCCCCTTCCCTCAACTTGAACAAGGCTCTCACCCCTCAACCCTTTCCCTCAACTTGAACAAGTCCTTCGCCCCTCAATCCCCTTCCCTCAACTTGAACAAGGTTATTCCCCTTCAGCCTCCTTCCCTTAACTTGAACAAGGCTCAGATTGCCCTCAAACTCTTCCCTCAACTTGAACAAGGCTCTTGCCCCACAACCCCTTCCTTCAACTTGAACATGGCTTCTCCCCTCAGCTCCTTCCCTCAACTTGAACAAGTTTTTCATCCCTCAATCCCCTTCCCTAAACTTGAACAAGGCTCTTCCCCTTCAGCCCCCTTCACTTAACTTGAACAAAGCTTTTACTCTTCAACCCCCTTCCCTCAACTTGAACAAGGCTTTCACCCTTATTCCCCTTCCCTCAACTTGAACAAGGCACTTCCACATCAGCCTCCTTCCCTTAACTTGAACAAGGCTTTCACCTCTCAACCACCTTCCTTCAACTCGAACAAGGCTTTCGCCCCTCAACCCCTTCCCTCAACTTGATCATGGCTCTCACCCCTCAACCCCCTTCCCTCAACTTGAACAAAGCTCTTGCCACTCAACTCCGTCCCTCAACTTGAACAAGGCTCCCTCCCCTCAACCTTTTCCCTCAACTTGAACATGGCTCTCACCTCTCAACTGGCCCTTCCCTCAACTTACACATGTTAACTTAAACAATGCTCTTGCCCCTCAACCCCTTCTCTCAACTTGAACACCGCTCTTGTCCCTCAAACCTCTTCTCTCATCTTGATCACAGCTCTTGCCCCTCAACCCCCTTCCCTCAACTTGAACAAGGCTCTTGCCCTTCAACCCCTTCCCTCAACTTGAACAAGGCTCTTGCCCCTCAACTCCTTCCCTCAATTTGAACAAGGCTCCTCCTCTTCAGCCCCCTTCCCTTAACTTAAACAAGGCTTTCACCTCTCAACCCCCTTCCCTCAACTTGAAGAAAGCTTTCGCTCCTCAACCCCCTTCCCTCAACTTGAACAATGCTCTGGCCCTTCAATCCCCTTCCCTCTAATTGAACAAGGTCTTCGCACCTCAATCCCCTTTCCTCAACTTGATCCAGGCTCTTGCCCCTCAACCCCTTCCCTCAACTTGAACAAGGCTCTTCCCCTTCAGTCCCCTTATCTCAACTTGAACAAGGCTTTCGCACCTCAAACCCCTTCCCTCAACTTGAACAAGGTTCTCGCTCCTCAATCCCCTTCCCTCAACTTGAACAAGTCCTTCGCCCCTCAATCCCCTCACCTCAACTTAAACAAGGCTCTTCCCCTTCAGCCCCCTCCACCTAACTTGAACAACTTGTCAAGATTTTCGCCCCACAACCCCTTTCCCTCAACTTGAACAAGGCTTTCGCCCCTCAATCCCCTTCCCTCAGCTTGAACAAGGCTCTTCCCCTTCATCCCCCTTCCCTTAACTTGAACAAGGCTCAGATTGCCCCTCAACCCCTTCCTTCAACTTGAACAAGGCTCTAGCCCCTCAACCCTCTTCCCTTAACTAGAACAAGGCTTTCACCTCTCAACCCCTTCCCTAAACTTGAACAAGTCTTTCGCCCCTCAATCCCCTTCCCTCAACTTAAACAAGGCTCTTCTCCTTCAGCACCTTTCCCTTAACTTGAACAAATTGTTAAGGCTTTCGCCCCACAACACCCTTCCCTCAACTTGAACAAGGCTTCTGCCCCTCAATCCCCTTCCGTCAACTTGAACAAGGCTCTTCCCCTTCAGCCCCCTTCCCTTAACTTGAACAAGGCTTAGATTGCCCCTCAACCTCTTCCCTCAACTTGAACAAGGCTCTTGTCCCTGAAACCCTTCCTTCAACTTGAACATGGCTTCTCCTTAACTTGAACAAGGCTCAGATTGCCCCTCAACCTCTTCCCTCAACTTGAACAAGGCTCTTGCCCCTGAACCCCTTCCTTTAACTTGAACAAAGCTCTCAACCCTCAATCCCCTTCCCTGAACTGGATCAAGGCTCTCGCCCCTCAACCCCCTCCCCTCAACGTGAGCAAGTTTTTCGCCCCTCAATCCCCTTCCCTTAACTTGAACAAGGCTCTTCCATTTCAGCCCCCTTTACTTAACTTGAACAAAGCTTTCACCCTTAAACCCCCCTTCCCTCAACTTGAACAAGGCTTTGGCCCCTCAATCCCCTTCCCTCAACTTGAACAAGGCACTTCCCCATCAGCCTCCTTCCCTTAACTTGAACAAGGCTTTCGCCTCTATACCACCTTCCGTCAACTTGAACAAGGCTTTCGTCCCTCAAACCCCTTCCCTCAACTTGATCATGGCTCTCGCCCCACAACCCCCTTACCTCAACTTGAACAAAGCTCTCGCCACTCAACTCCTTCCCTCAACTTGAACAAGGCTCTTGCCCCTCAACCCCTTCCCTCAACTTGAACAAAGCTCTCGCCACTCAACTCCTTCCCTCAACTTAAACGAGGCTCCCTCCCCTCAACCTTTTCCCTCAACTTGAACATGGCGCTCGCCCCTCAACTGGCCCTTCCCTCAACTTACATATGTTACCTTCAATGCTCTTGCCCCTCAACCCCTCCCCTCAATTTGAACATGGTTCTCGCCTCTCAAACCTCTTCCCTCAACTTGAACAAGGCTCTTTCTCCTCAACCCCTTCCCTAACTTGAACAAGACTTTTGCCCCTCAAAACACTTCCTTCAACTTGAAAAAGGCTCTTGCTGCCAACCCCTTCCCTCAACTTGAACATGGCTCTCACCCCTCAAGCCCCTGCCCTCAACTTGAATATGGCTCTCAACCCTCACCCAATACCATGAATACCCCCAGTGGACTCCTTCCCTCAACTCAACTCCCTTCTCTCAACTTGAATATATGGCTTTCGCCGCTCAACCCCTTTCCCTTAACTTAAACAAGGCTAAGACTTGCCCCCCCCCCCCCCCAACCCATTCCCTCAATTGAACATGTCTCTCGCCCCTCAACTGGCCCTTCCCTCAACTTGAACAAAGCTACTAATACCAATGGTCTCACACAGGAGACTAACAAAATCATTCACTGCGGTCGCACATGCATTGTCATGGCATTATCATAATTATTGTCGAGAGGACACCAAAAAACATTTGGTGTCCTTTGTTCGAAAGTTCTAAAAACACATAATTTTTAACATGTATTCCCCATTTTCTATTCCCGAATTCAATTGTATGACTAGGCCTAATTATCAATTCGTTAACACTTAGGCCAAGGCCTATGTAAATAAGGGTCATTTTTTCTTAAAAAAACAGGGCTAAATGTCCCACTTGTTTGACGCACCTATTTGGAAAAGAACATATCTAACAGACTAATGGGATAATGTTTTGAAGTTTAAAAATAAAATTAAGCCTTAGGCTCAACTTAAGCCTAACCATGCTAACTGCACTTTGGCTTTGCCGTGTCAAAACCTGCTTCAGCCACTGGAGCTAAACTGCACTAAGGATTAGGCCTATTAGTGAGTCAGACTCCATTAATATTTGCCGTGTCGTCCTCAGGTCGTTGATGGATGTATTTGCCTTACCTGAAAAATCCAACATGGCGGTGACTGAGAGCGATCCCAACCCCAAGCTCCGAAAAATGTCCATAACTTTTTAATGACTGTGCGACCTCTGAGCTGAGTATGCGGGCATAAAACTTGTGAGACTGAAATGTTACTGATTCTAAAAAACATATTTTTGACCTGTTTACTCCCCGATTTTTTCCGATATAGCAGTCCAAAGAAATGTCCCACAATTTTGTACGCGGTCAATCTGTGACTGAAACCTGCTTCAGCCACTGGGGCTAGTATATTAATATTATTTAGGCCCATACTTTTGTCTATAGTCTTGTCATAGATAGACTTGTATGTACAAAACTTATTCGCCCAAATTCATCTTTTAAACTTTTTATTTTGCGCAGCCAATTTCACTTTTAGTATAGATCTACTTCAGGCCTACTTAGTACTTACTGAGTTACTCTCACACTGGTGTGACTGTTGTCAAGACCGACAAGAGTGATGTGCCAACAATGCCAATGGCCAGTGGCAGTGTCACCAGTGACTGATTTAGACGGGGCACCGAGTCTGACAGCATGGACAGTGACAGTCTGTCACGGTCAGTGACAGTGTCACTTCGTTTACACGGGACAGTGTTGACAATGTTAACTTAGACTGCAGTAACGTTAGTCTACTCTCAGCCTAGAACTAGAAGAAAAAGGAGCTGAAAAAGCAAAAAACACTGGCCATTGGCATTGCACAAATCAGTTGTTTGTGTCAGCTTGCTCAGCGGTGGACATCGTCCCGCATTCCCTGTATACCATGTGGTGTGTATAACTAAGCCTACAGCTGTAGGCCTGTCTGTATAGTGTTGCATCCTATATATTGACCACCACTTTACCATGTGTTCAACATGCGTAGACAATATGTACACAAAGGTACACAAGCAGGTGCCCCCTAGTGAATGTCTCTGTATTACAAAGATAAATAAACCACAAAACTACTCTTGACATATGTTTCGATTATCGTCCAAGATTGAAATAATAAGAGCCTTAGACAGACAGTAAAATGGATCAGGAGCACAATTGTATGGAATTTATTGATATTCCCCGAATTCCACTTATACCGAGACCTCGCCTTTCTACCGATAAGCATGCCGTGTATGAGGATGAGTCAAGAAGTTCACAAGTGCTCAATGAAATGCATCGTTTTTATCAAGACCAACGTCTGTGTGATATCATTTTGCACATTGAAAACGCGCAATTTAAATGTCACAGGCTTGTGTTGGCTGCAAGCTCCCTCTATTTTGAGCGCATGTTTTCAAATGATATGAGTGAAGCTCGTGCAGAAGAAATCAGATTGAAAGATGTGACTTCTTGTGCCCTTCAACATCTGGTTGAATTTTCATACATTTCAAAATTGACATTGAGCAGGGACACAGCCCTGGAAGTGTTTGAAGCTGCTGACATGCTGCAGTTTAGTACAGCCAGGTTATTCTGTCAGGATTTCCTTCTTGATCAAATTGATGCACAGAACTGTTTTAATTTTCTGCTTTATGCTGATGCATTCTCCTCTGAAGAATTATACAATAAAGCTAAATTGTGTGCAGCGGAGAACTTTAAAAGTTTATGTCATTCAACTGAGTTTTTTGCATTGCCATTTACGCATCTTGTTACTCTATTGACAGATAATAATATTGACATGGAATATGAAGAACATGTTTATGAAGCCATGCGCCAATGGATAGAACATGACTCACAAGATCGCTACAAATACATTGCTGAATTACTAAAATGTATTCGCCTAAATTATGTTTCACGTTGGTACCTGATTGAAATTATCAGCAAAGATATTTTGCTAACACATACAAGTGGTGCACAAGAAGTTGTTCAACGTGCAAAAGATCAACTCCTTGCACAAGGACACACCTATGAAATTCCTTGGCAGTTGCCACCATCAAGAAAATGTACAGGCCTTACTCAAAAGATTGTTTACATTCATACTTATGACCCAACACCTTATGAATCTGAGGTTTATCTGTTTGATGTGATTAATAAGTCGTGGAGTAACAATAGTAAACCATGCCCATTAGCTTCTGCTATGTCTTCTTGTGAAAATTTAGGAAATACCTTACTGATTGCAGGAGGCTGGAATAATAAGCATGGCGCTAAAGCTGTCATAAAAAGAGGAGCTGAACACACCATTCACGAGTTCAAGGTCATGTCCTCCATATTTCCCACATTATGGTATGTAGGAGCACATTCAATGGGAATATCACGTTATCTCCACAGCACAGTTGTTGCAGAAGATAAATTATATTTGCTTGGTGGTTTTGATGAAACACAAAGTCTTCAGGCATCCATGTTTGTCACCGATGCTGACAAAGGCTACAGATTTGATGTCTGCCCCAGAATGCTTTTCCCAATATACCGTCCAGCAGTTGCCTATTGGGAGAGAAAAATCTATGTATTTGGTGGCATCAGTTTTGGTGGTGTTCCCAGACAACAAGTTCAGTGTTTTGATCTACGTGATCAAAGATGGGATGAACCAGACCCTGGTATTGATTCAATAGATATTACTTACCAGTACGCCACATGTATTAATGGTCTCTTCTATTTACTATGTGGTCACATGAGAGATGACCAGTCCATTGAAGATCCAATGACTGGACATTTGGTCGCTCAGAGAAGTGCTGACAGTGTGTACACTTTTGCTCCCATCACCGGGAAATGGGAGCTGATATACAAAATGGCAGAAGTCTATCACGGAAATTTTACAGTCACCACGCTAAATGATAAAATATATATCACAGGAGGGATGAAAAATGGAAGTGCTTATTATATTGTTGATTGTTATGATCCACATACAAACTGTGTTGAGTCGGTGGGCAGCACACGGGAAGGTGTGGGATCACTCAGCCTGAGTACAACCATGAAAGTCATGCATGAAAACTTTGGTCTATGAAAAACTAAAAGACAAATGAAAACATCAACAAAGAATATCATCATGTTGAGAAGTAATAAGCTAAGGGGCTACATGTAGGGCTTACAAATAAACAAAAATATTTTTTCTTGATTAAAATCAGATATCATTTGCGAATTCTAGCACACTTATCATGCTTATTTGTTTGAACTTAACCATGTTAACATGCCTAATAAGAAACTAGATCGGGCCTTATAGTTTTACACAAGTCAACGTGTACTTTCCGGCAGCAAGACATGAGCATAATGTTTTTCTCTTAATGTAAATGTAATGATGCCTACATGTACATCATGTACACGTACAGTTTGTTGAATACAGTGTGTAATAAACAGTCGATCATACATGTCGTCGCCTCGGAGCTAAATGATCCTATCTGACACTCGTTAGAGTGGCAGATAGGATCATTTAGCTCTGAGGCAACGATGTATCCATAGTAGATTTGGTACCACTTGAGATTATCAATTTATCAGCTTTTATAAAATAAAACTTTTCATTCTATCTACTGCAAATACTTATTTGTATATCCACTATAAATGCTTGCAAATAATTCAGACTTTTAGCATAGTGAATTATCTTATAACATAGGTTGCATTAAAATATCATGTACATGTACATACATGTATACCACTGGAGGAACTGATCAGTTGGCAACAATGATATCATTAGAAAATTTAAATGTAACACAATATTCATGGGGTGAAAAATAACAAATAGTTATTTGATAAATATAAATTTATACACTCAGTATACTTATTATGTCGAACATGTTATACATGTATAGTAATCAGGTAATGCTATTGTTTATTTTCACTCAGTCATAGTTAATCGATACAAAAAATATTTGGTAACATAACAGTGGTGCAGAGTCCAAACCATAATTATGTCCTATGCTCAGTCTAGAAAGACATATCTGTTTTGACTCGGGTTATAAATTTATAATAATCTTCATGACAATACATGAAACCACTAATATCCTGATCATGCTGATAGACACTTATCAATGCATTTTTAATCAAGTATCAAACCAAATAAAATGTCATGAAATTGGTGAACTAGTTAAGTGGTAGATGCTCAGTTGATCAAATCATTCAATTTTAGTGATACATCTCTAAAATTGAATGATTTGATCAACTGACCATCTACATGTACATAATTATAGTGATAATTATCAGATTATACTAGTTAGCAGGTTAAGTGATAGTTGCTCAGTTGATCAAATACATGTCTAAAAGGTAATGATTTGATCAACTGAGCATCTACATGTACTAGTTGAGTGGTAGATGCTCAGTTGATCAAATCATTCAATTTTAGAGAGTATTGAAGGCATCTTCAAATCACAATTCTTAAGCAGCTACATCCGTATATGGCTGCTGAGAAGTGTTAGTTACCGTATATCCCCGTGTATAATGCGATGTTTTTTCTTAGCTATTCATGTCACAAAAAGGCACCTCGTATTATACATAGATGTAGAATCTAATACAATTTTTTAGCTTCCTAGTGGTAAGTTCAGCGGTAAAGTTCTCTAGCGGTAGAACGTATCTTTAAACGTAGGCCAGTCAGCGTGTTTGGTAAGCAGGCCTATACACACGATACTGTGCCTTTCCAACTAGTAGCAAACAAGAGACGTTCACCCAATGCTGGTACATTGTTGGGCCACCGTCTGCGACGCTGACACAACATTGTACCAGCATTGGGTGAATGTGTTGTGTTTGCTGGGAGCCCCCGTCTCACATTCCCGCCGACGCGCGTGGCACCTTTGACAACCACGGGCAGATAAATGACGCCATTAGTCTGCAACCAATTCACACTCCTGACCTGTTCATTTATATTAATAACGATTTAATCTAAGATCGCCTTTCATATGGGAGTGTTCTATTGTGCACGACAAATCTGATCATAATATTCTCCTATTGGAATGAGAGAATGCGTTGACGAAATATAACAAGATATCACTGATTATATCTCCTATCGCAAATTCTATACATGTAGGCCTCAGAATGTCCATATTGCTGGGATAACATTAACGCCTACCGCTGTTGCCGCGGCTGATACGGTATTGAGCAAATGGTGGTATCTGTTAGCTGTAGTTCATGGAGCGCTGCTGTGTTATTGCACCCTGACATCTTATACAACCATGCACACCTTTTGTGTCTAGACAATGCGGCTAGTCTTCAAATGTTTTACAATCACATTTCATCTTGAAATGTTCTTATTTGAGCACGACGATAATAAAATATGGTCTTTGTAATAGATAAATTAAAATAATATAAATTTGTTGGCGAAATATAAATACGGGTATTTAAAAATCTGTGTGTATGTAGCCTATGCAGGCCTCAGAATATCTGCCCATCGAGACAGTCCCGATGACATCCACTTTGCCGTGGAAAATGAAAATACTGTATCTGCTTACTTTACAAGTGAGCAGATACTGCCCTTTGGTTTTGAAGAGCTGTACTGTTGCCGCTGTTCCCGTCATTGCAGGTGTCACGGCGCTATTTAGTAGAATAAGATAATATCCATGCCTCACATTTAGATGGCCCGGAACGCTACCGACCGGGACGCTGCCGACATCCAAAATTTGAGGTCGTATTATACAGAGGGGTAGACGTTTTTCAGGTCATCCGAGGCCTCAAATCTTAACTCGTATTATACATGGCGTCGCACTATACGCGGGGATATACGGTAACAATCTTCTCCCCAATGTGTGTAGGAAGGCAACCGCTCACAGACTGTTTATGCCTACATTCACCAGGTGCCGCTTATCTTTGTTTGTGATGACGCTTTAATATGTTTTAAATGTATTACATACTACAATTTATTGTGATATTGCATAATATAGGTGGGATCATGAAGGCTTGATGTTGTAGTTCTAATAAAGTTGAGCATAAAAAGGATGGATTGTAAAGATTTTCAGTTAAGTGTTTTGCTATACCCGGTACTATTACAAAAAAATCTTTGAGAATTGCTGTCAGAGAAGCACAACCATAATCTAGCATAATATCATGATTATGGGGAGAAAAATTACAATGAACACAGCCCTCCTCTACTATGTTTACTATATTAACCACTAGTAGACTTTAAAAATTGTTATAATTATAAATTTTTTAATGGATTATCTATGACGAGTTGTGTAACACACCTCGGTGATTAATTTTATCTCAATATTCTACTTATAACATGTATAATAATGCAATGTTTCTGAGATATCTACGGTTAATGCAAAATTAGAAAAATGGGTGCCAGTCTGCCATTTTATAGATGCATTTTGCAAAATTTATCATACTATGTCATCCTTGTGTAACATAAAAAAATATATTTATTTTTATCTGTATTATTGCAGATTATCATTTTACAATTTGCATGTGTTCCTTGTGTAACACTTAGACACTTCAACATGTTTCTTTTGACTTTTTATTTCTGCAAAATTTTTCATTGCTGGTTCTTATGAGACTTCATATTTTGTTTTACAATCATCATGATCATGGTCCAGATATTTTTTCATTTTCTGGAATACATACCCGGTACACATGGTACATATAAATTGTCAAATTACAGAAAAATCAAATTGGCTGAACAAACGGCATGGTAAAATAGCTTATCAGGTCATTGCCTGAGATTGCTAAAAATATGTAAATAAAGATCTGATGGAAACACAAGTTATTGATTATTTCTTTGTTAGACACTATACATGTACAAATGTACCCCAGTAGTAGCTAAAGGATGACAAATTATAAAAATCATCAAAATCAGGAACTGTGAAAATGTTACCATGGCTAAGATGTGATTTGCATGATAACAGTGGATTTTGTAAACATGAATTTTTAAAAATTTTACTTTCATATTGGTACGTGTAGTGCTTGAATATTATGTGATGTCATATTTCTGCCAAATCCTGTTATCACACCCCATTATGCTCATGTTTTTTACAGATATAAAATATTTTTCTCAGTAGATAGCTAATGTATATATATGAAATACCTTTATTTTCACATTGTTTGTAACTAATTTTTACAATATTGTCTTTACAATCTATTACACTATTAGACAATATGTTTTCAAACTTCAACTAAACTACAGGTATATAACAGTTATATATATTGTAAAAAACTTTGACACTGAACAAGACTAGTTCACTGTGTCTCAAGATATTTTTCTATGCGGAATTTTTTTTTACAAAATATTAAATGGATCATTAACATTATTTTATGTAGAAAATGTTATGCTCAACATATTGATCTGCAATTGTTTATTCATTATATTTTCTTGATAATTATGATGACTGTGTAAGTGGTAAAAAAATACTTTTGGCAATTATATTATGGGAAAAGAGGGGTGGACACCTGTTTGAGAAGAAATATTTAAGAGTAACTTTCGACAAGTTAACATTTGGGTTACTATTAAACTAAATTAGGTTATCCTATGTTAGTTTGTTGTTATGCCACAGTCTGTTTAGTTGGTGCAGCATTAAATATGTGAACCTTTAACCGCCAAATTATTCAATCTGAATTTTCACCCACTTGAAATTGTGTCTCGCTGACGCGATCCACAACTTCAAGTGAGTGAAAATTATTCAGATTTGACAAAATGGAGGTCAACTGTTTTCAAATATTGCTGATTGATGTCACATTTTATCTTGAACATGTTTAAAAGGTGGTACTTAATGTGCTGAAAAAAAAGGAAAACCCGAATATATTCGGCACCGGCGGTTGAAGGGTTAAGCATGGAGACCGATTGTAGAATCTGACGTCTATGTCTAAATTGATTCCCACACTGAAAGAGTAAAATATTGATAATGGCTGTAGACCCATAACACAAACCAACAGTATGTTTTGATCTTTCTGTACTCCACCCCTGGACCTAGCTCGCTGACCACTTCTCTGCTTGCTGAGTTTCCCACCACTGTTTTGGTATTTTATAGAGGAATATATGTAATATCAATTAATTAAGGTAACCATGTGTCAATTGAGATTTAATATCGAGTTTGCAAGAGAATCTGTATAACATGTATAAAAAGGTGTATTTAAGCAAAATGTATAAGTTTTGATAATTGATAACACAAACATCTTTTACACAATAAACAATTGTTCTTTCATTTATTAGATATATTTTGTACAATATCAGGTTGCCCACCATGCCTGTATTCACAGATATGTACCGAGTGTGTACAATATGTACTGCAATATGATTAAATAACATTTTTCCTGGAAATGTTTTTTATTTCTTACCAATCGATATTACTTATTGTTAAATAAATAAAAAAATATGAACACACATTTTTGCTGATTAAATTTTGATGAGTTTTTTTTTCGATAAAAATTATGTACTTTTAATGTACTTTCTTGAAAAAAAAACAAGTAAATATTTAAATTACACTAATGACTAATAACAACAGGAAACAATGAAGTAAATTATTATCACAACTTCATTGATTTTGCTAAAACTTTTTACAGTTGATGATTAAAATAATCAATATAATGTCATCATCTTCGCTGATGAGATTTGACTGGCTATTATAAATAAGCTTAAATATGTCTTAACCTCCAACGAAAGATTGCTACTGGCTACATACATGTATACTATATCAATTTTATCTTGTGTATGATTATATGTAATCACCATCATTAACATGTTCATTTTGGTGATGCTAAATCAGTTGTTAAATGTTCATGTACTAAACAGTGCTGAAATGTTCTCTATTTTTCAAACTAATCATAATGATAACATTACTAAAACATTTTTATGCAATGTTTATTTACAATGTTGTAAGGGCTATAATTTATTCTAAATTTGTTGAAAAATTTTATTGATGAAAATAAATCTATTCTTCATTGATATTTGGAAATCTAATTTTCAAAACAACCATGGTTTTCTTTGATTTGAAGCTCAAATTGCTCGGCACAATTTCCAGTTTTAAATGATCAATTGTTGTTCAGAAGTTTAAAGTTTAAACAAAGTCTTTTTGATGTTAAATGGCATGCTGTGGCAGCGTAGACGCGTCCCTAATACCATCACAAGTAAACAGCCACTGGTAATAGGCATTGTTCATATACCGCATTTTACACAGCTCAACAATCTCAATGAATGACTGGCCCATGGTACAGTATGCGTACCGGGTATATGATATGAGAGTATATAGAGGATATATCTGAGAGATCGTCTGTCGCGCTGGTGAAACGTCTCTAGAATTTTGTTGCGGCTCTATTTGAAGTCCATGAATTGAATGTCTTCCATGACTAGTAGCACAGTTCTTGGCAGTGGGCGGGGTGATGGAGATAATACTGTGAACACCTTTTTATCCATATCCACCGCAGTTCTGAAACAATCAGAATATAAAATTGAATCTTCAAGTAATGGCCATGAATACCAAACTCTAATATATACTTTTTATTTATATATTGTCCAGATAATGATTTGCTTGCCAAGAACAACATGAGAGCAAATATTGATTTTCAATGGTGTCTGATTGGGACAATCTTTACAACCGTTAACAAAACTTTTGATAATCTAGATCAATGAATACTAAATTGTTATAACTTCCGGATGATTTATCACACTACCGCTCACTGTGTAGGAAAATAATTCATGTACAAACATGTGCCTCCAAATACATGTGAATAAGATTTGAGAAAAAGCTGGCAGGCTCTGAGGATGCGAGTAGGAGAAACACAATGTATTACAGAAAGAGAATCAAAGCATCAGAATCATTTTTTTATAAATTGACTGTTTTATAAACTATATATTTTAAAGAACATAATATTTCACTCACACAACCACGAATCCGGCTACGTTTGTATGTACAATATCCTCTTCTTCACTCTGTACCATGCTGACACTCAAAACATGATGAACAATTGCGATGCCTGTGTGAAGTGGAAAAATGGTGAGAGATTAACATTGTATTTTCTTATACATACATGTATACATAATAATCACATTTAGTAAATAGAAAAATTGAACAAATATTTCAAAATAATTTTATCATACAATCTAATGATAGGGAGAATCAACCCGGAAATTACTCACTTGGTTCCAAGGGAACAAGCTTAGTGCGACTCTCAGTAGCAGTCATTCCCAGAGGCAGCATGGAATCAGGCAGCTCAGGAGCTGACGAAAGCAAAATAGTTTTCAAGATCACATGCAGCATAAATATAGAACATTAGATGTTGAATACATTGTCTGGTTTGAAGGTCTTTGAGCACTAGGCCCACATGGCATATATTGAATAAGAGTCATTGAATATGGGCTTTCTGAGCTGTCACTTGATATATTATTTACTATATGCGGGCATTTCATAAGTTCAGTCATCTTTCATTCACCTTGTCAGTGGAGGTGAGAATTACAGCTTGTTATAAAAGTGTATATGAGGGTTTTAAAAATTCATTGTTTCATCTAGCTATTTCTAACATAGTGCAAAGCTAGGATGCCCTAATAAATTACATTTAAAGATTTTCTGGAAATCGACGAAAACCTAAACAAACATTTGGGAAGCCTAAAGAAAAGCTCAGTCATTTCTATATCATATGACAAGTTATGGAGCTGACAAATTGTGCTGATTATACCCCAATCTCACATTTTTCACATGCTAATAAAGCCTGGAGTCTATATATAGTGCAAGGAGCTGTTGAAATACTTTATTTGAATCAATTGTTTTTATGAAAATACAGCGGCCTAAACATGCTAACGAAAAACAGTAACCCTTCCACCGCTCGTTTTTAAACAATTTTATTCGCCATTTAAACCAATTATTGGGGAAAATGTGTGTTTAAACAAAAATATTTGTAAATTTTTGGTCTCAAATAAAACAAATATGAGTAGTTTTCACCTGCTTGAAGTTACGGGTCACGATAGCGAGACCCAATTTCAAGTGGGTGAAAATTTAAATTTAGCACGTCAAGAGTTGATGTGAGAAACCCTAAATAATATCAGGTTAATTACAACAGACATGAATGGCATAGTAATAGATACTTTTTTGAAGATCATATATTTAAAAATATACATTACAGTAGGGCCTACATATAGAAACATGAAATCAACACACATTGCACTGCTTGTACTTACCACCTATTTTAAATAGCTTAACATCTGAAAATTTCACTTCAAATGTGTGTGGGTAGAGTGTATTCCTTATACCATAGAAATATTCCCTTATTTTACCATCTCGGGATTCCATTCTTGTTTTTTGGCTGCGCTCCACAACCTTAAAGCAAAGCATAAAGCAAATGTATCAAACAACTAACAAACTAAGCAGAATTACATTTTCAAATACATTTTGGAATAACACAACAGAATTGAAGCATAGATTAATAATCAAAATATACTTACACCTCCAGACTTAGGTAGAAAAATAACGTTCACAAACTCGGGCATATCTCTAACAAGCTCCGTGTGGAGACGCTCCTGGTCAAGAACAATGATCACATCCACTGTGTCCAAGAAAAAATATATTCACTTATTAACCCCACTACACAGATTAAATTTTTAGTTACTAGAAGTTGTGTCTCGCTAACGCGATTCACAACATCAAGTGACTAAAAATACTTTCTGAAATTTAGGATATGAGTGACAACTTGTTCCAATAAAACCGACCAATGTGTCTAAGTTTACCTATAAATCCCCAGACATACTGGGACACAGATTGACATGATCACACACAGAAGAAGCAAAAGCCTCGCACCGGGAATCAGCGCCCCTAAGCGTCGGTAACTTCCTAGATCGTGCATTTCCAGGCGATCACCCTATCACTTTTCACAGCAAGCGCATTCACCCGTCAGCTGCTGTGAATCAATGTATTGTTCAAAAATTTGTGGGCAAGCGCGGGTGTCTGTGGGGGCTCAATCATCCGTCAATAAGGTTAGAGACACAACAAGATGGTGTACATCGTACGGACCGTCGCGTCGTGTAGGCATTCCATCTGGACACGCGGTTCAAGCATTGCCATTTTGTCACACATTCTCCAGTCGTCAGTTCCCGTGGGTGAGCGTCCGTAAGTGTAGAGACACTGTAGAAAGCGTGGATGAGAATACATGTACCACAGACGCCACCTACGGTACACGTACACTCATCCACACTCACCCACGATTCAGACGCTCACAGACAATTTCTATGGTAGCCTATGCGTACGCCATTTTTCGTCTGTCTGGGTGCGTAGGCACACCCTGCAGATTGGAGACAGTCTGACGCGGATGGCAGATTTCAGCTATTTTGCTAAATCCGCAGGCAGCATGTCAATCCGGGTCCCAGTGTGCCCGTAGCTTGACTGATCAAGGATCTAATCTGGCCAACACATGGAAAATTTGTCTTATCCCCGAGTTTTAACCCTTTCAAGCCTGAATTTACCATTGTCATCTTCATCCACTACAAGCCGCGAATTGCTGCCGCAATTCTTGACTTGCAGTTGATGAAAATGATTTGATAGGTTTAAAAATTATAGAAAATTGCCATTTATTGGTATACCAGTTTCACAGAAATTTTCGTTCTAAAACCCCTGGTTGTAGGAAAATTAATCCTGTTTCCAGGGATGTAAAAATGATGCTTTAATGCATTGTGAGTACTCAAAAAGTTAAACTAGAGAGTCTAGAGTGGCATTGAAATGGACAAATAGTTTGTGGTAGATGCTCAATTGATCAAATTTACGGGAGATGTGTATTGTTCTTCATTTGAAGCTGGAAATAGTGTTACAAATTCCAGCTTCAAATAAAAAAAAATAGTCGCTGACAAGTCATCATACCGAGGATTTATAATGATTTGTGTGTAGAACACAAGTAGATTTACCTTCAAAAGCACCAGAGACGTGAATCAGACTCTGGTAGCCTCCACCTCTCACCCAACCACAAGAGTTGATCACTACACCACTGACATTTGCTGCAAATGTATAAGAACAACCAGTGCATATCAGTGCAGATAAGTCATAATTATAACATGGCTGTCTCTTTAAAAGTCATACTATATTCCACAACACATGTCAGCACGACTCGTGGCCCCTGACGCCCAGGGCTACGTCCAATAACATGAGAATCCAACACATTCCAATATCCAAACTTGATTCCTATAACCTAATAAAGGGTTAATTAATATATATTTTTAATGTGAAGTAATACATTGTTCTGAGACTGATAACTGAGCTGCTAAAGAGTCGTATTTATTAGGCTGTGAATTGCTCCCACAATACAATTTTTAAGTTACCATATAATCAAATTACCTAATTTTATAAAGTCTCCAATCTTGAGTAATATAGCAAATACATAGAAGCTTAGCATTCACTTAGAGATACCATTTTCTATTTTATTCTAATCCTACACATGTGCTACATATAATCAACATGGGGCTTCAGCCCTTACAGTGCTGAAATATTTAAATACATGCCATAGCAGCCAAAGGGTTATGCACTTCAACCCTTACAGCGCGGGGACCGACTTTAGTCGTCAGAACTGACGTCTGGAGTTGTCAGATTCTGACGACTAAAGTCGATCCCCGAACAGTAAGAGTCAAAATATTTATAATGGTCGTAAACCCATAACATAACAACTGATTCAAATTGAAAAAAAAACCTTTGGTCTCCATGGTTTATATAAAAATAATTCAGCGCTGTAAGGGTTAAAAACATCATAAATGGCTTAGTCGGCTCTTTCTGCTTGATTTGAAAATATATAGATCTAATATCATTTTAAATTTTTAATCCTGTAAGTGAGGGTTCATCTTTCGATTTAATTTTTTTAGGTCAAGAGGCGATCCCTGCTCTGAATGTGTTGAAAGGTTTTAACCCTTATCCTGCTGATCACGACTATTGTCGTATTTAATCTGCTTTACTAGTCAACCAAATCACTGTTATTGGGAATGAAATGTGTGTCTAAACATCAAGATCTGCAAATATTTGTGCTCAATTTAAACAAATATGAGTGATTTTCTGCCACTTGAAGTTGTGGATCGCGGTAGCGAGACACAACTTGAAGTGGGTGAAAGTTTAAATAAATCAACTTAGCAGGATAAGGGTTAATCTAGAAATAAGAATTCACCTTTTTTGTTGACATCACACCGTTGGTTGATGACTTCTGCAACCCGTGAAACCAGCAGATTATATAGAAGTAAGTTATCCCCAGGCGATTTGTGACCAAAATGATATATAAGAGGAGCAGTCAAAGCATAGCTTTCCTCTATGTCAGCAGGCCTCTCCACAACAAGTGCACCTGGTCATATGACAATCACATGTTCCTTGCTTACATAATTGTATATACATGTACTAAGATAAGTTATTATTTATTAGTCACAATATGCCATATCCCTGGCATAAAGCGTGCATGCACTTTTTTATTTCAGCATGCACTATATTACAACAGAAAAAATAATAAAATATTAAAAGAATAACATAATGCACTTGTATACCACATAATGCACTTGTACTGGAACAAGGAACAACGGCGTAATACATCAATAAGCTGGGTATAATGTTGTAGTCTGAATTTAAACATCAAAGAAAAGTCCTGTAGAAAATGACAATTATTCAAGTTCGCAAGGCGTTTGAAATTCTCACTACTCGTCAACACAATAAATTAAACCAATGTTGGTTTAATGTTGGCCCACTGTCTATGACGCTGTCCCAACATTAAACCAACATTGGTTTATTGTATCGTGTTTGCTGGGTATCCCAGTATCAGTAAAAATATGTGATTCTAAGCACAATTTTCCACCAAAATATATCAAGTCCATTCTCTCACCTAATGTACCAGGAATAGCAAGCTCACTCTGAAACACAGAATTTTTTTTATAATTTAAATGCAGTATTGTAAAAGTGAACAAATCGACCATTTCTGTGGACCCCAGCCAGGAATATGTACAGTTACAGGTTATCACTGGTAATTCCAGTATTGACAAGGTCATGTGTGTGAATTGCCACCAAATTGTGTTGGGGAACATTCAGATGTCATTTTGTAACCTATGTATGTAGAATGTACCCCTGCTAGACTATTGGGGTGGGGGTATTAACCCCTTAAATGCTTTAATCATGTCACAACCTCTTTCACCACCGTTTAATTCTTAGGGATGGGGTATTTGTAGAGCCTAATTATTCTGATTTTACAAACATGACCCATGTCGCAAATAATAACATGATCTGATATTGTTTTTAACTACTGGTATGTATCCCCTCATGGTTATGTCCAGGTAACCTCAAGGTCTATTCAAGTCAAATTGGCTAAAATTAGATAAAATTAGAATTTTTATCATTTGTGAGCCCATTTAAAATGACCTTGAGATGAACTTGGTGTGTCTTGCAGTACTACCCTTATAAACAGGTAAAAAGCAACTCCCGGCCATGTCACCCTTCATACCCAGTGATATTATAGGCAGGGATAAATAACTTGCACACTTTTATCCGAGAAAAAACAAATGATTTTCCCGAGATGACCTAGGACAGTTTCACAGAAAGTTACGACTCCCCCCCCCCCTCGAACCCGGAATGTCAATAATCAACCCTAATATGTATGGGGGGGGAGTGTTCAGCTGAAAAGAAACAGATATACTAATGTTCAGCATTTAGATCTTCAGGAGAATGCAATAAACAGTACAAAATGTGAAAAAATGTTAAAATTTGTGTGTGTTTTGACCTTGGAATGATCTTGAAATGACCTAGGTCTGACCTTGAGGTACTATGTCAGAATAGTCTGACCCCAGTTTATCCCAATATTGATATCCATTTTGATGTGAAGCGATTTGTGATGGAAGCCTATTCAAATGATGTAAGTATGGCCTGAAAATAGGCATTTTTTGCAATTTAATTCCGCAAATAATACTCGATTAGCCTTGGAATATTCCGCATGGAAAGGGTTGAATAAGATTTTTTACCCCCATTTTTATGTTTTCATATTCAAGCAAAAAGTAAAAAGATAGAATAAACCATCCGGAAGTTTTTTTGTTAAAAATTTCATTATTGCATGTAGCGACTAGACCCTGTTTTATCATTTACTTATCTATTTATTCGACAAACAAACGTCACAATTTTAGGTATATTTTATTACTTTGAGCATTTCTACAGTTCAGGAAATGTGTGATATGGTCACTATACAATTGCAGATTGCCTAAATGTTTCTGAAGCTAGAAGTAAAATTTGTTCAATGGGACAAAATTTACTGGATCAGTTCCAAAATACTGGCCTGTAACGTTTGCCAGTCCGAGCCTGCTGAAGAACTATGCAGGCTAGCGGGCCAGTGCCAATGTGTTTATGGAAAACATGAGGATTTATACATGCGCAAAATGGATACATGTAGTACGAAATATTACTTTTATATAGGATAACAACCTCTCCTACATGTATTTAATGTTACAAGACATAGTTTCACTATTTGAAATATACAAGGTTAAAAAAATACAGAATCTATGTATACCTGTCCAACATCTAGGTCAACAAGAATTGGAGCTCGACCAAGTCTAGATGCAAAGTTTACCAGCAGTCTACACAAGGTACTCTTCCCCACATCCTTTGGTCCAACCACTAAAACCTGTCAAATAAATCATTAATAAATGCAGCAGTTAAAACCAAATTTAAATAATTTTATTGTGAAAAATTATTTTCTAATCATGCATAAAATTTTAGCTGGTGTAGTTTAATACGGGTAGTCTCATAATTTATGACATCATACATGTATTCTTCTAACTATGATATTAACCCTTACAGTGCTGAAATATTTTCTTATAAACCATGGAGACCAAAGGGTTTTTTCTTTTCAAAATCATCATAAATGTCTTTACGCTTCATTTGAATAATTATGTTATGATCTACGCGTCTACGCGTCTACGGTCATTATAAATACATGTAGTTTTACTCTTTCAGTGTGGGGATCTTCTATAGACATTAAATAGACGTCAGGTTCTGACATCTAAAGACGGTCCCCAAGTTAAAGTAATCATAAAACAGATAGAAGGAATTTAATTTAGAGTCATAAAACACATGTCATAAAATAAAGCAAAGGCAAGATTGTGATAATGTTTGTTTTGTTTGATTTTGTGCATTTCTGATGCCTCACAAAATGAGAAATCACTAATATTTAATTTCTGTATATCCTCACCCTTGGCCCTCTTGTAAAATCTTCCTCTGCTTTCTGTCTCATTTGTTCCAGTGCTGCATGGGTATTTACATACATAGTCATTGGTGTGTCTTTTGCAATATAAGCCACTTCTGTCACGCCTTTAAGGTGCATGTTGTCAAGGATGCAAACACTTAAAATAAAACGTTGGGGTATTTTCAAATTTATTTGCAAGAGGTACTATTTAACATGTTTAAGGAAAACAATTAATGTTGTATGTATTTTAATTACTTATACTTGTCTCTTTAAATTACAATAAATTTACATGTTAGTATGAACAGATGACTTATTTTCACAAAATCTATTTACAACATGGCAGCTTTCCTAAAAGTGATTAACAGAAACTGATTCAAATAAATATTTGATGTATCTTGTTTGCTCACCAGACTAATTTTAATATTTTCATAATATGCTGTAAAATATATAAAATTATTATCTCCATTCTTCCACATAACTGTTCTATAAATAAACATTATAAGAACAATTGCAACATTAAAAGGATATATCTAGCTTGCAGCCATGCCATGTGAACACAGCCACATTGGCCCCAGACACAAAATGATATTTCTGATTCTTTGTTATCTCAGAGCCAAATATTTCTGCTTTTCCCGATAACAACTGAAACCAAATTTCACATTAACAGATACATATATAAATATATCTCATGATATATCTCCTAACAGATACAAAATTAGTCAGTATCACAATATTTGGCAGGCTATTTTGCCTCAAACCTAAGGCCACTTTGTTTAATATCTCTGTTTTAGATCAGAAAAAATCCAAAATCTAATGAGGGAGGGCGGAAAAAAAAAAATTAAAAAAAAAAACATTGACCAAATTAAAAAAAACATTGGTCATATTTCTGGAAAAGTTAATGTGGGCAACAAAATAAAAAAAACTTTTGATCTATTTAAAAAAAAGTTAATGAGGACGATGAAAAAAACAAGCAAAAAAAACATAGCTGGAAAAAAAAATGTATCTCCCGAAATGAACTTGTTTTTTCTTCGAAATGTTTTTTTTATCTCCCGAAATTGACTGTTTTTTTCCAGAAATCGGCAACAATCTAATGCACGCGCTGGGCATAAAAAAAACATGTTTATTTTTGGTACCTAATGCGCGGCCTAAATCTAATGCGCGCCCTCATCTAAAACAGAGAAAAAAAACATAGTGGCCTAAGTGCAAAAAATAATTTGAGCTAAGTCGATGAAAAGTCACTTACTAAATAAAAAACATGTTTTTTATGAAGCGAATGCGTTTTGTTCATTTTTTTCCGGTGTTATAATTGGAAATTGGAAATCGACAAACGACCACCCCTCTCATATGAGTTTTTATGTGGCGGTAACTGGGGTTGCATAACAGGGGTACCACTGTAATAGCAAAAGATGTTTCTGCTGGGCTTCCATATTTCATTAAAGTGTGCAATCTAGGGTGTGAATATTTTTCCTGTTATCCACAATGCCAATCTGGTCAAAATTAATTGTGTGGGTAGTAGCCCTGGACTTGGCTCATGATGCCCTGTGGTCGCCCGCCTAAAACGCAAGATTTTCCAAAAAATGTGTCTCTGAATACATGTATATATATACTGTTTTCTTCCCGACAATATGTACAATAATGACTTTGTACAGTGTTAGATGCATATTCCATAATATTAATCATTGATAACAAAGGAATACAGTATGTGAGTGTCATGTATTTCTAAAAAAACATTTATCTATTTTCTGATAGTTGCCCATCAGACTTCAATTTGGTACATAGTCACACCCAGTACACAGGCATGTTGTCAAAATTTAGATTAAAGTTAGTGAAAACATCAATTGAGATTCTGCATGACATGTTATTGTTACTCACAGAAGCTGATAGACCACAGATGGTCACTGTGTCACATGATTTAATCAGAAGACACAAATAACCAATCAGCTTTAACGCATAGACATATCTCTATGCTGACAGATAATAATGGCTGCCCAACCTGTCAAGGCTCATCCGGCCCCACTGGTAGGGGCTCATGAGGCCCTACTTGCATGGGACTTGTCAAAAGGAAAATGTGATCATATGCGAGGGAAGACTATCAGAGGCCCTCTTTTGGCCTAGCTGCCAATAATGGTTTAATGTGATTCAGTTAACCCTTTAAGCCCTCACGATGCATTCAAGCATCATTGTACATGCCTGAAAACATACTTAATTTTCCTACAACAAAGGGTTTTAGAATGAAAATTTCCATGAAACTGATTGACCAATTCATGACAATTTTCAATAATTCTAAAACCACATCAAATCATTTTGATCCACTACAAGTCGAGAATTGCGACAGCAATTCACGGCTTGTAGTGGATCAAGATGACAATGGTGAATTCAGTTCTGAGAGGGTTAAAGTTACATACCTCCAGCTGAACAGTCGCACCATAAGCAACTTCAAATCTCAACTCTGTTTCTGGTTCCAACTTGTGCTCAGCATGAGATGACTGAAACAAACAAGTCTATAATAAGTGACCCTTAAAATGTTGACATTATACATGTGTTTCAATGGGACTGGCATTGATGGTGGTGAAAGCATGTGACCCATCTGCACGAAATGAGTCCCATGTCAGCCTCCCTACAAATTGAGAAAATAGGCAATAAGCATGTATTGGAATAGAAAATTGGACTACCCATGTTAAAACATTAATTTTTTAGCTGAATATGGGTTCATCTTGGGAAACACAGACGATAGAAAGAATTTCTGTTTTTATAAATAATGTTAGACAGCAAACACAACAGAAATTCATTGACAACTGCGCTAATAATATGTCATGTCAACATTGACAGGCAAAACATACAACACCTTCTCTTCCGATCCGAAGCTCGCTACATATGAAAGTAATCTGACACACACAAAATTGATATCTGCGATTGCTCGGCTTCGTCTCAGTTCCCATAATCTAGAAATAGAAAGGGGAAGACATACCAGGCCCAAAACTCCTGTAGCTAGTCTTATTTGCCAACGATGTCAGACGAATCAAGTTGACGACGAAATTCATTTCCTGATGCAGTGTAATCCGTTCGAGCTCGATAGAAAAGCTCTTCCCTCTGAGGCCGAAAAATATATCACAAACTTCAACACTCTATCCGAAACTGAAAAATTTACATATATGATGCGCAGCGAGAACCATACAATTGTCAACACCCTCACAAAATATA
The DNA here is from genome assembly GCA_964017125.1 of Flabesymbios commensalis. NCBI lineage: Eukaryota > Metazoa > Annelida > Polychaeta > Terebellida > Flabelligeridae > Flabesymbios > Flabesymbios commensalis. The sequence continues at coordinate 27,397,575 of OZ024910.1, forward strand.
CTTATGCGTATTTTGAAAAAATATTAGTTTGAAAACTCCCGAAGCCATTAACTTGGCCAGGTTCAAGGGCTTCGCATAAATTTCATATTATACTTTTGGGAATATATGTGGTGCTCTCCAGTCATTATGTTAAATTACTATGTGGAACAATAACACGTCACTTGGTTCCATGCGATTCATCTGAAATTATATATATATATTCATTTACTTTCTGTTATTACTAGACCTTAGATTCATGTGAGATCACTTGATCAGGCCGGTTTAGAGGAGTCTGTTACCGGGGAGGCTGCGACAGTAACCCAGGTTCAGTTTTCTGCTTTAACCGCTAACATCTTCGAATTCAGCGCACGTGCCTCGGCTGTGCGACGGACAGACAATACTTTTTTTTTTTTTTAATTTTTAACATGTTAAATAAAATAATGACTCATATTATTTTCTTTATATACATACTCGTACATTATAATATAACTCTATGCTTTCCAGAGAGGTTTTTTTGCTATATGCAGTAGCTATTTATATCTGGTTTTGGTGCGGGAAACAGACATATCATGACAGTGCTGTTCAACTGTATTTTAATATGTTATGATGCATATTTTCACTACCCTGTTCTTGTTTTAGTATGTAATGTCATTTGGTTTTAAGCTGACATAGCATGCATATATTAATTTTCATGTGATTTTATGGGACCAATCCTGTTGTATATAGACATGTACATGTATATTTTATACTGTTTATTTTAATGACGCATAAGTCTGCAAAGATTTCCAGTCGTCAAATAAAATATCTATCTATCATGTTACGCGCTGAAAAAAACGAATTTTGGTTTTTGTCAAATATTGCTACTTTAAACCCTAGAATTATGATAAAATTAAGAAATGACATATTACATTTGATTGGCAGATTTTTTTTTTTTTTTCAAAATTGTCGCTGCCAGCCATCTGGCTTTACTAATAAAAAAAAACGCTCAAATGTGATTCAAGTACACCCTGCAGATTCTGAAAGTAGACAATCTGAGCTATAAAAATAAATCATAACAGATTATATACAAAATTTCCAGGTTTGGCTGTAAAATCATGTTTGGCTTTCATGTTACAAAATCAAAGGAATTATTGCTTACAGTTACAATTTTACAAACATCTGTTTCATCTTTTCTTGATAACTGTTTTGTTAATATTGATAAATAAAAATGATATTAAATATTGATGTGTTTATAAAATTATGTTCAATTACATGTTCAATTACATTATTAAAATATAATTCAAATAATATATGGCTGTATACATGGTATATATGGATTTAGAACTTCGGCCAGTTGATGCGATTTGTTAATCATGATATTAAATACTGATGTATTTATCAATTACGTTTAATTACATAAATACTATATATTTTAAATAAAGTATTATATATGGATTTAGTAGTTCGGCCAGTGGATGCGATTTGCTAATCATGATTTTAAACTGATGTATTTATAAATTATGTTTATTAACATTAATACAATATCATTATTTTAAATAATATGCAATAGCCTATATATGGATTTAGTACTTCGGCCAATTGATGCAAGTTGCTAATCACCACCCGTAATAATAGTTCTTTATCAATAATATATACATGGGCTCACAGCTTGACGCCAGTAAAGGGTGTTTGTTGGTGACACACACAACTTGACTGTTTAGCGCCAAGAAGCGAGAACATATAATAAAACACAACGGCTGTCTGGTTGAACGTCTGATCATATACATGCTGTCACTGCTGGTTGAGCTGTCAATCATTTGAAGGCTCACTGTGATTGGTCGAGAACACCCGCTCACAGGTCATGGTCAGGTCTCGTCGTTCACCGCACATGTAACGATATGTTGTGAGATTTTACGTGTGGCATTCCCTTCAATCACGGGACATCACTGCATTGTTGTATTAATGTCGGTCCGCCGTCTACAATGCTGAACCGGCATTTATTCATCATAGGGATAATATCACGTGTTTGTCTATGCATACATGCGTAATATTTAACATCTAATTAGGCTAATCACCTTACTCATATCAGCGCTCCGACGTTAGGCATAAATATATTCAAAATGAAATATGTGACTTTGTCCACATGGAACACAGCAGTGGATTTAGATGCCGCAGCGTTCATAGGGTCAGCCCAGACCTGTTGCAATCGCCTTTAACACCTATATTGCTAGCATAAGTGACATTATTATTATAATTTTATTACACTTACAACCACAGTGTGACTATGTCACTATCTATACAGACGGCCAATGAAAGTCCACAGTGGCCGGTAATTGAAGTTCAGTAGTTTGAAAAAGGCGTAAAAATGTTTTGCCGTGATTTCTGAGATTCACGTCGAACATTGTATTATATTGGTCGACATAGAATCGATATTATTTCATTCAGAAATATGAAAAAATAATTATAATTATGCCAGCACTTGAACTGTTTTGCTGTGATGTTTGGCATTCACGCTGACGATTTTATTATATTGACCGAGATATAGTTAGCGCTTAGTACTGACATGTACTATAAGTACTGTAGGCAGGGTTCGAAATTAGTGGTGGTCCGATGGCCCGAGGCCACCAAATATTCTGCAGGACCACCAGAACACTGGGTAGCAGTGGTCCGACAGGCCACTGAAAATCCCGGACCAAAATTGTTTAAAAGATCGTAATTAATTTATTTCTTTGTTCAGAATTATGGGTAGCAGTGGTGTGGCAGGCCACTAAAATTTCCCAGCCAAAAATTGTGTAAAAGTGTTGTGTATTCAGATACAATTTTTAAAAATTTGACAGGGCCACCAGAAATGGAAGAGGACCACCAGATTTTGGGGGCTGGTGGTCCGCTGGGCCACTGCTCCAGAAAGTTAATTTCTAACCCTGGTAGGCCTATATTATCATTATTATAGTGGCCGCCGATATAGTGGCCGGTAATTGAAAGTCAAAAGGTGACTTGTTGATATAGTGGCCGGTAATATGATGTTTAGAAGTTAATTATTATTGGCCGTGGCCGTTTAACAATCTGCCCTGATGATATAATAATCAACCTACATATATAGCCTATACATAGTCACCGGTAATTGGAGGTCAAATATCAACTTGGTCCTGGAAATTCACTGGCCATGTCATGATATCACAACAACCAATGCGAAAATTACGCCAGCACTTATCATTTTTTCGCCGCAATGTCTGTTATTTATGCTGACGATTTTATTAAATTGGCCCACAAAAAGTGGCCGCCGATATATAGTGGCCGGAAATTGGAGGTCAAAAATTGCCTTGTTGCTAAAAAATCACTGGCCGTAGCCGCGTTACGGAGGTGGCCGGTCATTAGAGGTCATTTATAGAGAAAATGCATTTGGAACTCCAAATGGTGACCCTTGAGTGGAGGTGGCCGTTTAAACTGGTGACCGGCCAAGACAAGTTATACTGTACATAGACTGTTTAATTTTCTTAAAAATCATTTGAGAATTGACTGAGTAGGCCTAATCAACGATAAGATAACTTCTCTTTCCAATTTTGGACTGTAATCCACTGTCGGACAGAATAGTCTATAGCCTGGGCCTAGCTACTGAAAATAGTAGCCTGAATAGTTAGAGAGACCAAGTAAGCAATGCACAACATCTAGAGCTAGGCTAGCACATACATAATGTAGTCATAGGCCTATTAGTATTTAAGAACAAGAGTCCAGACATTTGTCAAAGGCCCAGGCAGCCTGGCTTCAGGGCTTGCTAACCCAAACAAAGAAACTGAAGATGGGCTTTTTTTTCTTTTTAGAGAATACATAAGTTAAAGGATGATTTACCCACTGTAATCAAAGTAACTCTTTTAAAAAACGTTTATGAAAAGGAGACGGAAGTGAATTTTGTGCCAAATAAAAAAAAAAAATTAAATCTACGGATTATATAATAAAATAAAAAATAAAATAAATTTCCTACCTACCCACTGGTCAACAAATCGGAAACAAATATATATTTATTTTTGGCCTTGGTGACGTGGTGTCAAGTAACTAGTCTACAGACTGTGTGAGTGTGTCTGAGACTGTCTGTAGAGTGTAGTCTAGACGTCGTTATACTTAAGCAGGTTATTGTTAATACTGGTTTAAGCAAGATTTTACGTCCCAAGGCTAAGTCTAAGGGCGATAAAATGCAAGAAATGGATCCGTAGGTGTAGGGTCATGGTTGGATGTTATTTATTGCCACGTCGTGTGAACGATAATAGGTGAATTTCGCAGAAATTGCGAGCGGTTGAGCTATTTGTGACGATGACACAACTCCAATCGCTATATTTGTCAGACTAAAATAAAGTGGGATTTGGACCACTGTTTATAAAAGTAAAGGCCAAAAAGGAGACATAAATACCTTTGCTGATGAAATTTTCGTCTGCATGAAACTCCAATTCAATTTCTGAGAGTCAGTTCCGGCTCGTAAAATACCCCCCTCAAACACTCATAAGCGATAAAATATAAAACTAGCGTGTATGACTTAATTATCGGGAGCCCCCTATCGACTGTGGGCATAGGTAGGTAGATTCAATAAATTTTAAAATTGTCCAATAAAATTATGCTGAGCCTTTTTTGATAACTGCCGACATGCTAAAAGAAATTTTGACCACATTCCACAGTTTTCACTGAGCAAGAGAAATTATGTGCTAGATCAAAATCTGAGCCAAAATGTCCAAAAGATGGCACCTCAATGATTGCAAACTGTAAAGGGACACAGAATGCAAAAACATCATCCAGACACTTGAACTTTTTGAAGCAGCTGAAGAAAAATAATGAGATGATGAACAATTTTGATGGATTCTCATCCTTATAGCTATGAAACTTCCATTTTTACTCCCGGTGTGCCCTATGAGGAAGTGCAGGGCAGGCAAACAAAACTTCACCCAGCTTTTACCCCAGGCAAACTAGTGCAGTCTTCCCAGATATCTCAATTCTTCTAGATTTCCACAATCTTCTGTCCAAACGGTCTTAAATGATGTCCTCCAGAACTTCCTCATAGGGCAGTGGACATAGTCTATCTTCATTCTCTTGCTTTACCCGAAAAATCTAACATGGCACCAAGGTCCGAAAAATATCCATAATTTTTTAATGACTGTGCGACCTCCGAGCTGAGCATGCGGGCATGAAGCTGAAATGTTACTTATTCTAAAAAACTATTTTTGACCTGATTATGCCCCGATATTTTCCGATATGAGTCCAAAGAAATGTCCTACGATTTTGTACGCGGTCAATATGGGGCTAAAAAAGGGCCACATCATGCCTGTTCCACTTACCTAGAACATTTGTTGCAACAATTTTGAAATTGAAGGTGAGAGCTGGCACAATTTTTATTAAATTTGGAAAAAAATCTAATGATGGAAAAGGTGATAAAAGTGCCATTCAAAACAAATAACTCTTTTAATTCTACAATGATGGCTTCATTTCTACCAGTAAATGTGAGCAAAAAGAACAAACAAACACAGAAAAATATGTCATTTATTGCAGTATATCACAAATTCACATAAATCTTGAAAAAAAACACGAAAAAACACCAAAATGACTTCTTCAGACGTACCTACCAACCGGTGGGTATGAAATACAAATCTAGATGCACCCAGTTTATATTGTAATCTTGATCGCTACAAGGTATTGTTATACATGTTATAGTATAATAGCCTATAGGTTAAATACAGTGTTCTTTCTTATTTTTATATTTTGGCTGATTACTAAAGATTCGTGTAGATGAGCCAGTGGTAACGTTAGATACATATATACATATTTTATGTTCGTGTATTAGCAGGGACGCGAGCGGCTAAGTGATTACCATTTACACACCAGGTGTCGCTCACAGCCACCTATCAAAGCGAAAGAGACTTTCAAACGAAGCGAAGTCTATTTCGATCACAAAACTGGACCTGTATTGTCTCCCAAATAAAAGAAATATAAAATAATATTTGTATACGAACAAAACAAGCATATATTTTATTGTAACATCGATAAATACATCATATACATGCATCACACTGCCATACGAAGCCTCTTATTGATCCTCTCTCGCTTTATAGGTCTCCCTCGCTATTCATACCAACCCCTACCAACTTAGTCTTAGCCTTAGGCCAACCAAAGACAAGTCTAGGTGTACTGTAACGTTAGGGTTTCTAAATTTCCTGCCTAATGGCTGCTCTGACTCTGAGACCAAGTCCAAGAGCTACAAACCACGAGTCGATGAGTATCAGTTTAAAAAAGCGCCACACATTAAGCCTTAACCCTCATTTAGCCCTATTATCGCCCAAACTGGATCACAAAACCATTTATTATCGCCCATTGAATCCAGTCTATTCTTCTCCATTATCATCATTTACAAGAGAAGTGAAATTTACTCACTGCATCTTTTTCTTCTGCCATTATTACACTTTACACCCTGAACTAAATTAAATACATATTATTATTTAAAACAGCCACATAATTCATGCGATTCAACTCGAATTTCACTGCTTCAGTCTGCAATCAATCTATCAATCAGCTAAACACAAAACAGCTTACAGTCATTGCTGGCGCTCTCAGGTGGCAGTATAATAAACTTAATCTCAATTTAAATGTATCAAAAGACTCAGCTCAGTGCTCCAGGGGCGTATCCAGGGGGTGCTCAGGGTGCTTGAGCATCCCCCCTTAATTTACAAAGTGGTAATTTTCTATTTCAATAATTAGGACCGGCATATGGCCGGTATCCTATTAAGTTTATTTTTCAGTTTGTGTCCTATGGGAAAGAGTGGTGCTGTGTGTGGGAAACGGTTCACATTTCTGTACACCAGTCCTTATGAACATAATAGCTCCCCAAGTTTTGTACTTTAGTGTTAAAAAAATCTTCAGAAAAAAAGATGTTCACGATTATATTCGTGTCTAGGAGCTTAGAAGGGTTTTGGTTGGAATAATGTTGGCCTAGCGTCGCAGACGGTGGCCCAACATTATTTCATAATTGACTCAATGTATCGTGTTATCCTGGTAGTGGCCTTTCGGATGAGAAAGTGTCACCCGTATGGCAGTCAGAGCAAACACGGGACAATCACCCAATTCAGTTTCTATGTTTGGCCAGCGTCGAATACGATTGACCTGCATTGAACCAGCAATGGGCTGCGACGCTGGCCCAACATTGAACCTGTATTGGGTCGGTACATTGTGTTGCATGGATAATGCCCAGCAAACACAAAACATTGTATTACCTTTGTACAACGTCGGCCCAACGTCTTCGATGTTGGTCCATGTTGGACATTTAGGATTCTGGCCCATGAGGAAGACCAATACACTGTCATGTTTACAAAATATAAGGCCAATTTTTTGTCTAATGCACTCAAACAGACTAAAGCCGGGCCTAAAGCCTAGTTTCCTATAAATTGATCCACCAGTTTCCGGCATGTTGGTGCCAGACCCCTCCACACCTAAATATATACCCCTTCCCATTTAAGGGGGCTGGTGTCTGGGATACATCATTGGCGCCATTAGAGACTCAGAGTAGACAATGAACTGTTACGGGGTCGGCAAATACCCGCCACATAGCCCTATGTGGCGACAAAAGCAAAATCTTTGAAATTCAAATCTTTAAAATTGACCATTCAGAGCATCTAAAAGTAGAAATTGCTCACCCTCAGTGTGACTCACATTTTTCAAACATTCATTCATTTTTTTGGAAAAGAAAAAGAATAAAATATGTCAAACTTTGTGTTAGTCTTGGCTAATAATTGAAACGTTCAGCCTGACTTGAAACAGAATTATGTAAAAATAAAATGCTTAGATTGATAGTAATTAGCATAGACTACTCTACCCTATGATAATTATAACACACCACAGCCACAATCCACAGTAGGCTATGAGGATCGCTTAAAACGGACAATGACTTAGAGCTGGGCGTGTTGCTCTCCCAAGCACTTGACGCTGCATAAAATAAAAAGAATAAGGACCACGATATAAAGATTATTCCCCAATTACCATGATTTTTTTCAACTGCTTGCTGGCGAATTTATTTTTCAAGAGATATCATCTCTGAGACTCAGTCGCTTTTTTAATTTCCAAAATTTAATTGTTGTATTATATTCGTGCATAGACTTTGCATTTGTTTTAAGGGCCTATTTGAAATCGTTTATTTTCTCAGTGCTATAGTACTCTAGTATAGCCACTCACACAAAATAATTTAGATACAGCTAGGACTCAACAGTTTCTTTTTTACTAGGGACGAAACCAAGGATAATAATTGGAAATGGGCAGTAAAGTTGTTTTAGCAATGTGGAAAAACAACCAATACTAACAATAATATCTGATATAGGCCTAAGTGATGATAAACTGGAAGATAATATTTGCATTAAAAATTATTCTGTTATAGGGAAATGTGGCAAATTAATAAAGATGAAATAAAAATTATTATCTCAGGAATTCTAAGTGATCATTAGTAAGCGTTGTAAGCATTTTAATGGTCCACAACTTTTTTCAATGACATGTTATCATGTTTAGTAGATGACTGTTGCATAATTACATATTTATATAAATGCATAATCGGCATTCTACAAACAAGGCTGCATAATTATTATCACAACGTTTGCTTAAAATTACTTAAAATGTTGGTCCACCGTCTGCGGCGCTGGCCCAACATTAACACAACATTGGGTCGACAGCTGTTTATGTTTATATAGCTCATTTAATATCAGGCCCGTAGACAAAGACAAAGGGGGTGGTGGTTACAGGTCGACCATCCGGTGATAGGGGGGGGGGGCTGGGAGCATGCCACCTGGAAATTTAACAAGGCATTTTGGGGATATTCAGGGGGGTGGGGGGGGGGGTATTACAGGCACCCAAAAAACCCTGGATATGGCGTTGAATATGCCTCGTAGTTCGCCCTCGATATTAAATAAGCTAATGTTGATCATGTTTATGATTTTTTCATTGTGTGTGGTTATGTTTGCTTAAATAGTTGGACTAGTCTAGGCTATGTTGTATTAAATCTGTCATTAAGTTAATTAAAAAACTAACATTTAAACCAGTATCTCATATCTTCGTTTTACAGCAAAGATACCACGAAATCGCACTATTTTTAGTTTGATGTTTATTTGTTCAAACTTTTGCGAATGGCATGCCACCCCCCCCCCCCCCCCCATAGGCCCTTGCTGTTGAATGTTTTCTTGGAAATCTGAGCACCCCCCCCCCCTTAATTTATTTCTGGATACGCCACTGTGCTCCCCCCGAAGTGCTTCTAAAGAGTATCATGATAATAATGCTGCTGCATTGGGTTAATCTTTATGCATCAGGGCGTAACTTAAAGGCATCCAGAGAGGGAGCTATTATACAGTCTTGTCTGGCAGTTTATTCCAGTCTGGAACCAGGGGCGTAGCTATAGCCGTACGCAAAGACGCAAGTGCGTCCACATGGATTTTCAAAATAAAAAAATGATCTGAATCATATTTTATAGTGGAGCACTGGAAGTCACATGAACTTGTAAAGCATGTTTTTCGCCGATTTCTCAGTCAATTCCCAACCGATATTCATGAAAATTAAGCAAGGACTATATTCTAGTCCCCCGCCAAATACCCTGAAATTATTATATATTTTTTTTATAATTCAAAAGTTAGACCATCGACATTTTTAATTTCTAATTACGACGTCCCTCTATTAGCCTAATAATCTAACTGGTTGAATTAGAGTCAGTTTTAAGCCGTGAATTGCATTACATGCCAGATGGTCTAAAATTTGAACTATATAGTGATTAATTACCTTCTCTTATGCTACACTTTGCAATTTTTCACCAAAAAATGTCAGAATAACATATTAACCCTTTTACGCCGGTACGTCCCCCGAAGGCCGGTGAAATAAAACGTCATTTTTCCAATACCCATATTTCACATTCACAGGGTCTCACCACCCTAAATAAGCCGAAATCCAGGGAGGTGTGTGGAATCATCACAAAAAAATATTTTTAATGCGGCTGTTCCAACCCCTAGAAAAATAAAATAAAATACAAAAAAGTTATAATTTTGTGAATATTTAATAAGCACACGTTATCTTCTTTGTCAAGGATATCAGATATAACTGTTTCATGATAACTTCGCAGGGATACAGCGGGTTAAAATGATGTGTGTCTGTCCTGTGAAAGAGAGTACGGATAATAGCCCAATTTTAACAGTAGTGACCTTTTTACACGCTAGGCGTAGCTCAAAATCTGTCTGGTTATTAATTCCATTTGTGATAACTAAATAAGTAGCTGAAGTTTATTTGCTGTGAAGTGTATTCCCAGTAATATTTATTTACATACTTTCATGTCCTTGTGACTGTAGGTCCGATAGGTTAATGCTATACAACACTTAAAGCTTACTCACAGAGAACGGTGTAAAAAAAACTTTTTGCTAAGTTCATTTCTTGCTCGCTTTCAGTATGTTTCAGAGATGGGTGTGAAGAAGCCATATTACAATTTCGAAGTTCTTTTATTGCTCCACAGCGTAATGTTTTGTGCTTTGTCGCATCTAGTACCTACATCTGCTCGAAGTACGTAGCATAGCGGGATAGTCCATATGATAACTAGGAACTTTTTGACACCAGGCGATCAAGCTCCAGTGTAAATTTATGTATACAATTTTAAATATTGTATTATAGTCTGTATTATATCCTGTATTATTTTTTATCATTACTTGTGTACATATTTAAATCACTGTACTATAAACGGGCCCGTTGCAAATTAGTACGATGTACTAAATTGTCTATCCTCTATAAATAAAGTTGATTATTATTATTATTATCAACGCGAGTAATTAAGTCAACTGAAAGCTGCCTGCTTCAATATAGCGGGGGTGCATAGTAAAAACGTCAGCATTCACAAATAAAAATATGTAACTGCTCATTGAGCCAACATTCAGCCAACGTTGGCGCGGCATTGAAAATGCCGCCTCACCATTTGGCCAACACAACTATCTGTGTGACCTGTCATTCTATTAGACTGTAGGAAGAGCATTTCAAAAGAGATAGTCTGACCACATTGGTACAGCATTGGCCCAATGTTACTGGGCAGGCCACTGCAGTGGACAGTGACCAACAACCAGGAAATTTACTTGATTGAGGATTCTATTTTTTCTAGAAGGTTATATCTTACAGACAGCAATTAAAAAAAGCTTCAGCACATGACATACTGTTCCTTAACATGTTTACGAAAAAGATATTTTCCCTCACAGATTCACACAGAAATGAACAGACTGCAAATGCAAATTATTTTATTTTAAGATATTATATATTCTGTGTAATTTAATTTGCTAATTATTCACTGAATCAGACAAAAAAATTATCCAACGTAAAACAAATTGTATTTTTACTATGATAGCTCAATCTAACACGTCAGAAGAGAGTGTTCGTTTAAGCTGTTAAAACCAAACAGGATTAAGTGACAAACGTCAATTTTTTTAACACCGTGTGACACAATATATATATATGCATTGTTGTTGCTTATTTTATCGGGTCCCCTCGATTAAATGATATTAGGGCCAGTTAGCCTTTAACAACCTTGTTCAAATAGGCCAACTAAGCTCAAAATGAGCAAAGTTTTGATGGTTTAATTTGTGCAGTTACAATAACACGATTTGATTGCATTGTCCTGCGACGTTTAATTAAAGGTAGGTTAACTTAACGTATTTGTATTTGAATAGATAAATAAATGCATGCGAACTTAACTCAAATTGACAATTTTCTATAATAGCTCAAACTAACAAACCAGAGATAAGCGTGTTCGATTGAGCCGTTTAAACCAAATAAAATTGTGTGACAAAAAAGTCAACACAGCGCAATATTCGACTGGCTTACCTGTGCTGGGTCAACATACATTTTGTGCGTTGCCTTAAAGGGACTGGCCCAGGCTAAAATCATCAAAAAATTGGTGATTTTATTTTGGCTTCTTAATATGACCATGGATGTAAACATGTCCATAGACTAGAACTGCAAAAGTTTTTTAATTTGTCTGCGCATTCACCAGTTAGGCTAGATATGATGTTGCATACTTATATAATTTATGTACTATTATGTACTATTTTTGTTATTCTTGTCCATTATTATGTTTGTATCAGGTGTATAATAAACCATTGCATTTCGATATGACAAATGTGCATAATTAATAAAATCCGCTAGTTATACTGTGTTGTTTAGTTATTTTTCCCATACAAATCAGTTACTTTTTAACCACGCCCCTTGCCCCAAAAGTCGGTGACCCTCACCTGAGCCCACTGTAGGGGCCGGGTCTGTATGTACCTCCAGTCACCCCTCCACATAACTCGGATTAGTGTATGCCTGCGGAATCGAGGCAGTTTACAAGTGTTTCAATGGGACTGGCATTTGGGGTGGTGAGACCACAGGGCCTTTAGATTCCCATAATACATTTAAAATTCTATACTTTCGGCTACAACGAATTGTGCAAGGTTTAATTAGTTCGGTAATAATTAAAAAAATATATATTTATCTTCTATCTCATTTATACCTCAACTTTAATTGTACTAATCCTTTGCCACTCAAGTTCATGACAGGACCCAGGGATAATGGTGGTCATTTATGCACGTGTTTTGGTATTTATTTGGTAACTGTGGATCTACAAGGTGTATTAACCATGTGTAGGCCTACACATGTGGGATTCGGCAGGGGCTGGCCTTTGTGAGCATGCAATATTTGGGTCAGTCAAAGGTCACTTGAAGGTCATCACAAGGTCAAAGTTTCAAAAATTCATATAAGAAATTATACGAGCCAAGCCATATTGTCCCCTATTGATTGGTGCAATGTATACAAACATCTGCTTGGCAGTTCCCTAAAAATCATGTAAATTTGTTTATTTGTGTCTTTTTGGCTCTGTAATTTATTTAGTGTTGGCAAAATGTTGGCAAAATGTTGGAACTATTTTGGCATTATGTTGGATCTACGTTGGCTCTCCGTTGGCATTACGTTGGCTATCTACGTTGGGCTTACGTTGGGCCAGCGGTCAAAATGACATTGTGCCAACGACGGATGTCTACGTTGTGCCAACGTAGTTGCATATGTGGGGCTAGATTTGGCCAAACGTAGTTGTGCTATATGGGATACACCTTGATACATGGTGCGTTCAATCGCCCTTTTTAGTTAGCCACGGGAGGTAACTAAAAATTTATTTTGTATGGTAAAACTATTACGCCTACATAAACTATATTTATACGGAGCACATAGGCCTACGTAGGAAACGGGAGGAAGTGGTGGGTGGATAGGTGTGCTCAGAAGTGGGTTTGAATGTAAACTATATGGGTGGACATAACAACTGATAATATCTCCGGATTCCGGGTCTTGGACATTGGTTGCAGTGTATTAAAGTGGGTGGATCGCTTCAATCTGTTGATCATAGGTTGTAAACCCACCCGCATGCTTGGCATGATCAACGAGCTAAGGACTGGCGTCCGTCAAAAGTAGATTTTCAATATTATGAATCGGTGAAGAGAAACGATTGACTTGCTTTGTAGTATGTGGGTCGTTATAATTCGATGATTAAGTCCCCAAATGTTGTGGGTACACAATGCAACGTCGTCCACCGCTATTGACATATTTTGGTTCAATGAAGCTTAACGGCACAGTAGTTTTAATGTTTGAACGTCTATCATGTTTAAGCGGCCCTTGCCGCACTTCCCAATAAAACTGAATGAATACGTTCTTCGTTTTTTTCGAATAAATTTGTTTTAAAAATAGGGTGTAAGTGTTTTAAAGTGGTAGGTTATATTTAATACAGCCACTTCATAAATAAATTGTGATATATCTATTGATTTTGAAATGTATTACCGTTACAAGACCAGGTATAGGTCTAGATTCTAACACTTTACATCGTCGTCCAATTAAGAGTTTTACATCCGTGCCAACTGGGTTTGAGTATTCCTTTTATTTTATCATTGAATCAAATACGTCATTTCAACATCTAAAATAAAAAGTAATGCTGACAGCTAGGAGACACTCTTGTCTGCTACATCTAGTTAGCTTAATATTCCAAAACCAGCTTTTTATAGCGGCATCTGTTAGAAAGTTTTAGCCAATTTTTTAGATGAAGGAAACTATACAAAATGTTATTTTTTATATAAGCCAACTCGATAACATTATAAAAGAGGCTTATAGTGCTAGGCCGCTACCTAATAACCCCTTTTGGTACAGCCATGCAGATTGATCTGTGGCAATACACTTTAGTAAAAGTTTCTGCGATCAATTTGTCAAGATTGACTTGGTCATTTTTATGTGAGTATTCAACATAGTTATTCATCTAAAATGTTTGACCTCCGTTCTTAAAAAATAATTTACACATATATAATTCAAATAAATCAGCAATGTTTAGGCAATGCGCAATGGATAGTTACATCTGTCGACATGTATGAATATGCGTTGGCTATACATCAACATGCACTCTCTAACAAAAAAACCTTACTTTCTCCATATGTATAGCTGTCAAATATATTTCTTAACTAAATCATTTCATGCAAAAATGTATTAACATCGATATACCCAGAAATCTGCGATTTTTTATATCTAATTTTATGAAAAAATAGTATATCTCTGCACCTAAGCCTATAGGCATACAATGTCTAAGAATAGATTTTATTATCGGTAGTTGGACGTGTGTACAGCTATGTAGGGCCCACATAGTTTGTAGATCATACTTTACATTTTATCACTATTATTAAACATTCGTTACTTCTACAGCCTGTTTTTCTTTCCATCATATAAGCTGCTTAGGTTTTAATTGATAACGTAGAATAAATGCACCACGTGATAATAAATATTATACCAGGTAGGCCTACATTGAACCAGCATAGCACCAGTAGTATTGTGTCTTACATTTTAAGGTGCAAATAATAAACGATTATCAAAGGTAGGCATAAAGATAAGGATAGATAGAGTATAGTCTGATGTTGCGTTCGGATAGGCTAACTTTTTAGCCGTTTAACCTTGGTTATTATGTGTCATTTTACCTCCCTGGGGAGTACACAAACCGACAACTGCTACAGTGTTAGGTAAATTGTCGTACAGATTGCCACCTCTGTCCTACCCGATACTCATCCACACCTGAATAAAGTGAAACATGCAAGGGTGTAATACCGGGCCCAGAGACACAACATCGAAACAGCATAATGAAGAAAACAAAGTTTTGTTTAACATTTTTATTTTATCACATTTACAATTTTCAAATAATCATTATGTACATATTCATACAGATGGCATCACAGTGCACGTCATTATATAAAACCTGCTTTTGTAAAAGTGACTATGAAAAAGTTTACATTCATGTTAGTGATTGTCTGCAAGGTTATGTGCATTCTGAATCGTAACGTAAACATAGTCAATTATCAGCATGAGTGCGAGCATGAGATTGTTTTGAGTGATACCTCTTTAGAGGAATTCAATAATAGGTTTTGATGATAGTCTGTATAATAGACTTATATCTAGCAAATCAGGGACCCTAAAACATATTCCAGACAAATTGCAAATCCGGGCCACAGAATGATGCAAATAAGGATTCATGAACCACACTGATGCACGGTTGGACTTTATGTCTGAGATCACTCTGTCTTTTCATGAATTACACGTTACACATATTAAAATTGCATTACTTAAGCAGAATTCCCATGTTGTTACCATACCAGTCAGGTTTGATTTAAAGTATTTCACCGGTTTATATCTTGTTTTTAATAAATATTCAGGTATTTCGTGAAATTCGTCACTTAGACATTGGAATTGCAACATGACTTCATAACTTCAAATGGTTGACAAAATTAAAGAAATGCCTGTGTAGCTAAAAAATTACTTGGCAATACCATAATTACGTCAAAAAGGCTTTATCTAGGCCTAGTTAATTAATTTGAATTTTCAGCACCGAAGTTGTGGCTAGCTGACGCGCTGTACAACTTCAAGTGGGTAAAAAGTATTAGGATTTCTCAAAATAGAGGCTAGTGATTTTCAAGATCTCACTAATACAAGACACGTGCCACTTTAAAAAATCCTATTCAAAGTAATAATTGAGTATGCTAACCCTTAGAGCAATAAGCTATAAAATATTTTTTTCAACCACTTGAAGTTGTACAGTATGCTTATGTATCTCTATCGCGAACCAAAACTCCAAGTAAGTGCAAATTACTTCCCCTTCCCCTCTTCCCTTAATAATATAGGCCCTATGTACAGTTTGAATGAAAACCTTAAACTATTTAATGTTTATTTCTCCTACAAATTTGTTTGAAGGAGAAATGAAACGGATGAAAACGGCTATGTAGACGTTCATGATTAGCACTTTAAGGATTACCCAGCAAACACAAAAACAATTGTATAACATTTGTACAACGTCGGCCCAGCGTCTTCGACGCTGTGCCGGCGTTGTACAAATGTTCTACAAATGTTTTGTGCTTGCTGGGTAGAAAACGATTATTGTCATGATCGGCGTTTGAAGGGTGAATGGGCGGGGGGCCCTAGGGTAGTGGTTAGCGCCGCTGCCTTACACGCCGGAGTTCGGGGTTCGGTTCCCGGTCTCGGCGGTTTGAAAGAAACAAAAATGTCTCTTCCCTATCCACGTGTGAAAGTCAATATTGTGGGGAGCCTCCGTGACCGAGAGGTAGCGTGCTCGGCCTCAGACCACCAGGGCTCGAATTTAGGATCCTGTGTCTGGAGGACAGTGTCATCTCAATCATTTCACCATCCTCAGGAGGTTCTCCTGGCCCAGTTTAGCCTATATGTGCACATAAAGCCCGATTCATTTCATTTGAAGAGTAAATTGTCCCATATCACTCGTGCTGCATAGTTTTCTGTCCTGGATCAACGTCCCCGGGATCCAGCTCGTAATACTGGACGCTTTCACTGCCGTTCCTGGTGCCCCTTCTCAGGGATTTCGGACTCTCATAGATATGCTCGGTGTGATCGTTATTCTGATTACGGCCGTAGCTGTCTTGTGGGGGTTGGGGGTAGGGCGGCAGTGTGCCAGCACTGACCAGCACTTGCTGCGGCTGATTGGCTGGTGGGCGCTGAAAAAATAAACATATTAGGATTATATTCAGCCTGTGTTCGATATAAATTATGTGAGTAGGTTTAAGAATTAGAACCAAGATTGTGCTTGTAACTAATTATAATATACCCGTTATATTTATGTTATGGCTGACATGTTCTGTAACTAGCATCACAAAACTGTACTCAGTCTTAGAATTAGCATATGCATGATATGCTAGCATAATAGTATACAAACATAATAATATAACATATAATGCGGTCCAGTGGAATTCACATGACTCTTAAGAAAATACAACTATAGACAGGACTGATATAAAAAAGAAGGTGCAGCTTTGGCTATGGCACGGTCTATCCAGTTTTACATTATCCTATCGTCATGCTCCACTCTGAAATAAATAAGAGCAATTCTAAATATTTTGAGATAAAATTTCGCCATCTCAGTAAAATTCTGAACTATGACACTAATTTGACATACAAGGTCAACGTAGTTTTATATCTTTAAAAATAATAAAGTTTTAAAATTCTGATGTCATTTCTTTCAACAGACGATCCACAGAACCCCTGAAGACCAGGCCCCGGTTTCACCAACCGATCTAAGTCAATATTTTATCTTACATATCAGCACTGATCAAGTTTCAAGCAATCAATGAGCTATTAAAGCTATATACCACTCTAAGTAAGCTTCTAGTTTTAGTTGTACCCCAGTTGCCTCGATCTCTGTAATCAGCGTGGTGCTTTCTGGCTCTTAGCTTTTACATTGTGTTTCTTAGAATAATGGCTATTATAACTATAATAGTGTACGTAACAGCTACTGTGTAGGATATAACTACCTGAAGTTCCCATGTGTGAAAATATGTATTTTCTCCCACACTTGTGTACATCGTGGAATCTTGATGTGACGTGCCATGGGCGTGTGTGGTAGGCCAGCCTTGTGTGTTAGTTTCGTACCAGTCGTCTTTCCTGCTGGGAACAGTGGGTGGGTTCGTTTCTCGACTTGGTGGTTGTGGGCGTCGTCTGAATTTATAATATAAGTGAATGATTATAAATCAATAGGGTGCATATCTTACACATACAACACTGTGGCTGCCAGGAGTAGATATAGCAAGGAGATACTGTAGCAATTAAACTAATCAAATAGATTGCACATTATAGTCTCGTGTTTCTGAAGATTCTGTCCTGTATGGTAAAAAAAACATGCCCAGCTTAGAGTGCAGTTGGCTGGCTCAGTTAATACATTTTAATTTTAATGTGATTAAATAGGGCATGTGAAAACAATGTACATCGCAGTGAGAAAACCGAGTCAACTCGGCTACCAGCTGAGATATCATGGCGGCACATGCATTCCGATTTAGGTTATATTTAGGCACATCGGATTTATTTCTCACAACAAAAATATATGAGTAAATCTCCAGATGCTGAGTTTAAATCGTAAGTTATAACTTTCTAAATTTTAAGCGTGGAATATCACTGAGAAACATTACATAAACAGCTCACTTAAAAGGTTTCAACTTGATCATCAATGAACGAAACATTTTATTTCATTGGTCGTACTCATTACTTTGTGTAGTAAATGGGAAACATCTTAGTTGTTCCTTAAATATCCGGCGTTGAATCAAAATATTACGTTTTTTAGAACACTCACCTCTTAAAGCAAACAATGCCAGTCACTAGAACTAGTGTGCCAATGACAAGAGCGATCGCTAAAACTACCCCAAGAGAAACACCTGGTGGAAAGAAAAATACATAATAACAGACAATGCTCACGATTTGGAATTGTTTAAAAATTATAATGGGATGTAATATTATTATATAAGCTATATGATTTTCTATGGCTTTTGAATAACTGTCCTATTGTAACAATAATGTAACCAACTGATAATATACCAGCAAATTGAAAATAATATTCACAAAATTGCTATAGGTCTAGTAATTGAATGACCTACAGTTCAAGTTGTCCGAAGAAATGTTTCAATTTTTTACATAGAAGACTTCAATGTCGATTTCACTAAATGAAATTTGAATCATTTCATCGAAACTTCTACACATGGTAAGCAAACACATTTTAAGAACACTATGTTCAAATGTAATAAGTATGCATAATATTGTCACCCTTGAGTTTTAGCACTTCTGCCATTACCGAAAGATTTAGTAAATTGATCTTATTAAAACGGATTGACTTGGATCGGCAACATAATTATATATGTTCTACATCAGATCTCAAAATGACAAAATCGAACAAATTCCTGAATTGAAATTTTCATCCTTCCGACAGTTCAGTTTTGCTAAGCCTAGTTACATTTTAAAACATAACACATCTGTTTTAGACTCACCTAGTGGCAGAGACATAAGTTTTTTAGACGCATATATAGTAGCACCACCTGTGCCTGAAAACACAAGATTGATTTATTATAAGGTAATCTGATAAAAACATTTATTGTAAGTTTGTGAATAAAAGCTCTAATATAATATAATGGGGTGGAAGGTATGCATCATGATTGTTTTGTTTTTTGTAGGGCACCATAATATACGTTAGTTCTTATAGGCCTACTATTAAAAATTTAAAGTAGCTAACACACATTGAAAGCGCATGCGCAAGTATATAGTGGATTTTTTTAGTGTATCAATGCGATATCCCAACTGTAAATTTTTCACGTAAAAATTTTAACCTAGTAAATCATTACTCTTTTCTAAGTAAACAGGTATATCTAACGTTACATGGAAATTATTTTACCTGCATCAGTGCAGTTGTAGTATTCCCCGACCCACTCCCGACCACTGCATTGTAGTCGCCAGAGAGCATCACCATCTTCACATGTGATGGTTGCCCCACCTGGTGTGCGGTTGAAATAGGTCCCTTTTGCAACTGGCAAATCTTTACAACCATAAACTGAAACGAATAGTAAAACTAGTAAAAAAAAATACATTAATTTGAGCAAGCGAGTAGAAATTAAGGCAACATTGCACGTTGCTGTGATAGTTGAGTCGAGGTGTAGAATATAAATATGTTTCGTTTATATTTCAATTACAGATGTTGTCAAAATGCTCAAATATTAAGACTTGGATTTGTGTGGTAGGCCTATCGTAAGTGAATAGTAGTAGACCTACAGAAAAATATTACTTATATTACTAAATAACTAATCTTATAAGCATTTTAATAATAAATGTAAATAATATAAACTTGTGGACAAGACAGGAATAGCCCATTATAATAATATCACTACACAGTATTTTTCTCTAAGGATCTTCTAGGCTATTGTTTTCTGATCTAATACTAACTTTCATAGCGTAGCAGAAAATGAGACTGCGAGGAAGCCTTGTCTTTAAACATCAACCTTAGCTCCACCTGGTGAGTTGTGGAGGAGAACACATCTGACTGCCTGTGGTTTGTTCTGCACACCGTCTTGCTGGGTCCACTGCCAACTTCCTTCACCACTACTACTACCTGTCATGGAAAACATACATGTACTTAGCATCTCAGTATGCACTCTCTATGAATACACTTTTAAATTATGTAGGCCCCTACCTAAATGCCCTCAGCCTTTACGTATGGAATTGCGCTGTCACAGAAATTCACAACATTGTGGGCGCACAGCCAAACAGAATCGTTCTGCACACAATGCAACCAGCAGGAATCCATACATAACATGAGGCTCCGTGGGCTGTCAAGGGACAAGTTCAATTTTATGAAATCAGAATGGTTTACTATGACGTAGGTGCTCATGTAACACTTGTTGGGCTGGTCAACAGAATATTATAAAACATTAAATAGAAATGTTATGCAAAACATTCACAAAAAAATGTTTTTAAAACGTTTTAGAACATTTTTAAAAATGCACATTTCAAATATAATATGTAGATATTATGGACATCTTTTTCAATCGTTTTTTAATCTGTTAATGATTTTTTTAAATAATATTTTTAATCAACGTTTCAAAATATTCTGATGACCCGACGTTTTAATATTTAAAAAAACTGTTAGTCTCACATTTTATAAATATCCATAAAATGTTTTTGTGTTTGTTGGGTTGAGGCCTAATGTGTTGGACAGTCTCAACGTGTTGCCAGTGTTTCTGTCGTTGTATCGTATAGGCCTACATTGCTATCATGGGTTTGGTGATTATGGGGCTTACCTGACATAGTCTGGGGTCCCAGCGGTCTGAGAGTGCCGCGGAAAAGTCCAGCAAGGTGATGTTAATACGTTGTCCTGGTTCAGCTCTTAACACCCAGGGGGCATCTATGCTTCCACAACCTGTGGCCTGCGTGGTAAGACTTGCCAGGTAGCCACTAGATGTCACTGGCAGTATCTGTAGACCCTCTCCACACAGGGAGGTTTCGGTCACTGTGGGGAAGAAACGATTTCTACAGTTCATTCTGCTTCGGATTAATTATTTAACCCATTTAGCGCGGGGACCGTCTTTATACGTCAGACTATGATGTCTACAGACGTCAGATTCTGACGTATAAAGGCGATCCCCGCACTGAAAGAATTAAAATATAATCATCGTAGACCCACAGCATATAGGTATTCAGATGAATCAGAAATAGCTAACTAAGACATTGATGATGATTTCAAATTACAAAACCCTTTGACCTCCATATTTTAAACAATATATTTCAGCGTTGTAAGGGTTGAAGTGGCTCAAAAATACGGCGGTTTTACTGTGTTCTGAAAATTGTTTTCAACAGAGTGTTTTTGCTCTGCAAAGCCAAATGGCAGTTACATGTGATAATAAAGTATCTGTTTATTAAGGTAAGTAGATATTGACGGTTGGCTTTGCATGGCAATAGTCTGATCTTCACAGTAAGCAAACAAGTCTAGATACTTCTAGATGTGGGTCGGATTTTATATTATAAAAATTATTATATTAGTCCAGTATCGAGAAAGTCTAGGCTACCATGAGCAATTTGCATTGTACTTGTGTTTATACCTTCAATACAAGTGAATGCGGCTTCCAAGTAGCCTCTGAGATCCTTCAGACAGCGTGGTGCCGCGCTGACCACCAGGTCGCGAACCTTCACGTTGCACGTGCGTCGACCAGAGCACCAGCCATCAAAATTAGCCATGGAGTCGCTGAAACATCCGATCCCGATTTCTGTAGTCAGGCATTGTCCCATCTGCATACGTCCATATCTGTAAACAATAAGTGTGTTCGTGAACTAGGGACATGTATCAGAATTCATGCAGTCATATCATATCATATCATATCATATCATATCATATCATATCATATTATATATATTATATCAAAAGATTGTGCGTCATCATAACATTGTTTAAATGTTTTTATGTTTATATAACATCCTCGAAACAGTGGTTTAATATGGTGATATTTATTATTTATTATGGTGATATATTTGAACCAAAATGTTTTTTCCTCGCCTTTGGATTATACATGCATTATCACGTTTTGGGTAAAACATCTATGCTTACAAAAATGATGAAATCGATATTGATATAGCGATAATACACGAGTTTGTATCGGCAAGTTGTGGTAAATTATTCCATTTTTATCCACACCATGTGCTTCAACGGATTTATATACAAATATTCATTGGACTCACTTTAGAAAAGTAAAAAATGTCCAGATAAATTAACGATAGTATAAACTAAAATCGAGTTATACAATGAATTTGCATTGTTGGTCACATGCCTAATACAATAAAATATGTTGTATTTTCGCAATATGAGCACACACACTTATTTTGAAATTATAAAAGAATATCGGTCATCAAAAAATGAGGTAGGTCTACTTAAGATTCCTTTGTAATGTATAAGTGTCCCCTTAAATTTTATGCAATTCAGTTGTTTTCTTAATAATTAATAACATCAAAAACGCCCAAACAAGCCATTGTTTAATACAGATAATAATGTATTCGTCAGAATGGAAATGGTTAGATTTGCTGGCATCACCAGAGACGCCAAGTGGGCGATAAAAGGCGCCGACGGGAACCGGACCCTGTCATGGAGGCGCCATTGTGATTCATGAATTCGTCCAAAATATTCCTTTACCACCTACTTAGGCTGGTCATTGTATTTTGATGACTAGCTCAACACGGATACAAATCACGCAATATCCCATACCGCCATGCATGTTGCATTGATGTTGGTTCAAGGTTGGGCCACCCTCGCGACGCTAATTCAACATCAAACCAACATTTAAACAATGGTTCGTGCTTGCTGAATACCGCCCTGACATCCCAGGAGACACACTCTGGGCTTACATTTATGTCTATCACGCCCCTCCCCCCCCCCCCTTGGGCTAAGACGAAAAAAATAATACATAGACCTGTGTTGTAGGCCAGTTGGTGAGTAACTTTGAAAAACCTACATATCACCATCATTAGAATCTCAAGCCTGGCAATAATTAATCAATCAATAATTTCCAAAGCACGCTTTGGTGGTGGATAGACCCTAAGTTTATAATGTGAAAAGGTGAATTTTTTAGTTTTAAATTTAACAAATATTATTGTTTACCCCTTGATAAGTCTCGCTGGGTCTAGCTAGTATCTCAGAAAGCTACAAAGGTGCATAATATTATGCTACAAAGTGTTGTCCTCGTGATCATTGTTCAATGACGTAGGCCTACACTTCTCAATATAATTGTCAAGTTGTCTGAATCCCAAATTAATCAAAATAATGTGCCTCAACTGTAAATGCATTTGACATTTCAAGGTATGATTATAATGGATAATGCAGACGGCACATAGTGGGGTAGGCCCAGCAGACGTTAAAGGCACTCTATTATTTTTCAGCATCTCAATATGATTGACCAAATTGCCTACATTTTTGCAGCTGCCCATCATCATTTTGCGAGAAGAAAGACAATGGAGACCATGCAATTATGAGCTATATTTTGGCTTATTGAGGAACCATGCAGGGGGCGTGGTCACCATATGCCCCCTTTCAGCAAACACGAGGCGTTGACCCAATGCAGGCCCAGCATTAAAATAACATTGGGTCAACGCCACGTGTTTACCGGGCTGTCTGCCCTAGTCCGTAATATCAGCATTTTTCTATCCCAGAAATACGAGGCGGCTTAAATTTCACCTGCTTTCTGCCAAGGTTTTGACCCGTCCCTCTCCACGTTTCCCACGGCGGACGTATCAGATGTGGGACTGCCGTCGCTCATGTCCGTCTAAATATTCCCACTTCTCAGAAGAGACGCGAATATCACGTTTTTTTGACATGATATGTGCGCCTCCACATGCGTCACGTCCGGTTGCTTCAGAGCGATTGACCGAGATCGTATAGGCAACGGATTGGTCGTGTTCCACCAATCACTTGTCTGCAATCTCGGTCAACTACTATTATTTTAATATTTCAAAAGTCTTGCAAGTCTCTATCAATCTACTAATAATCTAATTATTTCAAAATGTATAATAAATATAATATAATAAATTTAGCAAATCGATGCCTTTAGGCCTTTAGGTCATCAATTTTGCATTTATCCTTTGCAGAGCTGATGTGGTTATGTAAAAGATGGAGAAAAAAATTGAGTTTTTAATGCCAGTTATATATCGTATAGGCCTACTGTAGCTTCATGTAGGCCATTTACCGCCCCATTGTAGTATTTTCAAGTGATATTCAATAACTAATCAATCATTTTTCAAATAAATTATCATCTCCCACGTGAAATACAAATCGGAAAATTGTAGCGACCATATTTGTAACGGACATAGAATTATTACACCGCTGATAATTGAACAAATTTTTTTCTCAACTCTTATTTTCACCTCTATATCCACAGATGAACATCTTGTGAATCCATTTCTGTCATGCTCTGTTCCCGAGAAACGTTAGGCTACCGTTCAGTCTGCGAGGAGAAGTTAGGGATACCGGAATATTGTGATATAGGAGGAAGAGCGTTGATCCAATGTTGGCTGGATATTGGCTTAACGTCTCCGACCTTGAACCAATATCGAGTCAGCATTGGCTTCACAATGTATCTGATGGGACGCCATGCGTGAAGAGAAACTGTCAGGCTGGACAATGATGAATGAAGCTATTAGAGAGCAGCAGTTTTTCTCAAGTGGCTGTTTTCACCTTTTGCTGGCGATTCGGCATAATTCCTGCCAGAGCCTAATATTTCATTTCCAGAGGAGATATTATTTTAATGTATACTTCGTTCTAAGTGGCGCTGTGTCAGTAATCAGTGATAATGTCTGTCTGGTCATTGTTATTACATAATAGTGAAGGCGCTGGTTAGTCATCATCCCTGGGAGAAAATGGACATACTAGCAAACACGAGACGTTGACCCAGTGTCGATTTAATGTTAGCCCGCCGTCTGGGGCGTCCCCCCACCATTAATTCAACATTGGGTGAACGTCACGTGATTGCTGGCATACAGTTCATGTATTCGGCCGTTCAAAATCAAAACGCAGTAGCTGCTTACTTTACAGGTAAGCAGTTACAGCATTTTGGCTTTGCAAAGCGGTATTTTTTGTCAAACTTGTTATGTTCTGTTGTTGTCCGGCAAATACGCTGCATCTTCGGTGATGTTCTTTTTTTACTGTATTGTCCTGTATTTTATGGTATGTCCTGAATTTTTTGCTTATTCTACCGTATGATATCATGTTGATCTTCTGCATTGTTCTGTGGCGTTCTCAGGTGATGCTCGTGGCACAGTCTGGCTAAGCTTCTACCTCTATGATCTGGCAAAGTGTGACAGCGCCATAAAACAGCGGTTTGTATTTCTCACCAGATAATTAAAATAATCTCAACTTTTGTGAGCGAATGGAGACGCACTCGCCAATAATAAAATTAGCATAATCAATCATGTTTCCACAGAGTCCTATCAATGCATGGTTCTTTAGCCAAGTGCTAATGCCCAAAAATACTTTATTCATCCTATTGTCATGATTATTAAAGCAATTCAAATAGCAGTTCAAATGATCTTATCATAGGTATGAGACTGCAAGGGTCAATTTAAAAAGACGGCTCGTGACTATTTTCCATTGCGCACTTGATCTTGATTGATTAAAAAGCGTGGCTTTTCACTCTATAAAGCAATCAAATTATAAGAGAAGGGAAATTGGAGACGTTTAATATCAGATGACGTGTTCTGGTGATCGTGGCCTTTGGAAATGAAATGAATCGGGCTTTAGGCCACCTTTGTGCACATATAGGCTAAACTGGGCCAGGAGAACCTCCTGAGGATGGTGAGATGATTGAGATGTCACTGTCCTCCAGACACAGGATTCGAAATTCGAGCCCTGGCGGTCTGAGGCCGAGCACGCTACCTCTCGGTCACGGAGGCTCCCCACAATACTGAGTTTCACACGTGGATGGGGTTGTTTCTTTCAAATCGCCGGGACCGGGAACCGAACCCCGAACACCGGCGTGAAAGGCAGCGGCGCTAACCACTACCCTAGGGCCCCCGCCCCGTGGCCTTTGGAGCGCCTGCGCTCTGCTTAAATAGGAAGATGACGTAGCACATTATTATAACTCTATTCGGGAGTCTATCATAACCCTTGAATAATAATTGTTGTTTTTTAATCAATTTGTATATATATTGCATCAGCAAATTACTGACGCAATTTATACATTCATTATCCAATTGAAAAAAATATGTGACGCAGCTCTCAAAGTTCACGTTAGTTTGATATGGAGACTCAATTCGATTGTCCTTTTGACATCATGAAGGGTAGATTTCATCTTATTCATGTCACCTACGTGTATGTACAAGCAGACGACAGTGTCGAATCGTAAGGAAATGTCGCAACAATAGATAGTTGTGAGTTGAAATGATTGCATTTTTGTAATAGAATGCACCTATCAATATCAAATATATCATGAATCCAAATGCCACACAACTACATTATCACAAGTTTGTCTACATAGAGATACTATTATCAGACAATCGTGAAATGTAGGAAAATTATCTCATTTATTATCATGAATGAATGGCATTGGTGATCAAGCGATATAAATGCTTAATTATTTATTATAAGAAACTGTTTATATTATAAACAAATTCCAATGCTACAGAATAACGTCGTGTATAACACTCACTTTTGAACACGTTGAAGAGAATATTTCTACCCAGTATTACTTGAAACACCCAACACTTCCTTGATTTAAGCTAAACTTATCAGAATAATTATTCGGCACAATTAAGAAAAACAAATAAACTTTTATTTTCACCCACTTGAAGTTGTGTCTCGCTGACGTGATCCACAACTCCAAGTGAGTGAAAATTATTCAGATTTAACAAAATGGAGGGCAACAAATTTCAAATCTTGCTGATTAATGTAACTTTTTATCTTTAACATGTTTAAAAGCTGAAATGTAATGTGCTGATAAAAAAATGTAAGAAACGAATACTGACAGCACCGGCAGTTAAAGGGTTAATATTATTAAAATAAATGAAAACCTAAAGATTGGACTTTACCACAGTTCTAGGAGGCTATATCGCAGTAAGACGACATGCGTTAGACCAATATTGGAATGAGACCAACATTGTATTGACATTACAGGCCTATATAGTATCATCATACAGTTGCTGATAGACTTTATCATCTCACTATCATCATTGCTATTTATTGCTAAGCATTTATGTTAGGTTAAATTAATATAAGTGAATAGCATGAACGTATGATAATAAATAAGGACGAAAAGGTATTTACAATTTCTCATTGGTCTAATCGGGAATCATTGAAAAAACAGGAGGAAACAGTAAGTGCAGAATGTCATCTGCATCATTCGATCAGTTCCGGCACAGAAAAAAATGAGTTTGTCACATCGCCGTCACCTCGACGTCTCGATGGTGTCGTATAGCATCAATTCTATCAGAACCACTACTGCTGCTGTCAAAGTGCAATAACTGCTTACTTTTCAAGAAAACAGTTATTGGCTTTCGGATTTGCAGAGCATTTATTATACTACAAGATGTCCACGTTCGCTATCCCGCTGATAATAATATTCAGCAAAAAATATTTCCAACCAAAAATTAGTCCTAGTGAATTAAATTATTGAGCTAACACAACCCATAGCGTAGCCAGACAATTCCCGGTGGACAGCGGTCCGCCAAGGGTTAACGGAACCAACAGTCCATCACGCGCGTGCGCACCGTCTCGTCACGTGACCTTTACTGGGTCACGTGAGACCGGCCGCGTTCACGGGGGTGTGGCGGCCCCGTCGCTCTCACATCTCGTGTTTCACACACAAGTGTGATATTTGCCTTGACGA
Source organism: Flabesymbios commensalis (assembly GCA_964017125.1). Classification (NCBI taxonomy): domain Eukaryota; kingdom Metazoa; phylum Annelida; class Polychaeta; order Terebellida; family Flabelligeridae; genus Flabesymbios; species Flabesymbios commensalis. Next base: position 27,425,747 of record OZ024910.1, read on the forward strand.
AATGGGGGAAGATCACAGCATGCACTAGGCATTGAGCCAATGCTGGCCCACTGATGTGTCAACTTCCGCGACGTTGACACGACATTGAAACGGCGTGACTTATGGATGACTTATGGATGATTCAAGATGATTCAATATGGGCGGTAACTAGCTAGGCCTATTGTAGTCCTGCCATGACAATTTGTTGGAAATGAATGTTAATACTAGCATAGGGCCAATATGCCATGTAATATCAAACTACAGTATACATGGTATAGCTGCTTACTTGAAATGTTACCGTTACTGCTCTGTACCTTTGCATGACGGATTATGTATAACTAAACTTTTTTTTATAAATTAGTGTCATTTCTACCATGTGTTTAATCGCATTTGAGCTGCTATAATTAATACAGTATCTCGAATAAAATATTGACCAAATGTGCTATTTTGAGCAGCTTCAAATGAATGAAAACACACAAACAATATTGTAGCAGTGTATTGACCTTTAGAGCGCTGAAATATTTGTATATAAACCAAGAGACCAAAGAGTGTTTTTTTATTTTAAAATCATTATGATTGTCTTAGTTAGCTCTTTTCTCATCATTTGAATACCTATATTGTGGGTCTACGACTATTATAAATATGTTAATTATTTCAGTGCGGGGACCGTCTTTATACGTCAGAATCTGACGCCTACATACGTCAGATTCTGACGTATAAAGACGGTTCCGGAACAGAAAGGGCTAGTGTTAAAACAGACCGCATTGTTGCAATCGGAATCAAGTGAAAGAGCAGTGCATTGTCTCTCGCCTTCTTATGCGTTTTGTGCAGACATCTAATCAATCCCTCCACCCCTCCACGCGTGTTGCATGCGTTTTTTTCTAATTATTGTATTATGATGGATATGTGATAATCCAGGACTACCATATACATTAGGTTCGATATAATCTAGGCACGATCCGTGACCTAATGGATCAACCAGTGATGGAACAGTCTGGAAAACATGCAGTTTGCAGGCGGCGGTAACCCTTCAAGCGCTGAATTATTTATGTAAAAACCATGGGGATCAAGGTGTTTTTTTTTCAATTTGAAATCGTCATAAAATATAGTTATCTTTTTCCGATTCATTTCAAAGCCTATGTTATCAGACTATGGCCATTAGAAATATTTTCAATCTTACAGTGTGGGGATCGACTTCAGACGTCAGAATATGACGCCCACAGACGTCAGATGATGACGTCTAATGTCGATCCCCCCGCTATAAGGGTTAACCAAGACAACGTTGCCGGTTAACCCTTTGACGCCAATCACGACTTTAATTATTTAAACATTTTATTTAGCACTTGAAATATTGAATTTTTAAGACGACACACGTCATCTTCAATCTCTCAGATGCAAAAATGATTGACCTCCATTTTTTACAAATCTTCTATTAAATGACTACATATAAAAATACCTCAATACAAGAACCAAGTATGTGTGTATTCCTCAGTTATCATTCAGATAGTTCATTAATTAGAGATACAGCCAGCGAACAAAGAAAAATCACAGATTCACTGTTTCTGATAAAAGTATATTCCAGAGTGGAACCGCGCAGGGATTGTGGGCACAATATATCAGCAGATCCGGCAATCATGCACATCCCGTGTTAACCCTTTAACCGCCGGTGCCGCATATATTCGGGTTTTCATTTTTTATTAGCACATTAAGTACCACATTTTAAATAATGTTAAAGATAAAATGTGACATCAATCAGCAAGATTTGAAAAAAGTTGATCTCCTTTTTGTCAAATCTGAATAATTTTCACTCACTTGAAGTTGTGGATCGCATCAGCGAGACACAACTTCAAGTGGGTGAAAATTTAAATTGAATAATTTGGAGGTTAAAGCGTTAAACCGTTACCGTGTGACATAGCACACCCGCTAATAACAGTTTGGTCACAATATGCCTGCAGAGTCAAAAGGCAGTAACTGCTTGCTCGAAAAGTGAACACTCACTGCCTTTTGTCTTTGCAGAGCAGAATATGCCTGCAGAGTTATGCACTCCGTGACACTAATGGCATTAATAGAACCAGACACAAGACATTCGTGGCAGTCTTGCATTATATTATCCAGCGCCGTCAGCATGGCATGGCATGGCTGCTAAGAAATTTGTCCCGCTAGGATTTAAAGCAGTTGCGTCGTCCCCAGTAGGCCTTACACAAGTGTGTTTGTGGGCCCACTTGTAAAGAGGGGGTCAATGTGCGTACAGTTATTATGACTAGCAGCACCTGACTATGCATACCAGATACATAACCCCATTGGCATACCTTTAAAGCGACGCATCTGCAGCATGTCCTGGCAGATATTATATGCATCTCTGTTGTACAGAGAAAATATATACGGGAAAAAAGGGTAAGAGTGGGGGAGAAAATTGACCTTTAATCTTGATGATAAGACATGACTTGAAATATTTTTTTCAATCACATACTTGTGACATAACTTCGCGTATAAGAGCATTTTAACCCTTAGAGCGCGGAATTATTTTGTATAAACCATGGTGACCAAAGTGCTGTTTTCAATGCGAAATCATTATAAATGTCATTATAAATGTTGCTTTTCTCTTCATATGGATACCTATGTATAAGTCTACGGCCATTATAAACGTTTTTTACTCTTACAGTGTGGGGATCGACTTTAGACGTCAGAAGCTGACGTCAATCTGACGTCTAAAGTCGATCCCAATCTGACGTCTACAGACAATTATGACAAAATGTCGGTCATTACATTTTTGTCATTAAGATCCACCCGTTTTTTAATGCCATCGCCATGTTCAGATGTTTGACAGGAAAGAGACATCGAGTCAGCGATTTGATTATGCCCTTCTAACGATTGTTTTTTTAAAGGCCGTAATCTATCACAAAAAGTTCTTAACTCGCATTAGGATAAGTATGTAAGGTCTTGAGAGTTACCTGTCAAATAGAAAAAAAATTGTAGTTGTTGATAACACCAATTCACAGGTTTTGGATATAAAAACAGGTGTTCCCCAGGGATCCATTTTAGGACCGCTGTTGTTTTTAATTTATATAAATGATATTGTTAAATCAAGTAACTTTTTTAAATTTATACTATTTGCCGATGATACAACACTTTTTGCACCCATTAACACAAATAACAAGGAAACTGCTAACATAATTAATATGGAGCTAGAAAAAATTATTGCATGGTTAAAACCCAATAAATTGTCTTTAAATATTTCTAAGACAAAATTTTGTATAATACATAAAGTACAACGTAAAGTATCAATTCCGGAAATACAAATCGAAAATACTGTTATTGGTAACACAAAAGTGGTAGATTTTTTAGGATTTAGATTGGATGAGAATTTAAATTGGGACGATCATATAGAGAAACTATCCTGTAAACTTTCAAGAACCCTCGGAATTATCAATAAAATGAAATTTGTACTTCCCAGGAATGTTTTACTCCAGTTGTATAACTCGCTATTCTTGCCACATGTAAATTATGGCATTTTAATCTGGGGACATAACAATGAAAGAATTGAGAAATTACAAAAGAGAGCAGTAAGATTTATAACACAAAGTAAATATTTAGCACATACGGATCCAATTTTTATCAAACTTAATCTTTTAAAAATACAGGATATATTTAAACTTAATCAGTTAAAATTTTATTACAAATATTTGATAAAAAGTTTACCGGATTATTTTCAAAACTTGAATTTTATCAGGCAATCCAGATATAACACTAGACGCTGTGATGATTTGACTCCAATGAAAGTGAATCATGTATTTGCCACCAAATGTATTTCTCATAATATTCCCAATTTAATAAATCGGTTACCAAACGAAATTCGAGACAAATTTCTTACTCATAGTTTTTCAGGTTTTGTATTGTATACCCGTAATTATTTTATCAAAATGTACCAGCCACAATGTTTAATTGAAAATTGTTATGTATGCAATCGATAACATTCTAGAATAAAATAATTATACTTTGTCATGTAAGGTTACCCGGTCACGAGTCGGGTGAACTAGTTTCAGAATCATTGAATGTGCTCTGTCTCGACCTCTCATTTGCGGACTTAAATGTCCACATATGAGATGTCGTGGACTCTCACATAGTTTTTTGCACATATGATATATATAAATATAAATGTTCCGATATCATATCAGCAGTCTAGAGGTCAAGTGCGCCACCTCGGCGCTCGGTCGTGCATGAGTGTTGCCGGCTTCGTGCGTGTTTTCGCCGGCTAACCCACAAATATTTTTTTCTCTGTGGGTTGGCCGGGGGACGGCGTACGGGCTGTTGTGATTTATCCGGTGCATGTCTGGCGTCGACGTGGCGCGCTTGATCCATGCAACTCTGGTATGTTCATGTTTTATTGAATTTTGCTTATTAAATATGGTGGCTTGCATGATAGCGATCAAATTCTTGATCTTAATGCAAGTCTCTATGCCCATCACATCAATAATTATCTGTATAAAATGATGAGACTATATATATATTTGTTAAAGAGGCGAATAAATGATTCTGAGTTCTGAGTTCTGAGAGTTCATATGTATCACATGGTCAAAGACGTTGCTAGTTTAATTACAATGTCATCGGGAAAGCACAACTTAACGACGCTTTCCCAACGGGTCTCACATTTCCTAACACGAAGGGGCGGGGGCCCTAGGGTAGTGGTTAGTACCGCTGCCTTTCACGCCAGAGTCCGGGGTTCGGTTCCCGGTCTCGGCGGTTTGAAAGAAACAATAATGTTTCTTCCCCATCCACGTGTGAAAGTTAGTATTGTGGGGAGCCTCCGTGACCGAGAGGTAGCGTGCTCGGCCTCAGACCGCCAGGGCTCGAATTTCGAATCCTGTGTCTGGAGGACAGTGTCATCTCAATCATCTCACCATCCTCAGGAGGCTCTCCTGGCCCAGTTTAGCCTATATGTGCACAAAGGTGGCCTAAAGCCCGATTCATTTCATTTCCTAACACGAAGGTTCAACACTTCTAAAGTCGGCCAATTGACATGTTCTACATCTTTGCAGGACATCGTGAACATCGCCAAAATACACAGGTAATACTCATGGGATGTTCGTGGCTGGTGTAGTGACAAAAAGGAAGGGATAACACAATTTTAAACTTGGAAACTTTTTAAGTTTAGGGCACTTGGGTATGGGCCTTTAACTAATGATCTCGTCAGCTGAATTTTCTGCGCTAGTATACTTCCAGGACTGTGTTAATAAAGGCACTATTTATTGACAAAATACATTATTCTGCTGTTTTCCTTGTCAATAACACAGTCTATAAATCAAACAATAATAACAAATTGACGTTTCGATAAACATGTTTTATAAAGGGCTGGTATAATTGTATATGTATGCAAATTAATCCATGAAGTAAAGAGAGGTATGTGCCACTTAACAGAGTGGCAGAAACCTCTTTTTTTTTAACAGTGATTACTGTCTGTTTTAGTATCTTGAAGAATGTGCTGTGATTTCTAAAGCCGATGGACAGAGTGCAGAAGTCATTGGACGTGTTTAGCATGGTTGGGATCGAAAGGTGGTAACTATCACTTCACAAAGTAGTAGATACGATCCGTCGGCGCCAAAGGGATGACATTATAAAAGGGCCGTTATTAGCACTTAACAAGGTTAACCCTATGGGATCTCGGCATATCTCCACCTTCGACCTATTTGTGAGGCCCACAAAATACAATTGCAATGAAAAACGTACCTCACAATAAATCCAACGAACGGAATTTCATTTCAAATAGATATGCTTTATTCTTCATTCACAAGCTGTAAATTGCGTCAGCAATTCCAGCTTGTGAATGAGGAATAAATAAGTGCCACGTCCACTAGCACTCAAAGGGTGGATCCCTCTGACCGGATGCTGTTTACGAGTCGAGTGATGGCGACTGCCCTCCACGCTCATAACTCCTGATTAAAAATACTATTCCAATCACCGACTAATGATTCCATTCCTCCCTATCGCCCTCGTAGATTCGTTAGTCCGGCCCGGAAAATGACCGCCGCATTCCGTGCAGGTTATCACCCGGCGAGCAGGGGACGCTGGCCCAAAAGTGACGCAATGCTGGTCAGTCAGCGTGTTTCATAGGTCTGACCTTCTTCGTCCGGCGTCAGATTCGGATTTTGAGTTTTTGTTTTCTATATATTTTTCTATATATTTTGTCATTTTCATTTTGCCATATTCTGTAATAATTATTTTGTCATATTAAAATAGGGTCAACTCGTCATGTGCTGTATTATTCCTAGGTAGTCTTCATTCATTTGTAGCTGGCATTGCTTGCGCAATTGCCAGCTACAAATGAATGAAAACTGCATCTGAGTTTACCAGCATTGACACAGCTACACATGGGTAAGTGTTTCGTGCTCACTGGGTTATTGAAGAATATTTTCTTCAGTTAAACGTGCATGATTAAGGAGAGCTAACGGCTGAATGTCATTACCATTCCTACTCCGGGAAATGCTAACTGGTATTTCAAATGTCGGGACCACGACTACTACTCAGTAAGTAGTATTTGCTAGGCTAGTAAGTGGTATTTAGAGAAGGACGTGGCGCAATGGTTAGAGCGTGGTGCTTTGTCAATGTCGCTGCCTGTAGTGCGGTTTCGAACCCCAATTGGTGCAGAATTTTCAGAGAAATGTCATGTTTCTCCCCTCTCAATCTTGGAGCATTGCTGCGATGTTGTGTCCTTGGACAAGGCACCTCACCATCAAATGCTTCACTTGACTCAGGTGAAAATGAGTAGCCTACCTGCTGCAGGACTGTATGCTCTCCGTGGAGTTGAAATAACACACAAATGAACAGTTCCAGTGACCAGGGGGTAAAATGCATAGTCGCATAAAAGGTCTGCATTAAACCAAGATGATACATATATTACCAACGTCTAGTATTGACTGGGGAGCTAACAAATAAGTTGGGAAGACTTGAAACATCAGATCTTGTAATTGGCTATCATGGTAGCCATGTGGTGAGTTACATAACACATAAGAATGAATTAATGGAAATTAGTTGTTGACTTGCAGATAAGAGGCAGCATTTCGTGGGAGTATAAATCAGGTGATATTTGTGCTGAAAAAAAATCGCGCGTCGTCGCAATCTGATAAAGTTTTAAAAATCTACCAATTTTAATCAACATTTTTAGTACCCTGATGACATCGCAAGGCTCTGACACAATGACCTCCATTTTTAAATGTAATAGTTCTAATACGATCAAAAGTTTACGCCTGCTGAAAATGGCCTAAATTTCGTAGGCACTTGAAATATTCGTCTCAATTTCATGGCATCCGAAATTTTTGGTAGGCAGCGCGAGTGTCGTTTTTACACAGCTGGCTGTGGAAACAAAATGGCGGTCAGTGTGACTGGGCCTCGCGCAGTAAATGAGCTAGGCGGCCCAGTCATACCGGGTACATTTTTAGAAGGACTCTACACAAATTTTCGTATTTTATTCAAAATGAAAGTCGCATACGAGGATGTGAGGTCTGTAGCGTAATCAACTTTTGAACTTAACGCCGCATCCGCTAATTGAGTTCATTGAATTCAAAGTACTTCCAGAGCAATCAGCACGAAATTGTTTTTTTTTGTGAGGAGCCGGCCAACCTTGCCGCGGGGTCGGAAGCAAAAATGTTAAACGCGTATTTACGCTCTGGCGTGCCGTGTGCATGGTGTGTAGGCAAGCAGATCGAACTCATCGATTGGCCTCTAATTAACTTTTCATGGGTGTTGCCGATGTTCTGTCTCGTTTGCAAACACGACCAGTCGTGCCAGCGTTGTTCGAAGACTGGGCCAGCGTCTGCGACGCTGGCCCAGTCTTCAAGCAACGCTGAGCCAACGCCCGCGGGTGACCGAGGTCTAAGTCAGTCGGGGTAACTTCAGACGACACGATCAATGTAACAAGCCATGTCGTGCAGTTGGCCATTTTTTCAGCAGTTGTACAGATCTATAATTTACGCGGGCTCGTAATCCACTTTCGCACTCGCACGATCGCTTCTAGCGCGCCCCTGTCTCTGATATCAAAGGCTTCAAATTGGTTGAAGTTGCATCAGGTGTCGACCAAAATAACCGTATTACTTGGTTCGATTTTAAGCCCTTAATTAAAAATTTTATCTCAATAGGTGAACAAGTGCAAATAAACCTTATGCATCATTTTAGGGTTTTGCCACTCATACATTTCAGTGGGTCCGATACTTTGCAGCTAGCAGCGTCACTAATCATTGTTATTAAGTACCAACTTTATCTGTTGTTTTAACATTTTAACCACATAACATCATTCTGACGCCGGTACGTACATTGTATTCCACAAATATTATAATTGAACAAATGTCTGCCATAATATTTGCCAAATGTCAGTGCATATTATAAATACATTATTGCCGTAATGTACCTCGTCATATGAGAGGGTAATGTATTTGCTTGGTAGCAATTCACTGGTTCTGGATTCTATATTGGTCTTATCAACAACAAAATGACACTTATAACAGTAATCGACTTATTGTCAGCTTTTGAAAGCTAAGGACTAAATGGGTTCGCCCAGATGAGTGTGTAGGCCTATGACGTGCTCATCATCATCAAGACATTCAGATATTTTTTTTTATAATTTTTAATAATTATTATAAAGATAGCCTAAATCGGAATAGTAAATGTTTGTAATATAAAATTAACTCATTGTTATATTGCTTTTCATCGCGAAATTTTACATTTTATTGTGGATAATACTATATAATATGTTTTCATTCGTTATCTTGGTTATCAGTTCTTAAATATATTGCATAATATTTTCATAGATGGATCGAATTAGTTATAATTAGATCTGTTATTTGTCAACCAAACTAAGTGAGCCCCCTCTCTGTCAGAATAAACTAGGAAAACACATGCGCTAAAAATGACACGGCAAAATCACAGACAGGTATTCCGGTAATGGGATCAAAGCAATAAAGGAAATTGGAGTGCCCATTTTTCCAGCCTGAGCGTGACATCTGCCTTATGCTGACTGAGTGGTGTTTGCTCTTCGTGCCATCTCTATAATCGTTTGAATGCTACAGGTGCGCTCTAAAAACGAAACACTTCCGTTGATGAATATTTAGACATGGCATACATACCTTAGTTAAGGTTATGTAGATATTCCATAGTAAAACACTTCCAATTAGAGATTGTGTGACATAATAATTTAAAGTAGAGCTGTCGTCCTGTGCATCTGTGCAGGATAAAACTCTATGGAGGTGTTTAAAATACGTGTAGATATTATGACTAACAGCAAGCCATTATTATCATTAACAACAGGCTAAATTAATTCGTGAGTTACAAAAGACACTTATAGACATGGAATTAATCTACTATTGCTGCATCGGGGCATTGTCACGACATACAAAAATCAACCAATCTCTTAGATTGCTGCGTAAACAAGTAAGTGCTATTAAAATGAGCAACTTCTGCAAATGAACTTACTCTACAGCATCGTGTAGAGGTGATGTCTGGATATGATATTCACTTCGATTAATATCATTTTCCTAGAGCATGATTTATATTAGGTGTCTTGAAACTATATCGGCGCCAGTGCTATGCAAAGTGATTTGAGACATCGGTGTTTTTAAATTCCACCCGTTTGAAGCTTCACCTTCATGGTATTACACACACACTTGTAATTCGTATTTACTGTGATATGGGAATTGCGGTTGTAATTCACAGCTCTCGTACAAGTTACGATATATTGTAGGCTTCTGATTGGCCGAGATGGCCATCTCGACCAATCCGAAACCTACGATATATCGTGACTTGTACGAGAATATGGGCACGCGAAACCAACACTTATTGAAGCTATGAAATTGTGTCTGAAATATTCTGGGTAGACCGAAGCATTTCCTTTTCGGCGAATATTATGTCATTAGAACTGCACATAACAGGGAAAGTCTATCATGTGTCTATGTCGTGTAAGATTACAATCAAACAATGTATTTTTTTAAGTATAGGTCCTATAATCTATTTCTATATTGGATATTTTTTTCATAATATTCATGTACATAATACCCTTTTCGACATAATAATTAATCAAATAACCATTCACAACACAAACGCTCAGATTACATATTTTTTTTTAAATATCGTAATGATCATATTGCCCTGAACTATTAAAAAGTTAAGCTGACATTTTACAGTACATCTTTTTTATAGGGAATATCCAGACAATATCACATGTATTGTGTCCAACCATCACAAGTGAAGCCGGCGAAGCACTTTCTCATGAGTGGATGTCCGGCAAGTTATGAAAAACTTTAAACCAATGCTGGCTCAATAATGGTCCACCGTCGCAGACGTTGGACCAACATTATGGCAGCATTGCGTGAATGTCTGTCGCCCTTGTTCTGTCACGTCTGATGACATCAGGTGGCCGGGGGATTTCATGACTAGGTCTTATTAGCCACTCCACTTTCCACCTCCGGCTCCCGACCTTTTCAGAGAGGCACCCTTTAAATACCGAACACTTTATTAGGGGGACTAATGTGAACATGCCAACTATAAATATCCCGCACGCTTATTTCGAGTTTTGTACAGACTACACAATTATCGGGTTACAAAGCTCACATTTAATTTTCTCATTATCTAATAATCGCGAAGTTAATTGAAGTTGTATGATTGTTAAATGTTTTTCGGTTGTGATATTTCGTGACTGAGGTCTGTGGCTGGCCATTTGAGGTCTCACACCTGATCTGCTGATGGTGGGCTTACAGTTGTCACGTAACTTGTCAATTTAAAGGAGTAGTCTACTGTATACGAACAGCGGGACACATCTGTACCCAGAAAGCACCGCGCTGATTACAGACATAGATGCAACTGGGGTACAACTAAAAACCAGGAGCATTCAAAGAGTGTCTGCAGCTTCGATCGGATATAATTCCAGGACTATATTTTAAAAAGGGATTTCCTCCAACTTCAATTTGTAGATTGCCCAAGCTGGCTGAAATAAACCCTTGGGTATCTATGGTTCATAAAAAAAAGATTTCAGCGCTTTAAGGGTTAGGACTCTCATTAGCCTTTTAGAAGTGCTAATCTCGACTGTACTTGTTTTACTACATTCAACGACCTCCCATTTCACAGCTTTTGAATGAGCAAAAAATAATGTATTTCAATCAGCAGCATTTTTAATTAATGGCCGAGCTCTTATTTGACAAGTCAGGATATTTTTTACCCACATTTTTCATCCACCTGAAATTGCGTCTTGCTGCCGCGACATACAACTTGTGGGTTAACAAACTAATTGTTTGCCGTAGCGCATAAACGGTGTGTAATTTTAAAATTGTAAGGCTTTTTCACAAAATGGTAATCTGAATGACATAGAACAGAGATGCAGGTCCTGCACCTCCGTTCTATGTCATTCATATTAGACTTGGAACTACGTTTAATTCCAGATCGATTTCGGAATAGAACCCAGGTCTGCCAGGTACCACGACAACAATCGTTGTTCATTTTGGAACGTTTACTTCCTCAGCCGTCGCAATCTTTGTTTAAAAAATGTCAAAGAAAACTAAATACTTTAACCCTTTAACCGCCAAATTATTCAATCTGAATTTTCACCCACTTGAAGTTGTGTCTCGCTGACGCGATCCACAACTTCAAGTGAGTGAAAATTATTCAGATTTGAAAATATGGAGCTCATCTGTTTTCAAATATTGCTGATTGATGTCACACTTTATCTTTAACATGTTTAAAAGGTGGTACTTATTATGCTAATAAAACATGAAAACACGAATATATGCGACACCGGCGGTTAAAGGGTTAAGCAGATAAAGGAAATATTGCATTTGATATTCAGACAAATGCTACTTTGAACGCAAGTGAGAACTGTTCTGATAGGAAAAATATGCGTGGTTTTGTAACCGCTGATGCTGATACAACACAATGGAGGGAGAGAATTGCTGTGGTAAGATCCCCGACATTGGCCCAATAGTGCGCTAACGTCCCACTGACACGTGCTGGAGACTGGGAAACAATTACCTTGAGCGCTTCCGCGTAGATGACAGACCGATCCGTCATTTACAACTAACGCTCTATCTGGAATCAATTTACATCTTTTTCAATCCAGGAAACAGCTTTTCTGCTAGAAAACAACAATGTGTCGCTCGTTTGTCGTAATCCCACTTGATTTGGATGCTGATGTATTCAAATCTAATTGTTTTAACACTTTCTGATCTGGAAACGCAATTATTAATTTAAATTGTGACTTTAGTGTGGTCTACGTTGTCAGTTTATAAGCTTTATAATAGTACTGTTTCATTGTGGTACTTTATGTTTCAGTGAAGGTGTCGGGTCACTAACTGGGGCAGATAGTTGTCATGCTCCAAACTGTCAAAGGCAAAGGATGTGAAGTGCTTATAAAAAAATCCTTGAAATCTTCGGATAAGGGTGAGGCATAGTCCGTACTTCCACTTTATTTCTTTTGTGATATATCCACAATTTGTAGAGAGCGATATAAAACAATACATTCACTCACTCACTCACTCACTCACTCACTCACTCACTCACTCACTCACTCACTCACTCACTCACTCACTCACTCACTCACTCACTCACTCACTCACTCACTCACTCACTCACTCACTCACTCACTCACTCACTCACTCACTCACTCACTCACTCACTCACTCACTCACTCACTCACTCACTCACTCACTCACTCACTCACTCACTCACTCACTCACTCACTCACTCACTCACTCACTCACTCACTCACTCACTCACTCACTCACTCACTCACTCACTCACTCACTCACTCACTCACTCACTCACTCACTCACTCACTCACTCACTCACTCACTCACTCACTCACTCACTCACTCACTCACTCACTCACTCACTCACTCACTCACTCACTCACTCACTCACTCACTCACTCACTCACTCACTCACTCACTCACTCACTCACTCACTCACTCACTCATTCATCACTTTTCGTGATTTGGCCGTGCGTAGCATACCATTGATTGCTCCGTTAAATCTTTTTTCATGCTCTGGTAGGAGACTAAGATACGGCAAGCCGAGATGCCATCAATTAGGCGTATATTACGCGACAAATCCAGTAACAAGACTCCATGTATCAGAGTGCCTTGATTACGACGTTAACATTCTCCTGGCCATATTGCTACAATTGAATTGTTCTACCTCAAGTCGCAAATCGTGTTATGGATGATAATTATTCAGAATTCAAGAGCAAATTCGGGATATACAGTTTTCAAAATGTGTCAGTCACATTTTTAATCAAATATATAATAGTTTTGTGAAATATTAAGAACGCCTATGGCACACGAAACATGCCATAATCCCGATTCGGACGTTTGAAAGATTACCTTCAAATTTGATGGATAAATACAGCGAAAACATCAGCGCTTTTCACATTTCTCCCGGATGAGATATTCATATGCCGTCCAAAAAAGGGCTGAAGAAAGGCATTCAAGCAGAATGATGCATGATCAGCCGCCGTTTTTCAGGTTCGTTTAATATTTAGGACGATGGAAAAAATATCGCCCATAAATGGCAATTTAACTTGTCGCTCCTTTCAGACTTCCCGCAATGATTTACGGGAGAGGAAAACTGCGCAGCATACCACGTGGATGGGCATACATGTACGATGATATTCTACCTACACATAATTATTACGCCAACGGGGTAACGGAAATATTAATGGACAGCCTTGTTTACGAAATGACGTGTTACCATTGACTGTAATCAGAGCTCTGTTATACGAATAACCACTCCGAAAATAATAGATAGATCTATAGATAAGTGAGTGCGTGAGTGAGTGAGTGAGTGAGTGAGTGAGTGAGTGAGTGAGTGAGTGAGTGAGTGAGTGAGTGAGTGAGTGAGTGAGAGAGTGAGTGAGTGATTCAGTGATTCAGTGATTCAGTGATTCAGTGATTCATTCATTCTTCCATTTACTCAATAATTCATTAATTCATTAATTCATTAATTCATTAATTAATTAATTCATTCATTCATTCATTCATTCATTCATTCATTCATTCATTCATTCATTCATTCATTCATTCATTTATTCATTCATTTATTCACTTATTTATTTAGTTATTCATTCATTCATTCATTCATTCATTCATTCATTCATTCATTCATTCATTCATTCATTCATTTATTCTTTCGTCATCAGCATCAGCATAAGATGTTTTTTTTTATGGAGCAACGGAGATGTAGCTGTAGAAAATAATAACTGGTGTATTATAATGTTATTGACAGCTTATATGGGCCAACGCAACATGGTTGACATTACCAGAATTTTTATACACACCTGATTGGTCAATTTTGCCATTTCAACCAATCTATACGCGAAATGTCAACATGCATCAGAAACAACATTGGATCTAGCTGCACGCACAGGGGCCTGTCCGAGACCCCTCCAAAATGGCACAGCTCGTATCCTTCTTATATGGTGGCTTTTTAGGGCCACCACAAATACAAGTTCGACGATGTAGAAATACAAGTTATAGTTGCCGTGATACAAGTTAGACTTGTAAAAATACAAGTTGATGTTGTCCAATTACATCTTAGCTCTGTGGAAATACGTTTTAGATTTACTGAAAAATATAAATTACTGCTTATAAAATTTAACTTGTATTTTGATAAAAAAAAACTTGCACAATATCATTTGTACTTCGCGACATGGCCACAAATAGCATGCTACATGGGACGCGGTGGTTGGAATTATAGCATTTGAAGTTATAGCTGTTGAAACAGAAGTTGTTTTTGTCGAAATACAAGTTAAATTTAACTTGTTATTCAACAAGTCTAGCATGTATTTCAACAGAGTTAAGATGTAATTAACTTGTATTTCTACACATCTAACTTCAATCGTGACAACATTAAATAGTATTTCGACAACGTGTAACTTGTAATTGTGGTGGACCTAAACAGCCACCGTATTCTTATAAGGGCTGTACCGCATCACAAGGGCCTCACTTCTCTGTGACTACACGGTGACTGATAACACCGCCCTGTGGCAGAGCAGAGCCTCACTGAGCGGGACATGACCTGCACAATGAATGCCAGAAAGACGATGCCAGTCACACAGATCCACTATAGAGATGGGGCAGGTGGGAGATGTCCACCAAACACAAGTGATATGTGGTCAGCGCTCGCCACGCACCTGCCTCGGTCAAGTTACCGCAGTGTTAAACCTCTTGATGCCAAGGGATCTATTCTCATTTTTATTCACTTTGAATAAAAATGACCTGATTTTTATAAAAACAAAATTATAATAATGAAACGTCAGTATCTTTACTGTAATGGATCATCAGATTATAACGTTTTTGATCCAATTAATTTCATTCAAAATATGTCACGCGGTGCTTAAATCCGAGCATAGACATTAACCTCTTATGCGCCAGGCACATTGAACATTCTTATTTATTCCAGACTGTTATTACCAGCAAACGCGCAATATTTCACCCAATGATTCCAGGTGAATTATTGATTTACATAAGGCAATTTGGCATAACGAGTCGGGCGTATTTCAACCAAATCAGCGAGTGTGAACAGAATTTGGCGATATTTTCAAATAGTCTTGAGATGGATCATGAACAAATAACCGTGCTTGAGATAGCACACGCAGAGTGAACTGTCATGTCTCCACCCAACACACACAAGACATCCACTCAATGCTGTTTTAATGTTGGGCCAGCGTCGTAGACGGTGGACCAAAATTAAGACAACATTGGGTCAACGCCTTGTGTCTGTTGGGAACTAGCTCATGCAATATCGCGCAACGTCAACCAATCTGACTAATTCTAATCAAATCAATTTTTTCCCGTTATCGAATGCCTGAACTAATTTCGTAAGCAAATTTTGTTGCGTGATCTCCGTAAATCAGTTTCTGTTGTGAATATCGCTGCAAACGTATGACGTGACGCAATGTGGTGTCAATGTTGAGCCAATGTCACACAGGGTGGCCCAGCAATCATTTTAAAAATAACTGAATTAATGTAAGAGATAACTTATTATGTATCATTTCTCTGCGTTTACCATGGTTACGTAAAGCAATGTTTAACACTAACAACATTCACTAGTACATCTACTTGACTACAGTAAAGGAAAATATATATAAGGCATGGTTATGCAGACCACCTTGGCATTGATAGATCAACTTCATGTTTTGCACCAGCATAGGTCTTGACCCAGAGGGTGACCAATTAGCATTTGAATTCCAATTAACCTTCTGGAAACGCTTCCGGTAAACACAAGAACCAATGTTTATTTTATGCTGGCTCAGCATCGCAACTCAGCGGGCCCAGCACGCACGATACGGGGGGGGGGGGGGCGTTATGATGTTCAAGTAGGCCACACGCCTTTAGAAGAGGGAACATATTGTGAGCGACAGGTGATCTGGTGTGGATAAATAAACCAGATGTCTTGCAAATGAGAAGAATACAATAATAGTAGGGGGGCTTAATCAAATAATCGTTCACTTTGTTGCAAAAGTCTGAAATTTTTGTCACAAGCTAACATGACTTGGATATTTCAGAATCTGCCGACAAAAAAGCGATTTTTTCTCTCTAGCGGCCATATTGGGCAGTTTCAAAATGGCCGCCACTGTAATGCATTACGTACGCTAACTTTTAAACTAATCACCACAGAACCACATGTAATACCTCTTTTCCAGGGTATTTGAGGTCGGGGATGACTATTATGATGTCCGTTTCGATCAAAAATTAAAATGTCAAGGTCAAATAAAAACATCAAGGTCAAAATCGCTTAAAATTTGCCTATTACTGTTTTTCTCTTTGGTCGATGTTTAAAAAGCTGGAAAAAAATCCGTATATTTCAGAATCCTTGATATTTCAGAATATGCTGACATACAAGCGATTTCTTTCCTCTAGCGGCTATATTGTGCAATTTTAAAATGGCCGCCACTGGAATGAATTACGCATGCTAACTTTTTAACTGATCATCACAGAACCACATGTAATACCTGTTTTCCAGGGTATTTGAGGTTGAGGATGACAATGATGATGTCCGTTTCGATCAAAAGGTAAAATATCAGGGTCAAATAACAACATCAAGGACAAAATCGTTTAACATAATTTGTTTATTACTGTTTTTCTCATAGGTTGATGTTTAAAAAACTGAATAAATCCGTAGTTTTTTTATTAATTATATAACTTCGATAATGTTATGCACCAGAGAACTAAAGTAGCGTGTGTTATTGGTCAGGTAATGATATACAATATATTTAAATATGGCTCTTCCTCTCAGTCCACTGTCCAAATACGCCACAGTAAAGAGCATGAACCACTGTAGGCCTACATAGGTATCAAATTACACAGTATACTCGCCTCAAACACCTTATTGGCACATTCACCTCTTTGGCCTCAGTATATCGTATGATTGTCTTCGTCATTGTACCCCTTGTTAACCTGGGTCGTATGGATTTGTTTATGCCAAAGATTGAGGATGATGGTAATGTGGTAAGGCCTTCACATTATTGGACTGAGATCAGAGAAACGGCTTGGATAAAGTACGCTTCTGAACTTCTAGCTAAAGAGGAGATTGATAACAACGTTATGACAACCTGGTCAGGTTATGATTCTCGGATGAAAGATTGAAGCTCCCTCAAACCTCGAGCAAAAATTGGCATCTTACCTCTCTTTCCTGACAAATCTTTGCAATTTCCTTCCCCCCTAGGTGACGTCCAGTACGTAATTTTGTATGTGCAGACCTCATATTGAGGATACAACTGATATATTCCGTGGCTCAGGATGGGGAGTGGGTGATGCCTGAGGCCGGGTTGTTCACCTGGGGCAGAGCTCTATCACCGCTGGATAACGATCAAACGAGCACTCGGTAAGATCATCAATTTTTATTGGTGGCCCTCCATCTCCTTTAGCAAGGACCATTATCGACCTTTTCCACAGAGTCACAGGGTGATACCGACTCATTTGAAGAATGATTTGACAAGCAGTCGAGGGAGGGACGTATGTTCAAGTACTGTTCACTTATCATCGAGCTTGAAATTCTCATTTGGCGTTTGTGCCCTCTCTGGGAGATGGTGATTTTGAGCTCTATGCCTTGGATGAATAATTTTGTGTCCCTGGTTCTTAGCCTTTGACCACACCATTTTTTTCAGATAGTTACCGGTCCATGTAAATCATTTAGTGATGTGGCTTTCTGTACATTCTGTTATTTTCGTTATCCAACGGTCTTCTCATAAATTTTCTTTGATGACCATGGATCAGTCTCATGAATACAGCACTCGTCAGTTACAAGCTCGTGCTGGTGGCTTATCAGATCTGTATATATGACGATACTGATTCTATTGCATTGTACATTCTGGCTGCGCCTGATTCTGTGATATTCATTAAATTTCATTTCATGAACTTGTAGGTGTACAAAACCATCGCAACTCATCAAATGTACATCACAAAGAATTATGAGAGTACTCATAGATCATGGAAGTCTATTCTTGGATGCTGCCCATGAACTTGTAGTAATTAGCTCTGGTGATGTTGTGGAGCACGAAATTACAGTCAAAGAGATTGGGTGTGATCTGCATGAATAGTGTGAGCGTGAAATAATCTACCAAGCACACATTCCGAGAAGATATATAGGAATCATGATGCAAAATACTACACTTCTTACCCAGTTATTTATGACTCTCTAGTCCCGAAATAATGGACATATTTTTTTCAATATGAAAATAATCGTTTCATCATTCCTTGCTGAGTGTGCATGGTATTATCATGCTCAGTCCATGCTCTCGATATAGCTGCTTTAATTCAAATCTTACATTCAGTTCGTGCAGCATCATTTAATGATTACATACACATGCATCTAGTTCCCTATCTGAAGAGTCAAATCACGCTCTCTGCGCATGACGAGATAAATAAGATGAAACTGCTCTCTAGAAACAGCACTCGAAATTCGAGCCCTGGCGGTCTGAGGCTGAGCACGAACCCGCGATCTCTTGACTTTTCAAGCAGACCGTTTTATAACCACTGCATCAGCCCCGGCCCAAATTGCTCTAACTGTACACCAATTCCAAAGAGAGATTAGCAAAAATGTCCGTCAAAAAAACAAAAATAAGAGGGACCATTTATCTTGCTGTAGCCAGTTGCTGTCTTGAGCTAATATGGGTAGTGTCCTCATGCAGATAACTACTAAGTATGACTCTGTGCAGTCCAACAAAACATGTGCCAAGTTAGATGTACAATCTTGTAATCATTCAGAGGGACATTCAAATATCTTTCTGTGCATGGCAAATGCTTCGCGCCAAGGACACGGACAGGGTATTATGCGCGGAATGTATCGATGTTGCTGTTGTTTTAGCTATTGCTTTCTTCAGTCAACCTGGTTTCTAAAACCTTTGGATGGTGTTTGGTACAGGCAAGAATTACAGGACACGTATTCAAACCTTGGTTCATTCGAGTAAAATGCTCTTCCACTCTTCCACGCATTTAGTCGATGTGACACAACATCCTTGGTTGTGAGAAACAAACAGCGTGGGGTTCAAGGAAGAGCATACCAGAGTTAACATATACAATAAATGCAATCTAGACAACCCTGGGTCTCTCTAGTCAGAGTCTGTCCACATGAAGCGACTTCAAGTCAGATTCTGCCCACATGAAGCGACTTCAAGTCAGAGTCTGCCCACATGAAGCGACTGGAATATTTCTATGTGCTTATATGCATAGTAAGAGTTGTACTGTTGCATCTGTTAAGGAAGCACGACATCAGCTTTTCACACAGGGCTCACGATGCCTTGTAAACATACCTTACACAGGCAGCTCTGCTTGAGCACGTCATAAGAACATTCCTACAGGCTTCCTATAATATGAATGCAGGCAGACTCGTATCATCAGGAGGTACCTTACTTTTCCAATTGGTGTTGGGAATTTGATGGAAGTATTTGGTTGTCATTCAGGAAAAAACTAGCTGATGCTAGTGATTCATATTCCTAATAAATGCTTCATAAGTGCAGTAAAGCGGGTTAACGGTGCATCTCCATATGCATGTGTGAGGGGTTGTGTGAATAATGAGAATGCTGACCAGTAACTAAACACATGAAAACATCTCCAGTTTTATTTGGACTAGTCGTGATATATCATTAGTTTTCCCTTTGTTTTTTTATTTCGTATTAATTCCATGACATACGTTTTATACAGTTAAATTTCCATAAAGTACCGTAAATTATCAATTTTTTTTTGTATTGCATTGCCTTTGTCAATTGTCCATTGAAAAAAAACATAATTTTAGTCGTCTTTTTCATCATGTCAAGCTTTGTGATCTGGTTATTTGGAAACACCTAATAATAACGACAGTAATTTTAGTCATTGCTTCCATTGAAGGCTTTTGTATATTTTCTTGTTTCACCGGTTGGGATTCATGTACAGAGTTGACCTACATTAAAAATTGTCCAATTGATATTCAGAACGAAAACAATAAAAGACCTGCTTTGAAAAAATTAAAAACGTCACATAAAATTTTTAGCGCTTTAAAATTTGCGGGAAATATAAATTATTTTAACTTTTTATGACCTCGACTTGGTCATTGTAGATTAAAAATGACATCTAAATTGTGATCCTTGGTCTCAAAGACCTCAGAATAGAGGTATTACAAGTTATTCTGTCATGTTTAGTTAAAAAGTTATCTTGCGCAAGGCTTTCATGTGGCGGCCATCTTGAATTGTCAAATATGGCCGCTAGGGGGCAAATTTCGCTTGTCTGTCGGCAGATTCTGAAATGCCTAGGTTATGTTGGTCCGTGACAAAAATTTCAGACTTTTGCAATGAAGTGAACGATTCGACCATTTTTTGAGGTTAAGCTCCTCTACTATAAAGCAACTGTTCGCATTTACTATTAATCTTAGATACATGTGTATGAACATGGTATGAACATAACAGTCCCAACAAACTGGAGACAAATAATGTTGCTTTAAGGTTGGGCCATCGATATACCAACATTAAACCAAAGATTGGTTCATCGTCGATTATTTTCTGACATAGATGACATATATAGCACATGTCTATGATGAGGATAAAACATTTTCCTGTTGAAATTGCTGTAAAAAGCTGAAAAAAATAATCAAACGATGCTCCTTGGACTATAGTTAGGTGTACGGTGATCGATAATTGACCCAGGTGTTAACATGGTGCTATCGGAAATTGAATTTCCTTGTACCTGCATGAAAAATGAGTTTGCCGAATTAACCCTGGATCGATTAGACGGAGATGTATTTTAGGCTAGGGCTTTATAGACAAAGGTTGGCTATGGATGAAAGGTTTACGATATCAGTATAGGGCTTACTGTATGTTTTAAGTGTATTTTAATAGCGTATTTTGGTCATTATTGATACTTATTTTCAAGATTCACATGTAGATTATAAGGTTATATAAAAAAACATATGATGATCAGAAATACATCGCTTCAACACTAAACCCTTTCATCGCGGGAATCGATTAATTTTAGTCGTCAGAATCTGACGTCTGTATACGTCAGATTCTGACGTCTAAATTCTGATGTCTAAAGTAAATCCCAGTAAAAATATTTATAATGGCCGTAAACCCACAATATAGGTATTCAAATGAATCAGAATGAGCTAACCAAGACATTGATGATAATTTTAATTTAAAAAACCCTTTGGTGTCCATGGTGTATGCAAAAATATTTCAGCGCTTTAATGGTTGAACCCTGAATGTGGATGACGAGACACTTTCAATTTTTTGTTGTAATATCTTAAAACGTCCAAAGTATTTTTAAATATTAATATACAAAATACAGGTACATCTCCCGTATAAATCATTACCTATGTTTAATAAAACCAATTCTAGTGTTTACACGTGGGAATAACATTTTTTTACTTTTCATCTTTAGTAACGTCAGCTTCATCTGATGTCAACGATATAGTGTATGAAATAAAAAAAACAATAATATCTTAAGGGATTTTAAACCTAACACACACATGTAGTAAGCCCATTATTAGTAACGTTTACAACATTATGTCAAGAATTTGGACTTCTAGTTTTTATCACAAAATATCCCTGGTGAACATTGTCATAACTCAAAGCTAATCTCTCGACAGCTAACCCACTCTTTAGCAAATACGATAATAAGTTTGCCTAAATACTATTTCAAAATGAAATAATGAACATGTCCCCATTACCAAATGATGACGTTATTCTGCAGTTGTTAAACTAAAACATTATGTGATGAAATAAACTGATGGCATTCAAAGGGTTAATGGGATTCGTCACCATGGCGACACGATATCCATATCTATTACCATGGAGACCATGATTACCATATCATTGTTATGATGCCTCTCGCTCATTTTTTACGTGACGGGTTATCCGTCAAAAAGCCAAAATAGCAATCGGAATTTTCGATGCTTTTATCCGAGGCAGGATCAAAGCAATCCAACACATAACCTCACCACTGCTCACCCGTTGAGAATTTTTGTATTTTGCGGCTTTAATTGTTCTGTGCTGTAATTTTTCAGGCGCCCGAGACGTGCATCGCTGTCGCGATTGCACATCTCGGGCGACTGGAAAATGATGTTCTAGTATGCTGATGCCAGTCCATGTTTTGCCAATACTAGCGTCTCGTAGCTTCTATTTTTTCAGTCATTGGGGTTGCAGAAACAATTACGATCAAGCGAAAAATATACCTTCGTGGAACAAAGGCCTACACTACTCATTTTTTTATCAACCCAATGTCGTGATGAAAGCTTATTTTATAGCCTACATTTTAAGTACGACAAAGGTAAGCTTGATTTGTCACAATAAGGAAAAATCATCACAAGCCGTGTCATGCGTAATTCAATTCCCAGCAAACGCGAGACGTTCACCTAGTGCTAGATTAATGCTGGCCCACCGTCTGCGACGCTGGCCCAGCATTAAATCAGCGCTAGAAAAACGCCTCGTGTTATCCCTTATCCTGTTAATTAATTTAAATTTTCAACCACTTGGAGTTGTGTGTCGTTATCGCGATCCACAGCTTCAATTGTTGATAACTACTCATATTTGTTTAATTTTAGACCAAACATTTGCAAATCTTGATGTTTGAACAGTCTTTTTATTCCCAATATCAGTGATTTAATCGGCCAATAAAACGGATTGAAACGACTATTGTCGTGATTAGCAGGCAAAGGGTTAAAACAGTTCCATTGAAATGTTCGATCTAAAACTCTTAAGTCTTAGGTGTAGGAACTTAGATCGGTTTCCAGGTATGCAATATAATGTTTTTGATGCAGCATGGGGTCTGAAGGGTTGACCCTTAAAGCGCTGAATTATATTTGTATAAAACATGAAGACTAAAGAGTTATTTTCAATTTGAAATCATCACAAATGTCTTAGTTAGCTCTTTCCGCTTTATTTGAATACCTGTTATGGGTCTAAGACGTTGGACCAACATTGTCGTTTGTCACACATTGTATAAATGTTATAAAATGTTTTGTACTGGCTGGGAAATAGCTTAATTCTTTTAGTGCGGGGACCGTCTTTATACGTCAGAATCTGACGTCAGGTTCTGACGTATAAAGACGGTCCCCGCACTGAAAGGGTTAAGACAACTACCCAGTAAACACGAGGCATTGACCCAATGTTGTTCTAATGTTGGCCAGCGTCGTAGACGATGGACCAACATTAGAACAACATTGGGTCAATGTCTCGTGTTTGCTGGGTGGAGAGATAAACATATCAGGAGAGGCAGGGGGAGTTTTTTCAGTAATATTCAGCATGATAGACTAGATATTAAATCAGCGGGCAATCTGAGCCGACTGTTTTCTCTCGAGAATTCTAGCCTAGAAAAAAAGTTCAGCATCTTATGATTTTATGATGGAGATTAACTCGTTCCGGGGATATATCGAAGTAAACTGGGTGGGTGTTCGCCGATGAAGTTATTTATTAACAACTGCGACTAGCAACTAGTTAACCCATGAGTAACCATGGGTTGAATCAACGTTAACTTAATGTTGAGCCACTGTGTACCACACTTCCCCAAGATTAACCCGATATTGGGATGAAATGCCTCCTGCTTTTTAAAGGCACATGTCACCTGCATGGTCAGCGGCTTCACACCAGCAAACATGCTATATGACCCAGTGCTGGGTTAGGGTTGGGACAGCATTGCAAACGCTGGGACAACATTAACCCAGCAAGGGGTCGACGCCTCGAGCTGGTCACTGTGATGCATACCGTTCTACATGCCAGCGTATGTCAATAGGTGAAATAGTCTAAAATACATTTTTTTGTATTAATGTTAATAATATCCACATTACGACGAAAAAAATACACATGACAGAGACTTGTAATATATCACGATTTCCAGATTTAATGTTACTTTTGTGTGGGAGGTATATATCAAACTTCAATCAGTTTATAGCCAATTGCTCGACTTAGCCAGCGAATTATTTATGTTGTTTATTTTAGATATATGATATTAATAAATATGCCGGAATAATTTCCACCTTAAACGAAATTGGTTGTACATGGTATAAAATGGCACGACTCCGCATATTACTTTGCAATAAAGTTAGCCTAATTTGATATATTATCTATTCATAAACTTGAGCAAGCGAAAAAATATGTTTTTATCTGTTGTATATTATATAGTGAGATGGCGCGGGCGTGCATTGTATTCTAGGTAATTAGTAATGTCCATATTTCCGTTTTTTTGAGTAATGTGTCAGCAAACAGAAGACGTCAACTCAAAGTTGATTGAATGTTGACCCAGCCGAACAAAAATAATGAAAATTGAATATGTTTTAATTTCATGAAATATGATTTATCGCGTTGACAGGTAAAAATAATGATGAATTTATTGAATGATGACTTATTTCCAATAGGTCCCTACTGCTACTAGTACATATTCCACCAACTTTATCACTGTTTATTGATAGCCGAAGTGTGATCTTGAATTGATCTGGTTGCATATCCCGAACATTATGTGAAAATTTAGCTAATGGTGGTTTAATGCTGGTCCAACATCGCAGATGGTGTGTTGAGATCGGGTCAACATATCTTGATTTCTGTGTACGGGGATTTTTATCGCTTACTTTTTCAGTAAGATTTAATAAAAATACCACAACTTCACCAATTTTACATGAAGTTTCTATAAATATAAAAAAACAACGAGAAGCATGGCCAGTTCCCCCCACCCCTCTTTCGTGAAAACTTTCTCATAAATCACTCACTCGATCAGACAATATCTACGATTAGGTCACTAACCATTCAACTGACGGTCCCGATTATATTCATTTTTCCATTTTTTTTATTAGCACATTAAAGTGACACAATCAGGCCAAAATCAACATTTTCATTTTGGGTCTTTGATATGTCCATAATATGTCAACATGTCCATATACTAGATCCATGAGAACTGCATATGTTTTTTTTCAATTTTGTATTGCGCGTTTACCAGTTAAACGAGAAATAAGGACAAGATTTAATTTCGGACATGCATGTCCGAAATAAGAATGACGGATGCCCTGGTGCAGTGGTTAAAGCTGCCTGCTTGGAAAGTCGGTGAACGCGGGTTTGAACCCCACTCTGGCGTTCAAATTTCGTAGAAATAAAATGTTTCATCCCTGCTCACTCGTAATTATTCAAGTTTTAAAAAAAATATGTTTCTTCCCCGTTCACTCGTAAAGATTCAATATTGTGGGGAGCATCCGTGACGGAGAGGTAGCGTGCTCGACCCCAGACCGCCAGAGCTCGAGTTTCGAATCCTGTGTGTGAAGGGCAGTGTCATTTCATTCATCTCACCATTCTCAGGAGGTTCTCGTGGCCCAAAGGTAGCCTAAAAGCCAATTCATCCCTATTAACAGGACAATAGCAAAAGTGACTTTAATGTACTCACCGTGCGTATGTCATCATGATAACACTTTTATCTGGACAGCTGGCCTCGAACGTAGAATCTTCACAGTAAGTCCTGGGTTCTGAAAACACATAATCATCATCATTGTTATTATGATTATGATAATGATCGTGACACTGTGCCCTGACGATGATGACTACAATAATTATGGATGACCCTTCAACCCTTAACCCTTTAAACACCGGTCCCGGGTATATTGTTTTTTTTTTCATTTTTTTATTCGCACACAAAACACCAGCTTTTAAACATGCTATAGATGCCAAATTATTTAATTTGAATTTTCACCCACTTGAAGTTGTGTCTCGCTACCGCGACCCACAACTTCAAGTGGGTAAAATTACTCATATTTGTTTTATTCGTGATGAAGCATTTGCCAACATTTATTTTTAAACACTCATTTCATTTCCACTAACAGTTATTTGATCGACTAATACAGCGTATTACAGACGTTTATAGTCGTGTTTAAAGGGTTAGCGACTATAAAAAACACCTAATACATTTCCCTGCAGAACTTTTAAATATTAGCTTTTAAATATTTTTAAATAACACATTTTGATGGAATAATTTGTCTTCGTTGGATAAGATTGAAAAATACTTGCCGTTGGCCTTCGATTTCACTGATTCACCTAATTTTATTTATTACCGCGCCCCTCACCTAATGTGGGTGAAAATGTCCATTAGGTGACTTGGTGCGTTAAGGGTATGGATATTCAACGAGGACGGTTTTATTAACAAATATCAATTCTGGTAGCAGACAAAATTGTAGACCTTTGATCTTTGGGGGCAGTTTCCCATGCCCTGCATCAGAGAATAAATCGTGCGAACACAAACAAAAATCATATTATTTTTACTTCCATGTCTGCTAATACATGTAGGCTATGTATGAGTGCATGTAAGTAAAATATCACCACTACGAGTCTTATAGGCAAAAATCAATCCATAATACGTATTATCAATCATGTTATAGATAACATAAAATTGTACTTCCATCAAAAAAATCCACCAAATGCAATCTTTATGCTACTAATTGGCAACCCATTCATACAATCTGAAAATCTTTATACCATACATTATAACAATTTCGCATGCTTATAGGCCTATATGTCAGTGCAAAGGATATTCTGCAAAAGTTTCCAGATACAATTTCCTTATTTCAAAATTCCACACATCAAGTGTATTTTCGATGTGCCTATTATGCCTAGCTGTGAAAGTTTTCAAGGGAATCCTTATTGAGATAGCATATTCGTCAAGGGCTAAGGACAATAGCGACTCCAGCAAGCACAAAACATTTGTATAACATTTGTACAACGTCGGCCCAACGTCTTCGATGTTGGTCCAACATTGTACAAATGTTATACAAATGTTTTGTGTTGACTGGGACAGCACAAAACGCTCGTGTGGGCGAGAACCATAATTCACGTCTCCGAATTTACTGCACGTCCATCAAATGCTTCCCTGGGCGGGAGGGGCGGACTAGTTATTTTCTGCGGAATGCGAGACGAAGACGGGGCGCTGCGATAAAAAGAGGTTTATTCTGACGAAGATAAAAAAGATATTAATGAGTTTGTCGCTATCACTCGACCGTTCATTATTTTCTCTCGATATGGCCGCAAATAATTCATGGCCAATCGTGTTTTATTCAGTTTTATACCCCGTCCATTGTGAGAGTGGCATTTAGGATGAGTGTACTGTTATCGGCACCCTTCTGGTACCTGGGCACAGGCATCCATACACACCCTTACACAATACGCACGGCTACGGTCGTTTTTAATTTATTTTATCACCCGACTAAATCACTTTTATCCAGAATTCAAATGTTCTGTCTGAAATTAAAGAAATATGAGTAATTTTTCACCCACTTGAAGTTGTGGATCGCGGTAGCGATACACAACTTCAAGTGGGTGAAAAATTTAAATAATTTAATTTGGCGCTTTAAGGGTTAATGTCTGAAGTACATGTAGGTATCAATTAAAGTTCACAATTATCACTTTGGATTTGAAAGGGTTACAACGTTTCGAATAATTAACCCTTTCAGCGCTAAGCACGACTATAATCGTTTTTTTTCGCCCCAGTTATATAAATATGAGTATACCGCGACCCACAACCACCAGAGGGTGGACATTTAAATAATATAACTCAGGGTTAAAGGGACTGGCCCAGGCTAAAATCATAAAAAATCGGTGATTTTATTTTGGCTTCTTAATATGACCATATGATGTAAGCATGTCCATAGACTAGAACTGCAAAAGTTTGTCAATTTTTCTGCTGCGCATTCACCAGTTAGACTAGATATAGAGACGAAATTCCTGATTTCTAATTATTGACAACCATGTCAAAAATTAAAATACGGGAATTTCGTCTCTATATCTAGTTTTCCTGAAATTTTTGATTTCTAATTATTGACAACCATGTCAAAGATTAAAAATACGGGAATTTCGTTTCTATATCTAGTCCAACTGGTGAATGCGCAGCAGAAAAATTAAAAAACTTTTGCAGTTCTAGTCTATGGACATGCTTACATCATATGGCCATATTAAGAAGCCAAAATAAAATCACCGATTTTTTGATGATTTTAGCCTGGGCCAGTCCCTTTAAGTAAATGTTAAACCCATACAACTTGGGATGAATAATATTGTATTTGTTTTCAAATACAATTATCATAAATTATATTTCAAGCTAAAGCGTGTGAAAATTCACCTTCAACATGTTTAAATACCATTAAAATTTAAAACACCCGACTATTCAAATTATGGAAGCATAATGCATCGCTCAATATTATATATGATTCATAAAATATGTTATGGTAAGTTCCACATTAACAAAATATATAGGCTTCTCAAATACATAATAACATCAAAGGATACGTCTACTTTCTTTAACTCATGTCCAATAAACACAATTCCAATAAGCACTGAAAAGATAATCTAGCACCTAAAGTCTGCGTATTTATATTCTGTGGCAGTGTAGCGAATGTATTCATTTTATTCATCAAATTAATAAAGATACAAATTACATTTACCGCTTTATTGCCCAGCGAGATTAATTTTAGCAGATAACGTACGTTTTTTCTGAAACAACACGGGATGTTTGTTCACCAAGGCCGGCTTTTCGCTGTTAGAACGATTTTTCGCATCGCTGGGCGTGAGAGTACATACATGAAGCAGCTTGCCTTGACGAATAATAATAAGCAGTTTCAATATTTAATCGACTATCTCATTATTGTATTCCAATCCACTTAATGGACTTAACGCTGACAAGTATACTGATCATTACGTCCCCTTGGATATGAAAGGGTGTAATATCTTCCACTATACAAAGTGACAGATACACCCTTTCATATCCAACAGGACGAATTTACCAGGCAGAATGGGACATTTGAAGTGGATCCATATTCATAGCTTTATATTATAAATTTAAAATACAAACTAAGGAAAAATATAATATTTTGATAATTGATTGATTAATTGATTGATTGGTTGGTTGGTTGGTTGGTTGATTGATAGATTGATTGATTGATTGATTGATTGATTGATTGATTGATTGATTGATTGATTGATTGATTGATTGATTGATTGATTGATTGATTGATTGATTGATTGAATTATTGATTGATTGATTGATTGATTGATTGATTGATTGATTGATTGATTGATTGATTGATTGATTGATTGATTGATTGATTGATTGATTGATTGATTGATTGATTGATTGATTGATTGATTGATTGATTGATGGATTGATTGATCGATTGATTGATTGATTGATTGATTGATTGATTGATTGATTAATTGATTAATTGATTGATTGATTGATTGATTGATTGATTGATTGATTGATTAATAGATTGATTGATCGATTGATCGATTGATCGATTGATTGATTGATTGATTGATTGATTGATGAAAAATGCATTCAGTACCATAATATACTGGTTTCCTGTCTTGTAATCCTCTGATTTGTACGCCATTTTGAAAAAAATGTTTTGTTGATGAAATTTGAACAAAATTTATTTCATCATACACTCGTCTCAGCTGGACAAAATATTGTTGATTGGCACAGTGATAACCACTGATAACATGCATCTCCCTATGCGTCATTTCTATATCCTAGTTGTAAATATGCCCCGATTTCTCGTTCACAAGAAGAGAATCATTCTGATAGACTGCCTTTTCGTCGTGAGGTGACAGTGTTGGTGAACTTGGCCACACAGTCTCGAATATATTGTGTGAGTTGTCAATTAGTGTCAAATTGCTCGATACATACATTTCATCGCGAAGACAATATGAGTATAGGCCTATGCCGCTCACTCTTAGAAGCATGATAGCTTTTTCAGTGAGAATCACCGTTAAAACAGCTGGCATGCCCCACTGGGAAAATTTCAATTTAATTTTGGAAGTATCATCATTTTATTCTGTATGCTTTTTCAGGTACACCTCTAAGAATGTCCTTGTTACATGTATTCTGAAGCAGCTGGCACATTCTGGCTGTCGTCACCCCCATCATCACTCCACATCATGCCATCATCGCCAGCGGACCACGGCGACCGTTGCCAAGGTCTCCTCCTCCATCAAGATTTACCGCTCCCACCAATTCGGAGTAAAAAGAAAGGACAGCATATGCACACGGTGGAAAATGCGGGGTCTGGCTGGGGAATTAGCTTTATTGCGGACGGCTGACCATCGGGGCCACGTCCGCCATTAAAGACATCTCCGCCAGCAATGAGTTCATTTATCACCGGTGATCAGCGCATGCGTGTTGCGTCAGTTCCGTTTGGCGGAGGCCGTCCATCTTGTGCGGGGTTGAGCCCTATAATCAGTGGCCTAGATTACAGAGCCTAGCCCTGTCAGTCGGGACCCTGTTTGTGTTAAGCGCTGTATTGACAGCGGTACAACGCTGGGCCGGCGTCTGCGACGCCGGGCCAGCGTTGTACCGCTGTCAGGACATCTTCCCGGGCGATCTGAGGTCCATGTTCTGACCAGATGACGGAGCACGCCCCGGTCAGGGTACAGCGTGATCTGAATAATAGAACATCACCTGCCGCCTCACCCACGACACGGCGTGCTCTGTCTCAACCATGTCCTGGTGCAGCGGTTTGAAGATCGCGGGTTCGAACACCGCTCTGGCATGCAAGTTTCAAAGAAACTAGATGTTTCTTCCCGCTCACTCGTAAAGATTCAATGTTGTGACGTGCTCGGCCTCAGACCTCCAGGGCTCGAATTTCGAATCTTGTGTCTGGATGGTAGTGTCACCTCATTCATCTCACCATCCTCAGGAAGTTCTCTTGGCCCAGTTGAGTCTATGTGTAAAAAAGGTGGCCTAAAACCTCATTCATTCATTCACTCATTCATTCATTTATTCATTTATTCATTCATTCATTCATTCATTCATTCATTGATTCATTCATTCATTCATTCATTCATTCATTCATTCATTCATTCATTTAATTATTCATTCATTCCTGACCAATTGGACACACACAGTATGTCGCTGTTAAATCTACACATTTTGCCTCAACGTTGAAAATGCGAAAACAGAGCAATCAAATAGCTTACCTGCTGATCGCTTGATAAAATAAGCTGATAGTCAGCCGTTGTTCCATTGTTATTAAATACATCATTGACTTCGATCCGTGGCTTGTTTAGGCTGCAGATACACATGAAATAATGATGTCGTTTCCTACTGACCAACAAAATAAAAGTGATTTTAAAGAGATTTAAACGTGATAAAATGACAATGAAATTGAGATATCTCGTGGTCGTTTCTCAGTCAATCAAATAGCCTAATTTAAAAATAAATCACGAAGAAATTCACGAACAAGATAATCGGAATGAATGAATAGATGAAACTGAGCCTGCAGGACAACCTCCGCAGGACGGTGGGATGAGAACTATGACACCCAGATGACACCCACCAGACACAGTGGTCGAAATTTAAACACTGGCGTTCTAAAGGCGAGCACGCTACCTCTCAGCAAGAACTTTTTACCTCAGTTCTTGCTCTCAGCAAGAAAGATCCTCGCAATAATGACTTTTGACAGGAGAACGGATAAGAATGCCGAAGACGAGGGATATCCTCTCTTCTTACTGTTGGAAAAAAATATTCTGTGTTCTATAGGCCTACACCTGTGACCACATATGGCCTACATGTAGATATAGAGCATATTGCACCAGAAAAACGGAGGCAAAAATCAAACAAACCGTTATTCACGACTGATCTAGCATGTGGTAGAAATTACATAGGCCTAGTTACTTTAATTAGTAAAATAGATTTCGTAAATAAGTAAACAGCCGATTAAATCACAGTTATTGGGGACGAAATATGTGTTTAAACATCAAGATGCAAATGTTGAAGACGCCTACCAATTTTTGTGAAAGCGATATCCTAGCATACTTAGTTCAAATAAAACGATATTTGAAATGGAAATTAAAGGGTGGCCTACATGTCACGATAATATGACAGATATAAACTCTTTGATCCCAAGTCATTAGATTATAAACGTAAATAATTTACGGTCAAGTCCAAATCCCCCATGACATTCAAGAGGCTAGAGGTGATAACGTACCCAGTAAATATAGTGACACTATAATTAGAATGCAAAAACAAAATACACAATGAGAGAGTGAATAAATTAATGTGATCTTATAAAACTAGCTATTCATTTTAAAATCACTAATTAAACAGAAAATGATACACCACAACCACACTCTATATATTGCTAAATAATTATGTGTGACTGATAAATACAACCGATGCCAACACAGGCCTACAGGTAATGTATAATAGCTGGCCTACTGATGAGTGGTGTATCAAACAACAACTCATAGGAATGATGACATCCCAGCAAACACGATACGTTAAACCAATGCCGATTTAATGTTGGGCAGACGTCGGAGACGTCGGGCCAACATTAAATCGGCATTGGTTTAACGTGTCGTGTTTGCTGGGATAATGGGCATATAGATGATATTATGTGTATCAGACAGGATAATACAATACATTGACGCAATATTGATTCAATGTCGGAGCAACGGCTCTGACACTGCCCCAACTTTCACCCAGCGCTGGGCTGACGCATCTCTTATGTATCTAGTATTTCAAGGGTCTAAGTGGCTCGCCATATTTTAATTGCATGATATAGTATATCTAGTTGACAGGAGCCTAGTAATTTATTTACCGGTAATCCGCTAAAAGGCCAAACCAATCAATATGTCCACCATGCCGCCCTCACTAACTCGCTAACTAACCAAGCTGGCATTTTTCTGATAAACATAGTTTTAAACATTCACAGGTATGTTTGAAGAATTCGGTGGGTGACATGCACATTTTCGGTTAAATTCTGGTTATGTATAGGATTAAGCCCAAGGAGCTCTACATTCTTAACTTTGAAAAAGGCCGAGGCCAAAGCTTTTTTCAAAGCTAAGAATGTAGAACTCCGAGGGTTTTAACTGACTTAAAACACATCCGACCTTAATGATGATCCCTCATAATCAACAGTTTGGTCACACCTGACTAATTGTAGCACCACAGGCCTACCATGATAATTGGTCTGTACTTGATCAACAATAACTCTCCATTCCCGGCTTAGAATGCAGTGGTCGGACAAAAAAAATAATGTAGTGGTGTGTTTTAAATTACCCTAATAGTACAGACAGTCACAACCCGATATTTACAATCACCTACTCTTCGACGTGCAAGTTTGTTTGATTTTAGTAGCGAACAATATTCAGAAAACAATATTAGGGGGGAATTTGTGTCAGTGAAAAAAATGTTTATCTGCTGAACAATGAATACTTTCAAATGTAAAGATGCATTAATGGACAATAGAGAATTATAACGTCAGGGCTTTACTTTAAATTAAATATATATTAGGTCCATAGACACAGTAAGAGAGGAAAATATGAAGAAGGGTATACATTCATCTCGCATATGGTCTTATTATGGTCATGTATAATGCATCATCACATCTTGACAAATATAATCCTTCAAAATAACCATAACATAAATAAATACATACGTGTTTTTCAGGTGCCGTAGCAGTGAATTTATTAGTCTATCTCGCATTCTGCTGCAATTTTAAAATTTAGCGGAATAATAATACTTTGACTTTTTTCAATTTTTCGCTTGACCCCTACAATTCTGATCTATTTAATGCAATTTTTCTGTCATTGGAAGTGTGTCTCGCTACCGCAACACACAACTTCAAATGACTGAAAAAGCATGTGATTTGTGAAATTTGGGTCCCAATAATCAACAAAAAATATTAAAACACAGGATGTCTATTCTAGTCGATGTCAGTTCTCTGACCTCTATTCTCGTACAAGTTACGATATATCATAGGCTTCGAATTGGTCGAGATTTCAATCTTTACCAATCCGAAGCCTACGATATATCGTAACTTGTAGGAGAACACGACCCTGGCGGTTAAAGGGACTGGCCCAGGCTAAAATCATTAAATATCAGTGATTTTATTTTGTCTTCTAAATATGACCATATGATGTAAACATGTCCATAAAATAGAGCTGCAAAAGTTTTTTAATTTTTGTGCTGCGCATTGACCAGTCAGACTAGATATAGAGACGACATTCCCGTATTTCTTATTTTTGACATGGTTGTAAATAATTAGAAATCAGGAATTTCGTCTCTATATCTAGCCTAACTGGTGAATGCGCAGCACAAAAATTAAAAAACTTTTGCAGTTCTAGTCTATGGACATGTTTACATCATATGGTCATATTTAGAAGCCAAAATAAAATCACAGATTTTTTAATGATTTTAGCCTGGGCCAGTCCCTTTAAGTTTAGAGCAAGTTGAATCTGTAATTTCAAGGAGGTTTTATCCCCGATTCTCATCTACGCGGATCGTCTACAGGTGGTATGATGAGAAAGGTTAGCTCCACATAGGGCACCGCGCTATACTCAAGTCACTGCTCTGTTATTATAAGCAGCGCGGAGAACACCATCTGGTGGGTGTACCTATGTGGAAGCAAGATGGAGGTTAGAAGACGTCAGCTGTCAGGGCCAGAAGCCCTCCTGCCATTTAGTGGTGGAAACCTGCAGGTTACTCTCTAATTAATGTGGTCATTATCAAGGCTGATGACGACAGGGACCTGACGACAACCTGCTGGTTAGTCCTTCTTAATATGTGTGTCACAGGATCACCCTTCTGGATTCAGATGCTGGCCGGACGTTGTGATAACGTCGTGATATACGTGTTAGCGTTTCTGTAACCTTAACAAGCCTTTTAGATTGACCCTAACATTGGACTT
Source organism: Flabesymbios commensalis (assembly GCA_964017125.1). NCBI lineage: Eukaryota > Metazoa > Annelida > Polychaeta > Terebellida > Flabelligeridae > Flabesymbios > Flabesymbios commensalis. Next base: position 27,460,871 of record OZ024910.1, read on the forward strand.
GAAGCAACGTCAGTCACCTGATCCCCTTGTGGATCAGCATGTGCCGCATATTAGCTTCTCTAAAGTATTGGTGCAAACAAGGAGGTTACAAAGACATTGGAGGGTGACCGCTAGGCTGGGAAAACGTGACGAGATCCTCGTTCCGTATACATGGCAAGAAACGTGATTCCAAATGTCAATCAACCGCAGTCCCAAGCTGTTTCCACAAGAATATGGAAAATGTACAAATAAAATGAAAAATACCTTTTAAACTATCCGGAAAAGTTGGACATTGCATCAACCAACCAACCAGGCAGGCAGGCAGCCAGCCAGCCAGCCAGCCAGCCAGCCAACCAACCAACCAACCAACCAACCAACCAACCAACCAACCAAACAACCAACCAACCAACCAACCAACCAACCAACCAACCAACCAAACAACCAACCATATGTTAGAATATGTAATAACAAGCAAGATGTAATGATAGCGTGTAGGAAACTCTTTGCAGCACTAGTTAGGAGAGGTTACTACGAACGTTTTTTGCGAAAGATTAAAGATAAAACATTGTGTGAATTGAGGAAAACCCCGAACAAGGGATCTTCTCAAAGATGCACTATTAGGAACTGTAAATTATGTTCGACACAAGTAGTTGTAGAGAGTGGTAAGACCATGGGGGGCGTACTGGATGCCGGGAATCAAATTCAAATTCCTACCACACAAAATTGTGATTCAGCTAACGGTATATACTGTATAGTTTGTTCGAAATGCAATAAATTATATGTGGGGGAAAATGGTCTCTCCTTCATAAAAAGGATAAATATACATCGTTCGGATGTACGGCTTAAGAAGGACACAGCAGTTGCCACACACTTTAACTCCGGGAGCTGCAGGGCGACCCATCTGAGAGTGTTGTATCTTGAAGTATTGAAGAATACAGGAGACATAACTCTAAATAAGATTGGGCGACTTGAAACGAGAGGAAGTGGCAATTAGCCCTGAAAACGTATTCTCCATTCGGCTTAAATATGGTACCTTCCCCTAAGGATAGTGGCGTCACCCCCTTTGTTGTTACCTACTCTGCAACTGCGGTGGAGGCAGCTAAATTAGTAAAGACTTTCTTCAATAAACTTAAAGCGAAACATCCAAACATCCTGTATAAACGATGTGTAACAGCATTTAAAAGGGGACAAAATCTACGTGATCTCTTGGTGAGAAGTAGATTGGGGAAAGCCCCACTGGACAACGGTTGCCGGATCCGACTCAAGTCAGGATCTGACTACATTAGTAAATGCATTAGATGAGGTATAATTTATATAAAATAGTATGATTGTTTTCCTTTTTATAAATCAGGCTATACTTCTCCTCGGTCAGTGCACTAGGTTGGGAACATGGAAAGGCATGCCCTTGAAGGGGTGACGAAAGTCAGACCCTTTAGGGTATGATGAGAGTACGGTTGACAGGTTGATACCGGGTTTTATGGGGAACCAGATACTGGAACCCTTACCCGTCCCAAACCATGGACCCTAACTCTCACCCTGACCACAAAACCAACCAACCAACCAACCAACCAACCAACCAACCAACCAACCAACCAACCAACCAACCAACCAATCAACCAACCAACAACCAGCCAACCAACCAACCAACCAACCAACCAACCAACCAACCAACCAACCAACCAGCCAACCAACCAACCAACCCAACCAACCAACCAACCAATCAACCAACCAACCAACCAACCAACTATTTTTATGAGCAGGTAGTTTGTAGTGTTTGATATAGGCCGCTCACATGTAGGAAATATAATAATATCAATGAGGTATCGCTTCCCTTCTTCAGATGCCTGCTGTTATTCTGTTTCTCATCCACACGATAATACGTGGTACATGTTGAAAAAAACACCAACACACGAGGCTAATATTTCTTCACATAAATTAAACTGTTTTCTTGGGTTAGGATGTTTAGGTGTTTAAGAAGCTGACCCAACATTGGACAAGGCTTGAGACAAATGCCTCAAGCTCATGTAGCATCAAGTGCCCCACGTGGATACACACGTGTTCCAGTGATGTTCTCATACTAAGACTTCCCCGGAGATGGGCTAAGATTTGTGGGAATCGCAGGGCTTGAGGAAAAGGAAATTGTGAAGGGAATACGTGGTCTTGTTTTTTGCCAGACACTCTCCAAGATATATTGTTGTGGCCTGATAGGATGTGCGTTTATCCGACATCGGGCATTTGGTTTATTGGATAAGGAGATATCGGGCACATCTCTGGCAGAGACGTTCATCCCAGCGGACATGGATATGTATGCGTTATCTTGAAGGAGGGCAGAGAAGACAGATACGGGGTTATCAGGTTAAATCAGGGTTTTTTTGGAACTGGCCTCAAAGGTCATAATGGTGATGAACGTGCAATATCTCCAAGCTTTATGGATATAAAATGGATAAGTTATACTACATGATTTGTTTTCCAAGTACTGATACACCAGTAGTCAGACACAGGCCAACCCTTCAGAGAAAACTGAACCTGCTCTGAGGGGCTGCATGTTTGTCTCTGTTTAAAATTATTTGTCAATCCCGTAATTCGACTATGGATTTATCAAATTAATAATTCGAATAATGGCGATGCAGAGGTTATGCGATTTTAAAATGATAACGTTAATTTGTAATTCAGTAATTCGAACTGTTGTGATTCATGGATTGTATTGGGACATTTTGAAATAGCTCTGATTTTTTTTTATATAATACAATAATATAGTTCAATTTTCAAAATGGTTGAGATTGACTGTCCATTCAATAATTTGAACTATGATGACCCAGAAAATGAGATACTAGTCAATTAATACGTTTATTTTCGGCCTAATAATTCAAACTATGCTGATCTAGATTTTAAAAGATTAATTTTAAATTAAATAATTCGAACTATGTTGATCCAGAATTACGAGAGGGCAGCCAATTTGTTTTACCAACTTGCTCTATAAGGGCTCTAGTAACACACAAAAAAAGTTTTAAGCTCAACTTGTTGGGGGGGGGGGCATGCCCTTTTTTGGTGTCTATAGAGGTGTTAGGTATGATAAAAGTGTCTACTTCCTTACATACATGACCGATTTGTATAACTTTTGCGTCATTTCGTACATTTAAGCCTATATAAATTATTTTGATGACCTTGAAGGAGGAATTTATGGGTCAATGTCAAGGTCCAACATAAAATTAACACGTTTGTATGGCTTTGTATTTATTTTACTACAATGCAAAACTTTAGAGATACATGGTAAAATTATAGTCACTCTCTAGATGGGTGTGGAATTGGAAAAACATATTATGATATTATCCAATTTGCATAAAACGAAATGGCCGCCACTGAAAATGAGCTCGAAGTCATAATACTGTTGATTTGTGCCTCTAATTGGCCCATCAAAGAGACTAATCCACCACGTAGTTTTAGACATAATTGTTGTCACAATGTATAGCTGTGTCAGGTGCACCAAAATAAATTCAAATTTAGGATTTATTGTTACAATTATTTAGCCTCGATCTAGGCCTAATAATAATTTAACAACATAAATAACACCTACCCCCAGGCAAGATGTTTTTTTTTACATCCATAACTAAACCGAGTGGTGGGGTGGTAGTACTCTAAGAGTAAAAATAAAATTAGTTTTTGCAATTGGAAAAAAATATCTTGAAATTATCTTATTTTGTTAAACTAAAAATGGCCGCTCATAAATATCATGTGGTGGCTCATTTGGTTTGGTTATGTAGTGCTACTTTTTGACTGTCCCAGATGATGATAATTATGGTTTAGCATATAGTCATTCAATATATTTATATGTTTGAAGAAGTGTGTACACAATGCCGTCTAGATAATTATGGTACGATGTATTTTAAAAAGTGTAGGGCATAGTCACGACGTTCTCGTGTCATGATATTGCCACTAAAGGTAAAAGAAAGTCCATTCATTCTATACACAGCTGATAAAAGAAAACTTACAAATATTAAATAGTCTACAACCTACCAATGGAAATGTTGTGGACACAAAATAGCGAGATCGTCTGCTAGCCCATTATGCTTACTCTGATTTATTAAGAAGTAGAAATTGGCAATTTAAGTAATTCCATATTATACAAAAAAAGTGATGATCAAAATAATAACAATAGAAACACGATTAATGTGACACATCGCAGAACATCTTTCTGGACGTATCAAACGCATTTTCACACCACTTTATTAAATTTTGCCGGACAAATCAAATAACTAAAGCTTCAAAAATAAAGCGCAAATCATTCAAAAATAATCATTAAACATGCCGTAACCGATATACAATAAAACAAATCGTCTAAAGATTTTCGCAGCATGCCCAATTACTACAACCCAGATATCCACTGATATTCCACGCCTCAAAAATCAGTAATCATAAGTGATCATTACTAAATTAGTGTTTATTTATTTTAATGTTATTTTAAAAAGGGTTTTTGAAGAGCTAATTTTGTAGCCCTTTAAATATCGAAACTAATTTTACGACTATATTTCTTATTCTATTAGCAATTATCTTTTAATTAGTTTTCCTGTTTTGTCAGAACACATTATGCTACTTTTTACAAACTGTACCTAGCCAAGCTGTGTGGTCTGTTTGTATGACCTTGAAGGCTTATTATATATGGCTGAATATTGTGGCTGAAGCGCTTTTTTCACTCGACAAATTTTTTAAAGCTTTAACTTCCAGTTTGACCACTTGATCATATATCAGATGACGTTATATGCCCGCCATACAGTGTTTTTGGACATAAATTTAATTCTTTTCTGACATTATCGCATCGTAATGAGTCTCTGTAGGCTTTAGTGCTGAATCTCTCAGCTTACTTGTTCTAGAATAGTTTAATTACGGTAGACCTATACTGTTATATGTTTCGCAGGATTTGTTATATATGTATCAAAACAAAAAATCATATAGTGATTTGCAAATCTCAGTAGGTCAATTGAGGAAGAGGTGATATAGGCCTTTTTGCTTAATTGTGTTGTCAGTGGCGGCCATTTTGGATCTATGTTAATTTTATCATTATTAAATTATTTGCTTAATAGCCACTCATCTAGTTTTACAAAATGGACATGCAATATTTTATTATATTAGTAGCATTTGTTCTATAAAAAAAGAACAGTTAAAAACGCACTATTTGTGTTCTACCTTGATTTTGTCCTCTACGTTGGCCTTGGAAAGTCATATCAATATTTGTATTCGATTCGCGGAATAAAACTCAATCAGAAGGTTGCGCTTAAGACTTTTTTTTGTGATACTAGAGGCCTTTTATTACAACTTGGTGGGAAAAATTGTCTGCCCTCTCGTAGTTCCAGGCTCGGCCATATTTTTACAAAAATGCACTGGACTACATGTTCTATGGTGATCCAGAGGTTATTATCATCGATATAAGCTTGTTGTCAGAATCATAAATCTAATATACCGTCGCGGGGACTGGTTTTAAGACAGGTCTCTGTCTCAGCTGATCATTTTTACAGATTACATCATTGATTTCTGATCCCTGATCAAATCACCATTTTGACTTTCCCTCTATGGCATAATTGATCGAGCGATAACGAGACTGTCAGTGCACACGGCCCGCAGCAACCAAAGGTTTGCAACAATTGGATAATAATAACTCTTAAAAATATGATGTGAATGTTGACGTGACATGGCGCTTATATTTGACTCCCCCGCTCTAAGTTTTAGTTTAGCTGGACCCACGTTAAATTCATCAGTACGGTTGCGCGAGGCAGTGAACCTTTCGCTTATGATCCCTTATGTCATGTTTGTGATTGTGAACGAGGGATTTTCTGCCTTCATGATGATCAGCTGCCTCAGAACACTATGAAGATCTGTGCAAACGTCACTGAAATATCAGCAACAATACCATTCAATTCGATGCACACATCTATGTCCCAAATTGTATTGTGTAGTGCTGCTACAGGCGGCTGACCTTGACACGCTAATAAAGGCCTATCAACCCTTACAGTGCGGGGATCGACTTTAGACGTCAGAATCTGACGTCTACAGACGTCAGAATCTGACGTCAAAAGTCGATCCCCGCACTGTAAGCATGGTAAGGGTAAATTTATTTATAATATCCGTACACCCATAACGTAGGTATTCAAACGAAGCAGAAACAAGACATTTTTGATGATTTCAAATTGAAAAACCCTTTGGTTTCGATGGGAAAAATTGACAGCGCTTTAACATGTGTTAAATATGGGCCCCCTATTTGAGTTAAGGCTCACTGAAAAATATCACGTTACCATGGTTCCACAAGTCTGATACTCTCACACTTTACATAACACTTATAGTGAATAGTTAAACTCATACTTTATGTTTAGTGTAAGTCAGAATTCACTAAGGAGATATACACAGCCGAGGTGCAGCAACCTGTTACAAAACACATGTAATGCGTGAAAACAGTTATCACACGAATACCTGCATATCATAAAATCCGTTATGAGATTACAAAAACATAATAATTATAACAAACACCATTGAGCAAGACTAATTAAAAAAAATACCATCATTATTATTCTACTTTTTAATTAGAGTATTTTGTTTATATTAACAAGAAAATAATATTATTGGTTTTATCTATGTTGCATTTAAAAACATAGCCACAAAATGTGGCACATTTTTGTGATAATAATTGTTTTCATCTGTCTATATATCTATCCAATTATTGTCATGTCTGGTCACCCTATACCTATGTAAGGTTCAATCAGATTATCAAGCACGAGATTAACTATACAACATTGTTCCAACGTTTGCTGGATATCTCGGGTGTTGGCAGATGAGTTTTATCGGGGCAGTTGTTTACCGCGACCCTGCGCAAGGCATAAAACTGACCGTTGAATTATACATGCGGCGAGTGGTATATTATTCAGAGAAAATGTTCCTCAATGCCTGTGATGGGATGAAAGAGAAAGCACTAATAAATTGAACATCAAGAGGCCTATACATTATTACACAGCCTCACTTTACACTTTAGGTACTGAGTTAGTCTTTGACTTTGTATGAACACTTTAAGCTCATCCATCGCATTTACGCATTATTATTTGTCATTTAAAAATAAAATTTGAATGAAAAATAAAAGATGAAAGATGCTTTATTTGCAGCACTTGACAATTTCAAGCTTCAACCCTTACAACACTGTATTAATATTGTACTAATCAAGGAGATCAGAGGGTTTATTTTAATTTGAAATCATCATAAATGTCTTAGTTAACACTTTCTGTTTAATTTGAATACCTATGTTATGGGTCTTGGGAATATTTTAATTCTTTCAGTGCGGGGATTGTCTCTATACGTCAGAATCTGACGTCTAGAGACGTCAGATTCTGATGTATAAAGTCGGTCCCCGCGCTGAAAGGGTTTAGGATTAATATAGCTTACATTTGATTTTGTGATTACCTCATAATTTAAGGGGTGCATCTACCACAAGTGGTCGGTACGTCCCTTTAAGCCTAAGTGTTCATGGCACGGAAAAATAAATCGATCAATTACATAAATATCAGGTTCAAGCTTTATCGAATATAAACTCTTGGATCCAAAGTGTGCCGCTGTGACAGTACATTGGCTCTGGTGACGGACAAGATGAAAGGGCTGGCATGTGCATTATCGTCACACAATATAAGAAATGACTTACGTCATTTCGAGATTTTTAAAGTAAAATGTGTAATCATATGAAAACCATTCAAAGAGTCCCATAGCACCTTGATTTTCCAACACTGAGTGGTACAACTACTATATCAAACGCTGAAGAATAGCAACCAGGGCCCGTATTCTCGTACAAGTTACGATATATCGTAGGTTTCTGATTGGTCGAGATGGTCATCTCGACCAATCAGAATTATACGATATATCGTAACTTGTACGAGAATACGGGCCCTGGTCATGATGGTCAGGGTATTGTGGATAAACCATTCTAGATTATTGGGTGTGACGTACGATACATGTACATATACATGTACATAATATAGCATCGTTTCTGACAATTTCTGACAACCCTTATAAACGCTGAAATATTTTTGTATAAACCATGGAGGCCAAAGGGTTTTTTCAATTTTAAATCATCATAAATGTCTTAGTTAGCTCGAATTCCTATGTTATAGGTCCACGACCACTAGAGCTATTTTATTTTTTTCCGCGCGGGGAATATTATACGTCAGATTCTGACGTATATAGACAACCCCCCCCCCCCGCTTTGCTAGATAAGTTATCTTATTGAAATTTGCACCCACTTGAAGTAACAACCTGACAACCTACCATATCTGTAATGTTATTGTTGTGGAAGTCTACCAAGCTCGTGTTTCTATGTGGTATCTTTACCCTCATGTGCGTCACTTCACTCAAGTGTAAATAAGTACATGTTACAATAGAGTTGACAATGTGATCGATAAATTACCAGTGCCAAAATTGCAGTAGGGTCTGCACGCTCCTTGGGGAGTTGAAATCGCACATGCACGAATACGTCCAGTGACCAGGAGAAGTAGAATGTAAAGTGGGCTGATATCGGGTTATGATATCACATTATAAACCTGTAGGCCTTCCATTATTCCAATCTTACATTTTTATTTCCAATTATTTAAACTGACTTAAATGATCCCCCATAATCATAAACAGCAAACACCAGACGTTGACACACTGTGTCGACACGTATCGAGTTTGCTGGGAGAACAGTTCGAAGCGGTTCTTGAGCAACTGACTTCCACCAACTGGAGGGATGCATGGCTAATGAGAAACTCAGCCTCCCAGTGCGACCGTGGAGCAGATGGGATGGAAAATCCCTTATAAATAATTGATGCTCCCTGTTAACCGCCGATATGCGCAGACAAGCTGCGCACGGCTTCGCGGTTGCGCGGCGCGCCTATTTAGTGGCGAGTTTAAAAGTCTGTGCCTCGTAGTCGATCATCTGTCAGAACGCACCTCATGAGCTTTATGGGCTGGTGATGTAAATACTGAAATTATTCCTCACTGAGAAATAACACGAACTTACATTTAAAAAAAAAATACTCTAGCCTCTCACATTAGCTTTGAAAAAATATTATTCATGCAAAAATATTGTTAATTTAGCGCGAGCGCCAAAATAATAACGCATAAAAATATTAACCCTTCAACCGCCAAATTATTCAATTTGAATTTTCACTCACTTGAAGTTGTGTTTCGCTGACGCGATCCACAACTTCAAGTGAGTGAAAATTATTCAGATTTGACAAAATGGAGGTTAACTGTTTTAAATATTGCTGATTGATGTCACATTTTATCTTTAACGTGTTTAAAATGTGGTACTTAATGTGCTGAGAAAGAATGAAAACTCGAATATATATGCGGCACCGGCGGTCAAAGGGCTAACATTCATTGGTGTAATTTACCACATTTACAGTGTGGAATGTGCGGCTGAGAAATTCACATTACAATTGAAGAGTTTTCGTACGGGGTCTTAATTCTTTGTGATTACCAGAAAAGAGGGACAAAATAGGTGGATCAGAGAAGAATGGATAATTTATAAGCCTTAATCCACTTCTGCTGTGGATAACGAGTCTACTTCTCCATTACCGTACCTCACACCAAACCAAATGGCATTCCGAATAGCTGATGCCAATCATTTTCTGTCAGTCAGCAATGGGGCTTAATATAAGCATATAACCAGCAAAGACGCTGTACCAATGCTGGTATGGTGTTGGCACATCGTCTACGACGCTGGCCCACCATCAAACCAGCATGGAATCAACGCTCAGTGCTGGGCAATAACCGCGTGGTGAAATGAAATGAAATGAAATGAATCGGGCTTTAGACCACCTTTGTGCACATATAGGCTAAACTGGACCAGGAGAACCTCCTGAGGATGATGAGATGAATGAGATGACACTGTCCTCCAGACACAGTATCCGAAATTCGAGCCCTGGCAGTCTGAGGCTGAGCACGCTACCTCTCGGTCATGGAGGCTCCCCACAATACTGTCTTTCACACGTGGATGGGGAAGAAACATTTTTGTTCTTTCAAACCGGGAACCGAACCCCGAACTCTAGCGTGAAAGGCAGCGGTGCTAACCACTACCCTAAGGCTCCCGCCCACCGTGTGGTGAGTGTAGGTGGGCATGGACAATCGTCGTGATTCGTCGACATTGAATTAAATTTGAACCACTACGTTGTTCCGTTTGCCTCACCAGAGTTTCGATGATCAACTCCCACTCCCGGCAAATTCAATTTCAGGTGTATTTATCACGACATGTTCACATACATTAAAAACTATGTCTCTCGCGACTATCCGATAACGTTAATTTTAGCCTGTTATTAAAAATGTATCAAACTTGTTATAAATAATCTTCATCTGGCATTGGCATTTTTTTCAATGTGTGTTCATTTAAAATTTGTTTTAAATCGTGGTGACGACAATATCTCTGATATCATGTTTGTTTTATCCCATAAACCGGTATACACGACCATAGCCGTTTTTAACCCTTTAAGCCCTCACAGTGCATCAAAGCATCTTTTTGCAACACAGAAAAATGAGTTAATTTCCTACAACTAGTGGTTTTAGAACGACCATTTTCATAGAACTGTTTTAATAATAACGGTATATTTTTTTAAAAATGTCACTCAATTTAGGTCATCTTCATCCACTACAAGTCGAGAATTGCGAGAGCAATTCGCGGCTTGTAGTGGATGAAGACGACAATGGTAAACTCGGGCTTGAAAGGGTTAATCAGTTTTATTAGACGTTCAAATCGATATTATTGTGAACGATATGTGTGTTTAACCACTAAGACTTGCAAATGTTTCCACTCAAATAAAACAAATATGGATATTTTTCACCCACCTGAAGTTGCGGTAGCGAGACATAACTTCAAGTGGGTGAAAATTTAAATTATTAAATTTAGACCTTCAGGGTTAAAGTGCCACTGGTTCCCGTCTGCGGAAAAACGAGTCTGTCTCCACATTTTTATACATCGCTAACAAGGATACACTGTACGGCGCAGAAGATTTGTGTCCGCGTAATGATGATGAACACAGTTACGTGACGTGCATAAAGTAAATGTATGCCCATCTAGTGCTTTAGGGATACTAAAAAAACAACCCAAGTCATTACTCAACTGTACATTAAGGCTAAGGCTAAGAGTTTTAACTATGCGCTGTCGTCATCCGCTATATCTAAACTAACTGATACAAAAGTCTTGTGCATCTCGATCATAAACAAAATCTTTGGGGCTAAGTACAACAAAGTCATCATGCTATGTCTGTGTTGTATGGGAACTAAGGCTCATCAGATTTAATGATAATTTATTGTACAGGATATACAATACCAAGAGCAGAACACAGTATTGTGCTGGTTAGATATACCTGCATAATCTCATAAATTGCAATAACATTTATTTTTGCGTGTAAACATTTTCGTTTTGAATAATATTGCTACAAACAATATGCCACGAGAAACTAGTTATAGCTTCAATACTATTGCAAATCACTCATTGAATATTGGAGCTCAGTGTGACGGCGGTGATTGGCTGATCACGTCATAAGATGAGCCACTCTTTCAGTCGGGTGTAGAATTCTATAATAGTTGGTACGGTCAGTCTAATCTATAAAATAAAAACTGGTAACGTGCATTATCAAAAAACATAAAACCCTCAGAAATATTTACCAAGTGCAAACAATTGCATATTCCAAACATAGGCCCCTACTATAGTAAAATAAATACAGACAATTTAAACTAATTAAACACCTGTATAATTATACTTCATAGCAGTATACCGTACACATATAATAACAAGAATACATTAACGGTTAATGTATTCTTGATAATAATCATGTTATTTTATTATATATTTTCGTCATATTTTCTTGTGCATACTCATAAATATTGTAAATATCTTTTATGGTTATATTGCTTGTATCATTTTATGTATTCTATGTATTGAATCTGGGCAGATGCGCATCGGGTTAACCATCTTAACCCTTGTCCTGCTATGCCCGGATATATACGGGGTTAAGGATGTTTTAGATCAATGAATATATCACTTAATTTTGATAAAATAGTTTTTAGTAGATGCTTAGTTTCAAATAAAACAAAGTGCTTCTAAAACAGAAGCAGAATAATTTGTGGTCGGTGCTAAGTTGTTCAAATCAGTCAATTATTTATTAATCAAAATACTTTTGAAGTTGGAAATACATTTGAAGGTGGAAATTGCTTTGGCAATTTTAGCTTGAAATAAATGAAAACTCCACACATTGACCAGATACATTGACCCGGTTTTGGTCTAATGTTGGGACGACGTGGTAGACGTCGAACCAGCATTTGCCCAGCACCGGGTCATTGTCTCATGCTTACTGGGAACACAGCATCTTGAACGACAACTATTAGCCCACACAAATGCAGTATTCCCATACGAGTTTCATGTAATGATGAAAAAACACGCAGGTGATTTTACCCATATCTCCCCACATGATGAGAGGAAAAACCCGCAGTCCATTATGCCCGTATCTGATCAGTTGATTATTATGGTGAGGTGGGGCGCCACCTATGAATACCAATGTGGCCCAATCAGCGTTGCTGGGAGGATAATCTTTGTAGTTGACTGTTGCCGGGAGACGGAGATCCCGACGGATAATATGGAGCGATTCATTTCCCATGATCAGGATCAGATATTAACCGTTAAAAACCTGGGGGAGTTTTTTCGTTCCTTTTAAACTTAGTTTGCGTGCGCGAATCCAGGTTTAGGCGAATTAAAAATACTATTTTCCTTCGTTTACACCTGGATTTTCTGACGCAATATCAGGCGTAAACGAATTCAAAATAGTTTTAAATCAACTGACATTGAAAGATCGTTCATGGAATAGTGATATTTTCCAGAAAGCGAATCGCTTTTTCTGCTACACAATTGTGGATTACAGTAATAAGTATTCGGATCGCATTAAGCTTATGTAACGTATAGATGCCATTGGAAATAGGACTATATAGGCAGGTTTTGTTTTCATGACTTTTCACGTATGTAATCGACACGATTACATCTCATAAATATAATTCAAAGGTGTCGCAGATTATAAAGCATCTTGGAAATTCAAGGGCTGGGAATACTTTGCAATTTTAGTTTCAAAGAATGAATAGATGAATGAATAATGATTGAATGAATGAAAATGAATTAACAAATGAATGAATAAGCTTTATCCAGCAAAAACCTTTGTATAACATTTGTACAACGTCAGTCCAACGTCTCCGACGTTGTTCTAAGATTGTACAAAAGCTATACAAATGTTTGGTGTTTACCGGGTATTTCACTTTTCTGCACACATACTGGGCCTGGAGAACCCCCTGTGGATGGTTCCACATGCTCCATTGACTCATCGTGTAACAACCTGTGTCCCAGCAAACACGACACATCTACCCACTGTTTGACCAATGGTAGCCCAACGTCGTAGACGGTGGGCCAACATTGGTCGAACAGTGGGTAGATGTTTCGTGTTTTTTAGAGTGTACGTGTCATTAGATATCTTTCTGATGGGAATCACACGCATCTTCTCGCGTCAAAAACATGCATGCCGGACGTGCTCCACATTTTTCTCAGTCTCAATTAATTTCATTTTTTCTGCTGCACGTCTACGGATCCAGCGAGTAATCTCATAAAACAGGTGTGGTTGTGCCCGCGTTGGTTTAATGTCGGTTCACCGTCGGTAACGGGGGATCAGCATCAAACCAAGATTGGCTCAACGTTGCGTACGTCTTAACAATCCAGATTTTACGGACACACGATCTTCAATGGTGGTCTGACAGTTGCTGATTAAAATCTCCGATCCATTTACAAAATATCCAAAGCTAAATTAATTTTGCTGCATGGTAAAATTTTCACTACAGTTAAGAATGACACATTTCGTACGCCATACTGTATAATTATGTTTAACTTCAACAATTTCAGAAATAACTGGAGAGATTGCATTGGAGCGATGCACTGGGGCTCAAACGGTTAATAATGTGATAATGACGATCTGATTCGGCATTGGTGTTCTCCGTTCCCTGAAGATGATCCTGATAATGACAGTCGTATCCAGGAAGCTTGACCTTCTGCGTCTCACAAGCGATCTCATTCACCCAGATGAATCACAATAGGCTTATTTACAAGTAAAATATCCCAGTCTTGATAAATTGTACACATTATGATGTTTATTTATCAAAGCTTATTACAGTAGAGATACATGTAGGTATAGCATCAACAATTTTGCCAATATCTATGTAGGCTAATCAATGAGACTGCTGTGAAATTTCTGGTATCGAATTATTTGCAGTCTAGAAAATGAACGAAATGTATAGATGTAAGCCGGTATATATTTCTGATGGCACACTGACAATGCGGTTCGTGTTGCGGCGGCAGGGAAGAGTTGTGAAACGGGATTTCGACCTGAGCTCGATACTTTGGGCTGAACTATCTGAATGGAAGAAGGTCAGCAAGATATTTCACCAACGTTTCACCATCGACTTGGGTAAAATAATCGCGTCACTGGAACACGCGACGTCCATATGCTAAGAAGATTACGCGATAAAACCGTCACATGGAGGTGTTAATGGGCGGTCTACGAAAATCGCACATGTATAATGGGTGAGCGCGGAAAAACTCTGCTCATTTTCTGACAGGGGATTTACCACTGGTGTCATATTACCCATGTAATTAGCAATCACTACGTCGACCACTAGATTTACTAACCAGAACAGTAATTTATCCAACATTTGCCCAATGTTGGACCAATGTCACAGACATTGCACCATCATTAAACACACGTTAGACGAGATGTGCATAGTTGTTTAAAGGGGCTTGTGGTTGATTTAATCTAGTGGAGCCCCATCACTATGGACTGGAGCTCTTCGAGGGAAGACATTATCTTATACAACTATTCTCAATCCTTTAACCGCCGGTGCCGCAAATATTCGGGTTTTCGCTTTTTATTAGCACATTAAGTACCACATTTTAAATAAGTTAAAGATTTGAAATATTTCACTTCCATTTTGTCAAATCTGAATAATTTTCACTCACTTGAAGTTGTGGATCGCGTCAGCGAGACACAACGTCAAGTGGGTGAAAATTTAAATTGAATAATTTGGCGGTTAAAGGGTTAAAAATCATAGTCTGCAATACGCCAGAGCGCGCGGGCTCGCCCTTGCTCTAGTATTCAGGCTGCAAGGAAAGGAAATGTACCCGCCCAGTATTGTGGAGTCTCCGTGACCGAGAGGTAGCGTGCTTGACATCAAACCGTCATGACTAAGTTTTCTCGAATCCTGTGCTTGGAGAGCAGTGTCATCTGATTCGTCTTACCATTCTCAATAGGTTCCCTGGCCCATTTTAGCCTTCAATGTGTATGTACAGAAACGTGACATAAAGCTTCAATAATTAATTCATTCATTCATTCGTTCACGAAATAATTAATTAATTAATTAATTAATTAATTAATTCATTCATTCATTCATTCGTTCATTTTTCCATTCTTTTACTCCATTTTTTTCACAAAACACCTGTGTCACAAATTATCATGGAGATAGATCCATCCCTACTTTGAAAACAGTGTCGCCTATCTGGTAGCCATGCATTATCCCAGTAAATGACACTAAATTATTACGATTACGCGAGGAGACGATCTCACATCCAGTCTCTGTAATCTAAGGCACGCTCATTTGGAGGTGTATCATTGTAATTACGGTGATTTGCGTCATCAAAAGATTTTGACTGATCCAGAAAATGGGAGACGTAGTAGCAATATTGGGTTGATGTTGGGCTAGCGTCGTAGACGATGATAGGTTCAACGTCTCGTGTTTGCTGGTGATTTGGTTTGCAAGTCACGCACTACACTATGTCGTATTGTGACAGACAGAAGCCCGAAGACGAGAAGATACAATACTCTTTCTGAATCAATTTAATGTGATACCTTGTGCACATTATGTAATTCACACCCGCTCCGCTTAACAGTTTTTGTAATGTAGCTCAGTCGATGCAGAAATTAAACATAGATGTGTTCGAGCATATAATAAAAAAACACCTTTAGAAATGAGCTTTTTCCCTTTCATTTGAAGATTGAAATTGCGCCACTCAAGAATTATGGATTTCTATGATATGTCCCGACTTAAGGCGAGTTTGATTCAATATGATTGAAACGCAGTTGGGCGTTCTGCTTTCATTCGGGCTGACAACAAACTTACAATTGCAACGGTCTGCACAATTATTTTGTTAAACCAAAAAATAATGTTGCTTTATTGACAAGGCAACACTGGATGCTGTTAATATTCGAAAATTCACATGTGAAGATGGTTCCGCGGTTACCATAGGGAAGTGTGGTACATTTGTATATATTAGTGCCAGGGACGTGGCACAATGGCTAGATCACAATGGCCAGAGCGTAGCGTTATGCAATAGTCGCGAGTTCGATACCCGGTTGGTACAGGGTTTTCAGAGAAAAGTCATGTCCACCACACCCCCTTTCAAAGCTGGGACATCGTGGTTTTGATGTTGTGTCCTTGGACAAGGAAGGTGATCCCCAGGTGCTTTATTTCACTCAGGTGTAAATGGGTACTTGGTAGGACAGAGATGGCAATGTGCACGATAAGTTCCTAGTGCCGAAATGGTTGCAGGGATGTATGCTCATCAGGGAGTTGAAATGGCATACGAATGAAGAGGTCTTGTGACCAGGGGGTGAATGATGAGTCGGTTGGAGAGGCTCACGGTCTCGATATCAGATTATAGGCCTAACA
The DNA here is from genome assembly GCA_964017125.1 of Flabesymbios commensalis. NCBI lineage: Eukaryota > Metazoa > Annelida > Polychaeta > Terebellida > Flabelligeridae > Flabesymbios > Flabesymbios commensalis. The sequence goes on from OZ024910.1 coordinate 27,477,602, forward strand.
TTTACCTTTACCTGTTTACCCCCAAAAATGACCATACCCCCTACCCCGCGGATTGTTTTAAATTCGCTTTAATAGCCACTCACTGTTATTGGGAGCGAAATGTGTGTTCAAGCATCAAGAATTGTTACTATGTGGTCTCAAATTAAGCAAATAATATTATGAGTAATGTTCACCCACTTAACCCCTACAGCGCGGGGATCGACTTTAGTCGTCAGAATCTGACGTCTGTAGACGTCAGAATCTGACGTCTGTAGACGTCAGATTCTGACGACTAAAGTCGATTCCCGCGCTGTAAGGGTAAACATATTCCTAAGGGCCGTAGACCCATAACATAGGTATTCAAATGAATCAGAAAGAGTTAATTAAGGCATTTATGATGATTTCAAATTGAAAAAAACACATTTGGTTGCGATGTTTTTTTACAAATCAATTCAGCGCTTTAAGGGGTAAAGTGGTGTAAGTGGATGAACATTTTACTAAGATAACTTTACAGCAAAGGTTTAATGGCTCGCCGATATAACAGACGGTGTACCAACATCGAGCCAATATTGGGTAATGTCCCGTGTTTTGAAGCCCATTGATCGCTACAGGATACTATAGGCCTGCATATGAATCATTATTAAATATATAAAAATGGATAAATATGATATGCTGTTATGATTAATAACGCAAGTATAGAGCTCTATTCTAATGTAAATAAGTAACTAAATGGTGGGTGGTAATTTGCCGATTGTAGATGCATTAATTAGTAAAGATTTATCTATTGGTGGAGTATAATGATACTTTGACCAAACTGACGTTAAGTTATGTTTTATGGGGTGATTAGGGTCCATTATTTTTTTACATTTGACATTTGTAAATGAAAGTTTCATTTGTTTTTGTTCATGTTGTTTTATTATAAATACCAAAATTCGAAGATATGGTTGTTTGATATTCTTGTATAAGTTGAATTAACCCTTTCAAGCCTGACTTTACATTGTCATCTTCATCCACTACAAGCCGCCAATTGCTGTCGCAATTCTCGACTTGTAATGAATGAAGATGATTTGATGTGGGTGAAAAAGTAAAGAAAATTGTCATGTATTGGTAAACCAGTTTCATGGAAATTTCCGTTCTAAAACCCTGGGTTGTAGGAAAATTAGGTCTGATTTCAGGGATGTAAAATGATGCTTTAATGCGATATTAACAATCACAATTGACTGTTGCATAACGTTGGGTCGACGTCACAGATGTCGGCCCAACCTTATGCCAGGGTCTCATACCACCTTGACAAATAATTACAGTGAATCATGGCGGAGAAGTGGAGATTTGGATTTAGTGGTCAGCGGGTCGCAGGCAATATCCAGGAGGGGGTCCCAATCCTACAATCTCACAGATGACAAGTCAGCCGAAGCCTGCGCCAAATGAGATGATGTCCCCCAAATCCAGAATGACCTTGCCCTCCGAGCCGCTATCATCGAAATGCCGGACGCGCATCTGTTGTGAGTACCAGATCCAGATCCCGATGAAAAAACTCGATGATCCCGGGTGGGGCTGCTGCTCGTTTCAGGCGCTGGGCTAGCATCTGAAGCGTTGGCGCAGTGATGGGACACTGTTGTAATGGAAGTAATCCCGGTGGCGGGTTGATCCACACCAGACTTATTACACCTCCTTGGGAAGTCCGGCCGAGGGGATCCGTGTTTCTAATGTCGGGACAACGTTGGAGGAGCGTGTGCGATGCCTTCTGATTACAAGGCGATGGAAAAGGACACTCGGCACGGCCCAGATGGCTTCTAGAATGACCATCTCAATGGAATATATCAGCCGCGAAAATGCATAAGCTCAGATCTGGTTCCCACATTGATGGACAATATGGATGTGATATAATATCCTAGAGAGCAATAGACTTTGTCAATATGTTGTTCTAACGTTGGGCCAGCGTCTGCGATGCTGCACTAATGTTAAAACAACATACTTGCAAACAAATTGTCTCGTCTTTGCTACATTTGTCAGATTGCCTTATAACAAATTGTGCATAATTGTGTGGAAAGAAGATTGACTGTTTCTTATAGTTGGGAAGCTGATATCGTATAGAAATTCATATACCAGATTGTGTGGATTGAAAAATGTGTTGTAATCATGGTAATGGTTTGTCATACCAAGAACTTGGTCATACTATACTTCTAATGAAAAAATAATGTTAGGTTCTCATATAAGATTATCCATAATGCTTGTAAAATACATATCTATGACATATAATATTTCTCAGGTCTATCGGTAAATTGGTAGATTAAAGTAGATGACACCAGATAACGGAGAAGCGTATTCATTTTGTGGAATGCAACTTTACGACGAGAAGAGTCAACATCAAACGTTCAACAGAAAAGTTTGAATTTATATGTACTCAGTCCACTTCTGCGTTGAGCTGAAAGTAGACATGACGATTTCTACATAAAAGAATAGACGAAGATATGCGCAACATAATCTGAATCCAATGTAAGTCGACGTGTAATGTGAATGGGCGTTTAAGTGGTAAGACGGGCCACAGACAGGATTATTTCAATAATTATTGTTATTAGACACTCCAATTATCAGTGAAGACCACATAATCATATACCATTTCGAGCACCCATATCCTCAGTGATTAGATACACACTTATAATTATTGCAAATTCGTGGGTGCCATGAACAGTTATAGAGGTCACATCGTCCTGCCCGTCCTTCCCCTACATATAAGCAGCATTATGCAATCCAGATCTTTCAATGGTTAGGAGCAATGCATTTGCGCAGCTATGATAATCAGCAACCAACCTATACTTGCCAAAAATGAAACCCATTACATCTTGGTTATGATTCCAAACCCGAATTGGATCAGGGGTTGATTTGACTGATTATCTATCATGCAAAGCGAAAGACTTCAATTTCTAAACGTTTACATCAGATACTATTTACTTGTAGTCGCTTAGGGATCAAAGGGTGTGGTTGTGTGGACAGGTCGTGCCGCCATCATGGATTCAGAAGAGTCCGGATCACTGGACTAAAAGCCAAAGTGATTAAAACCATCCGTAAGGGAACAAGGCGATCCCGTAATTAGATTGGTCCAGTGATGTCACTCACGGGTGGCCCCCACAGGCCTGAACGGCGACGCTGGCTAAACGCCGGTTTAATGATGGGCCAACGTCGCAGACGTTGGGCCATCATTGAACCGGCGTTAAGGTTATTTCTCTCCTCTGCTGATCCCGCCAAAATTCACCGACCGCTGCAGACCCGACTCTGCCCAATAACCCCGATAATGCCAAACTCCAATGGCACATGTTTTCGGCAAGTGACAGGGAGTTTGATGGATGTTCCTTAAATTCAATTCGCCCTGAACCCTGGGCGTACAGCAAACACACGACGTTCAACCAATGTTGATTTAATGTTGAGCCAGCGTTGCAGACCATGGGTCAACATCAAATCAAAATTGGTGAATTTCTCGTCTTTTCTTGACACAAAACACGGAGATGGGCAGTTTAGAAAGTGGGAAATAATTGGAAAAGCTAGGTGTGGATTGTATGCTCAGTAGTAAATGAAGAGACGCAGATAGTACACAAATAAAACGAAAATAATGAATGGAAACTATGGATAATGAGACAAAACATGTAAAAAAAACTTATCCGCCAAGTATCATCGGTGTAAACGATTTTGGAACATGACTGAAAAAATAGTGACGTTGAAGCAGTATTTCTATTGACAAAATATCAAGATCTACAATTAATTAAGTTCGCCATGACGAATCATTAATGCAAATATTATTCTAAATAAGTCCAAATTCCAAAGACATGACTTTTCATGACTATAATGAAAAGTATTTATGACTCAAATAAGGCGCAAATTGGACAGAAAAAAGTGACGGTTCTAGAATCTGAATGAGGGGGGGGGGGTGAGCCAGAGTTTTTTGGGGTAAATTTAGGGGATTTTTTAAAGCAAAATTAATGATTTTTTCCTGACTTTGCCTAAGCCTCACAAATAAGGTTTTTGATACAAAATCCTGACTTTCCAGATTATTAAGGTGTCGTGGCTAACCTGCGACGTCGGCCCAACATTAAACAAACATGAATTTAACGTGTGGTGTTTACCGAGGACAGGGTTAATCCTCACTAACAGTCAGGTGTCCTGAGAAAACAAAATGGCTTCTGCCACTGGGATAATCAGCTCTGCTCTGCAAAGCCAAAAGGCAGTAACTGCTTACTTGCAAAGTAAGCAGTTACTGTCTTTTAGCTTTGTACGACAGAGCTGTCTTCAGTATTGACCTTGAGGTCTTGTCGGGTGTTAAGTAAAATGAGGGGAGCCGCCTTGTTAAAGATGACGCATGCGTTGTCTGTCTGTGTTGACGTCGCTTCCGGCGGTATTAGATTATCGTGCTGACCCAGTCATCACTAACGTCCATGTTTGTCGCCTGGAAGTAGCCTTGACAACACTTATTTCCTGGGTTTGACCCCTAGCACACAGCTCTTTATGCAGGGATAAATGATTCATATGTATATACCTACAGGCTAGATAGACCAATAAACTAACAATTTCCGTGCCTTCAGAGATAATCCCTTTAATTTGGTAATCTAAAAATGTTTGTGAAACTGCGACCTTATTTGTGCACATCCAGAACTGAGCTACATTATCCTATCTCTCACCCATTTTACTGGTAGGCCTAGAGAAGTGAAACTTCTATCCAGATTTAGGATATGAACCTTTCATAATCAAAATTTAGTGTGGAGTTTCAAGATATATAAGTATGCCCGTTATTACCCCAATGTTGGGCCACCGTAGCAGATGCTGAGCCAGCATTACCATAATTAAGCTAATGGGTGATTTGTCTTTGAGCTCGCTTTCTCATTCTGCAACAAAATCAAAAACGGTGGAAGCAGGAAAGAGACGTAAAATGACTTAGTCAGTTTTTTTCGGAATCTTTAGGGTTGACATATCAAAGAATATGTGTTTTTAGGCCCGGCCGAAGTCCAGGAGCCTATTTAGTTTATTGCCATTTGTGTCCTAATTTGCGGAAAGATGGGTGCCGACGTGTGTGGGAAACGGTTGACATTTCTGAGGAACAGTCTTTATGAACATGTCAAATATAATGTTTATTGTCGCTAGGTCAAGTAGTTGCGTGTTTAAAAAGTGCTAAGAATTTGTTTTCTTCACGATTATATTTGTGATGAGGGCTTAAAGGAATAACGTTAGAAGAATGTTGGCCCAGCGTCACAGACAGTGGCCCCCATTACATTGAGCCAATGTATTGTGTTATCTAGGTAGTGTTTTTTCTGGCGACAGGAGGAAAAAGGTCACCCGCATAGCAGTCCACGCGAAAACTAGACTATCACCCGATGCTTTTTCTATGTCCGCCAGTACACAGCTGACCCAGTGTTGGAGTAGTGTTGGGCCAGCGTCGTAGACTATTTGTCGGCATTGAAATGGGCTGCGACACTGGCCCAACATTGAACCGAAATTGGGTGGGTACATCTGTGTTTTGTAGAGACACGCGCATTACGATTTACTGGCAAGTATCGAATTGGCTGTTGGCCAGCACCGGCGATAGTGATGGAATGAATAGACATTGAAGATATATACTTTTACTTGTCTCCCTGGTTCTTTCTTTAATTATATCCTGGACATTTAGGATTCTGGCCCACGAGGAAGACCAACACAATTTTGTTCACAAAATATTAGGCCGAATTTTTGTCCATAGCATTCATACAGCCTGAAGCAGGGCCTCGGAGTTCGGCACTCCTTTTCTAGTTTTTTATTGGATTTTTTCCTGCAATCACTATAATGAAAAACTAAGGTATAAAGCGTGTCTTGGTTACTACATATACCATGTACCATCCACGGGAAACGATTCACGGGAAATGGAATAAAAGAAAATCATCATTCAAAGTGATCATTGAATTGAAATCATTATGACGGATAAAAATGGCCGGACCTCTTCTTATTGTATCATTAGGAAAGTAATATACAATGTATAAGTTTCACACAACTATTAATTTTCTAACTGACATTAGCAACAATCATAGGCAACAATTTCAAAGATGAAATGGTCAATGAGATGAATGTACTCACGGCATTGTCATCTGGTAATCTTATAGACCTGGCAGTGACAATAGCCATACATCGTAGGCAATTATTAAAACTGAATTAAATAGAATGATTAATTTAATCAAACGGGGTTTCTATGGGGCCGTTTCAATTGTTCAGGGAATGCACGTCCAACGCGATTGTTATTTTAGACTGATGAGATATTATGACACGCGGAGGATTAATAGCGATGTGGCCGAATGAGATTATAATTTAGTAAGGTCGAATAATTATTTGTTCAATGTTGGGCCACAGTCGCAGATGGTGGCCCAGCATTGAACAAATGCAGGTTTACCCTCCCTGTTTTCCGGATAGGATGGTATCTACCCATTGTGGGCTGACATTTAATTTTATAACTACAAAACCTTTGAATCCCAAAGCTAAGATCACGAGACCTAATATTGTCCCACCAAATATAGCATCACTTTCATCAAATAATTATTTTTACATGCATACCAAGCTGAGCTATCTCTAATATACTAAACGTACGCCACCTATTATTTTTCATATGCAGTTTTTATTAAGTCATTATGTTTTCACTGGCAATATGTTTCGTTCCAAACAAATTCCCCGCAAGATAATATAATCAAGAATAACACAACACCCTGTTGTGGAATGTTAGCTGTTGTTTTTCATCCTGCGAGCTTTTAGAACATTAGGCCCACATAGATCTAAATAAATTACATAACTAAAACCCGTGATAATCTATATACCATGTGAAAAGATTTGTTTCCAGCTTTAACCCTGGTTCTGCTGAATCGTTTCAATTGTATTTTTCGGCATTTAAAGCTGGAATTGCTAACGCAATTTCCAGCTTCAAATGACGAAAAATATTACTATTTATGAAAAATAGACATGTCTAAAATTAAATTATTGGATCAACAAAGCGTCTATTAAAAACTATTTTATCAAAATTAAGTGATATTTTTATTGATCTATAACATCCTTAACCCCGTATATATCCGGGCATAGCAGGACAAGGGTTAATTCTTTGAACAGCCCTGATTCTAAATACTTTCGACGCCAAAACCTTAATTTTGAATTTTAACCCACTTGAAGTTGCTTCTGGCTGACGCGATCCGTGAAAATGATTCATATTTGACAAAATGGGGGTCTACGATTTTCAAATCTTGCTGGCTGTTAAAAAACTGGAATGTTCAAAAACGGATATTTGACGGGCTACAATATTTTTATTGTATCACCTGGAAAATGCTGTTAGCATGTTTAACCCTTTCACCGCGGGGACCGTCTTTATACTTCAGAATCTGACGTCTGTAGACGTCAGATTCTGTTGTATAAACGTCTTTATACGTATAGACGTATCCGTAAATTTATAATAACCATAAACCCGTAACATAGGTATTCAAATAAAGCGGAAAAAGATAACTAAGACATTTATAATGATTAAAATTAAAGAAAGCACCCTTTGGTCTCCATTGTTAATACAAAATAATTCAGTGTTGTAAGAGTAAAAGTGGCAGCCACAGGTTTACAACAATTTAATCACCTTGGAATCTCATAATAATATGATCCACACCCAGTTGCCATTTGCTACCACAGTTTACACCTCCAGGGGAATGTCTATTTCCCAATATTATAATTATATTGATATTAAAGCTCCAAATGTTCCGATTACTGGCATTGGATATTCAATTAATTGCAATGAACATTATAACGTTGAATTATTTGTGTGTAAATCATGGAGACCGAAGGGTTTTGTTTCAATTTAAATCATCATAAAAATCTTAGTTAGCTCTTTCAGATTCATTTGAAAACATATGTCATGGGTCTACGGCCACTATAAATATTTTAATTCTTTCAGTGCGGGGACCGTCTTTATATGTCAGAATCTGACGTCTACAGACGTATTAAGATGGTATCGGCGCTGAAATGGTTAATTAATTGCATTAACACATATCAGATGGCGACCTTATACCACTAGGACGTAAAACGTTAGCGCGATTCTTCGATATTACAAATTGGGAACAATGGGAACAAAGTTTTTTCCCACTATACAATTCCAATTATGAGCATATATTCGGAGCATAAATATCCAGTAAGTGACCACCAACAAAAATGATTGAATTGTAAATTAATAACAGGTTTTGCCGACCTATTATATATCAGTCGTGATAATATAATCAGATACTCTGTATGCTACGGTTTTCTAATAGTCTTTTTCATTTTAAAATTATTTTATTCAGCGATAATTGTTTTAAATCCTACTAGTAGTCATTTAAAAAGCTAGGGATATGAGATATGATTACAAATGATTTTTGATGTTAAATTTTTCCATGGTTACTTGTATTAGCTATCGATAATAAAAGTTAAGTCGATTTGGATTTTGTTTGTTTGTTTGTTTGTTTGTTTGTTTGTTTGTTTGTTTGTTTGTTTGTTTGTTTGTTTGTTTGTTTGTTTGTTTGTTTGTTTGTTTGTTTGTTTGTTTGTTTGTTTGTTTGTTTGTTTGTTTGTTTGTTTGTTTGTTTGTTTGTTTGTTTGTTTGTTTGTTTGTTTGTTTGTTTGTTTGTTTGTTTGTTTGTTTGTTTGTTTGTTTGTTTGTTTGTTTGTTTGTTTGTTTGTTTGTTTGTTTGTTTGTTTGTTTGTTTGTTTGTTTGTTTGTTTCTTTCTTTCTCTCTTTCTTTCTTTCTTTCTTTCTTCCTTTGTGTGTGTACTCGCTAGCTGGTTAGCTTGCTGGTCTGCTAGCTTGATTTACGATGGGCTTGTTTGTTTGTACACATGGTAAATATTTCTTGATTCGTTATTTCCTCACATGTATTGACTAGAAATATCTTCTACATAATTTGCGTTTCACACCACATCATATCATTGACCAGGAGACATACAAATAACGAGCCGCCTAAATATCACTTGATGAAAAACTGGCTCATGCAAAGTTCAAATATAACAATCATAACGAGATAATGGAATAATATAAAAAAACATTACATCGACAGGAAAACATTTCATCGAGCAATAATAGTTTTCTAAATTAATTAATACAAAATTGTAGCACTAAATCACGCCTCATAAAAATCTAGGTTTGAAGATCCGTGAAGATTCGTGACATATTTTGCGACATATATTCAATTATTTATTGGTACAATGCAAGACACGTTGGTGGTCAAATGTCTTCAATTTTGTTTTTTATTACCACAAAGCGCTAAATTAAATAATATAAATTTCCACTCACTTGAATTTGTGTTTCGCTATCGCGATCCACAACGTCAAGTGTGTGAAAATTACTCATATTTCCTTAATTTGTGACCAAACATTTGTAAATTTTGATTTTCAAACACTTATTTTCATCCCCAATAACAGTGATCTAATCGGATAATAAAATGAATTAAAAGCGACAGTCGTGTTCAGTGGCGGCACAAAGGGTAATCTACAGAATACGGCGGTAGCTCATCGGTGTCGACTCGATCACTGAAGTTAAGCAACGCCGGGCCCGGTATATAATTGGATGGGTGACCGCCTGGGATCACCAGGTGCTGTATCCACTAGTACATGCGTGCAGCGATGTCGTGTCGTGGGGCTTAGAGAACCACGTAAAACAGATGGATCGTCTGCCTGACCTAGAGTTGGACGTAAAAGAACCAAATGGACGTAGGCACAGTTTCCATCCGGCGAGACCCAAGAAAATCCAAAATGTGTGAGCACATAAGGCGAATTTGTCGGGAATGAAAATAGCTCGATGCGCCTCAAAGTGGCAGCTCGGCAGTATATCTCACGGGAATTGGAATTTGAATGCTAGCAGGCCTTGCTAAGTTACTATCAATGTTCAACGCTCTATGCGACTTAGAATCAATTGAGATAAAGCGCAATATAAATGCTATATACTCAATATACTCAATAGTCTTCCATATGACATTTATGCACCACGTGACATTATTTTGAATAAAATTAATTTAATAAAAATGGTATGCTTGTCACACTGAGGACCTTCTGAGTCCACATCTGATATATTACACGTGGATAGTTTATTAAATTAAATTAATTTGAATTCATGTTGAGATGTACATTATGATAACCCCTAGAGCGCTGAAATATGTGTATTTAAACCAAGAAACTAGAGGGTTTTGTTCAATTTGAAATCATCATAAATGTCTTGGTTAGCTCTTTCCTGCTTCATTTGAATACCTATGTCATGGATATACGGCCGTTATAAATATTTTACTTTTTCAATGAGGGAATCGACTTTAGACGTCACAATCTGACGTCCATGGACGTCAAATTCTGACGTCTAAAGTTGATCCCCGTATTGAAAGGGTTAAAAAGCTAATAATAGTACAACAACAAAAAATCTGACTGTTAAAAAACGGTCAATTAACGCAATCAGCAAAAAAGGTAAAAATTGTTACTTTTAATCAAGTAAGTAGTTACTGCCCTTTGCCTTTGAACATACTTTTAGTACGTTTAATATCGTCCTTAAGTTGTCAAAATGTTTATTCGTCATTCAAATGAGTTGCAGGTGACAGCACTTTGACTGCTAGCGGACGAATTGAGGCTGCCCACGCGCTCACCAACAATGTGTACTCAAAGACGAGACGCCATCTCTCCGAGAGTTACACAAAGGACATTACTTGCCAGTTGACATAACTTTACATTAGGCTGTCATCGGCTGTGACTAAAGCGATTGTTCCCAGGCGGTGACGCAATTCAATTAGATATAATCGGCTGAGGAACGCCTGATTGACATAGCTTTATTGCGTGGAGCCGGAAAGGTGGTGTCCTTCATCCGCACGACAGCGCATTTGTAAAAGATAATGATTAACAAATAGCTCGGGCTTGTTTAATGTGTTGAGGATCCCATCGCGACACAAGTTAAGTTAGCTGTATGGCATACACGCTGGAGAATAAAATCAATTAACCCTTATCCTACTAAGTTGATATACCTCAAGTGGTTAAAAATTATCCTACTAAGTTGATATACCTCAAGTGGTTAAAAATTACTCATATTTGTTTAATTTGAGACCAAATGTTTACAAATCTTTATGTTTAAAACGTAATTTCATTGTCAATAAGAGTGGTTTAATCGTCTAATAAAACAGATTAAAAACGATTATTGGCTTTATTAGCAGGCAAAGGGTTAACCAGCACACTCATTGTTTATAGAGTCGCGATAAGACAATAACGAAAGTAGAGAGTACACCTCAAATCTTTATACCCACAAGGTATTCATATTGATGCAGCTGGGATGCAAATTTAACCCCTACAACGCTGAATTAATTTTGTTTAGGGCATGGAGACTAAAGGGTTTTTTCAATTTGAAATCATCATGCATGTCTCAACTAACTCTTTACGGTTCATTTGAATACCTACGACCATTATAAATATTCGACTTCTTTCAATGCGTCTTTATACGTCATAATCTGACGTCTAAAGACGTCAGATATTGACGTATAAAGACGGTCCCCGCGCTGAAAGGGTTAAAAAACACGCGGTTATGTTCTCATAAATGTCAAAGTAACTACATTATCCATAGGCTATCCATGGAAGACGACGAAGGAGCTGTTGGCAGCCGGCATATCACAGGTTTCGAGCCGGCCTAATTTGAATAACTTGCATCCACATTTAAATGCCAATCGCTTCAATAACCATAGAAAACCAGATATAGTTGGCAAGAATAACAAATATAATAACAAATACTGCATCAATTATAACTTAACAACAAACGCAATCGTCACGCATTTGAAGTTGTGGGTTATATATCAGTTTGCTGCCTTGATTTAACAAATAAACATAACAGGTGGTGATGAGTGTTCAACGCTTTAATTATCCTGATTTTCAAATTACCACAATAGTTACTTAATAACGAACTCTTTCTGGTTCAACGCTGTGATTAAAACACGTTGAAGTGGCTATGCGTAGCCAATTTGCACCAAGCAAGTGTAACATAATATATTATATATGGGTAAAAATATAAGCTGTCGCTAGAACATACTTCTAGCATTAGTGACGCATGGAATCAGTTATTACGGTACACTTTTCTGTTTTGGATTTAATTTAATGCCATAATTTAATGGGAAGACATAAAACATACTTAAGTTCGTTTACAGACGATAACCGTTCTTACGCAGCTTTCTTCTTTTAAGCAATGGTAACTTGTTTGGTTTTAATGATTAATTTAGGTACACAGACTCTTGATTCATAAAAAAACTGGTTTAATTGAGCACGTTGAGGTTCCTCTCTGTATGAAGGAATAGAGATAGAAGGCTTCATCATACATAATACCAGAAGAGTGTGTCCGCATCACACCACATGCATTTAACCTTGAAGGTACATCTCAAATCATTTAGAAACATGCTGTAAAACTGCCAATTCTGCGCTTGAAACCTCAACACGAAATTCCTAAGGCATCACATCCTGCAGAGACCGACATTTTAATCAACTCTACCGGCCTCCAGTGACGGCAGAAGGAGAAACTATGACTCTTCTGACCAGCACCTTATCTGGTTCCTCTGGATGAGAACCTCATCAATCAACCAGAGATTTACAGGAGCATCTCACAATTGCAGTTTGCCGCACCGTCTGTTTCCAGTCCGCGCCACATTAGATCAGCAGTCTGGTTTACTGCCGAGCAATGTCGCCGGAAAATACGGGACGCTCAACCCACGCTGGTTTAATGTTGGAACGACGTCGCAGACGTCGTTCCAACATTAAACTAGGCAGGGTATTTGAAAGCAGACGCTGCTCTTTGGTTGGCCACAGGGTCACATTTCACCTAATTTAGGCGAATATGGTCTTCTTGCACAATGTCCCCCCAGCTCATGACGCCGTCAGTCCATATACCGCACTTTTGAGAAGGAGCCTGTATCAAAAACACATTACTGTTCCTTTTTTCCTTATTTCATGATCATCTTGTTGTCCTGTGGAATTCATTCATTCATTCATTCATTCATTCATTCATTCATTCATTCATTCATTTATTCTTTCAAAATTATAGGCTTATATTATATATATATATTATATTTTTGATATCTAAACAATGTTCGGAGAAGACGAGTAACCTCCGCTTTTATGATGATGTGGCGCATCCAGCAGGCAAGTGATCGCAAGCGAATGTACTCGTACAAAATGAATAGATGAATAGTCTTCTTTGGGATGGGGGTGAGGATGTGGGGTGGATTGAATAATGACGGTCAACCAAAATATTAGCATTTACGGTGGGCCCTTCTTAAGTTCTTACATCACAACAGTGTTAACATCATCTGGACTACTAGGTGGATTGACAGAGGGATTGTCAGTGCGCCAGGACTGCCACAGAACAAGTATCCCCAGCCAGAAACAGACGTTGATTTGATGCTACGCCAGCTTCGCAGACGGTGTCCCGACTTTAATCCAACATGGACTCAGCACCCTTTTCTTTACAGGGTCACCACCGACGTCTGGTATCAGTTGGGCCTTGCGTGCGGACTGATGTCTGGCGATTGGCAAAACTAATCAGCTGAACAAGAATAAGTCTGAAAATGCCAATCCCAGAAAGCTGTGTGACTGGCTTCATGAATCATTTGTCGTCGCCATTTTTGCCATACTTACCCCCCCCCCTCCCCCCCTCATATCCCCTGCGCGGTTTGCCGTCATAAGCTGGTTGTTTGTTGAAGTAGAAAATGGCGATATTTTATTTTCGCGCCATCGCGAATTAATCGAGTAAAGCAACACAACTTTTCTAGTTTTACATAAACTGATGCGTTGATTTATTTCTGCGACTTGATTAAACCAGGAAATTTTCAAGGCAGAAAAGGACCACATTTTCAACACGCTATGCGCACGCGAAGAATGCATTGTGCGCAAAAATACCCCCTGGGGAAAAGACCAGGCGACGAAATTCAATTTGGATCAGTTATGGCCTATCAGCTCGGTAAAAATGGGATTGACTTTAGGGTCACACCAACAGTCTATCGAGCCGACGCACCAGTGGACGCGAACGCAGCCACTGTTTTATTGGGATGATGATAGGCTTGCCAAAACAGAATCAGGCTTTTTAGTAGACAGCAAACGGTACCAGGCGCAGATTTATAACGCTCGATAGCCATAATGCAATATGCAAATGGTGGCGTTTCTCGTGCGGTATGAGAAAATACAGCGCTCGTCTAATAAATAAGGTGTGAGCCTTTAGGCGAACACCTTATTCATTGGACGAGTGCTGTATTTTCCGTTCCCGTGTGACAATGTTTCTAATGCCTTTCCCCCGTCTGCATTTTTCTGTATCCGTGTAAGAATGTTTAGGGGAGCCTCCGTGACCGAGAGGTAGCGTGTTCGGCCTCAGACCGCCAGGGGTCGAATTTCGAATTTTGTGTTTGCAGGGCGGTGCCATCTCATTCATCGCACCATCCTCAGGAGGTTCTCCTGGCCCAGGTGGCCTAAAACACCTTTTATTAGTAAGAATCTTTCTTAATGTCGATTCCCACATGCTATAATGCTATCGCAGCCAATAATGACTTGTTTAATTTATGCATAGACAAATATCTGTCAAAATATAATAACAAACAGTGGCAGATACGAACTTTTTATAACTTGATCGGTGACAAATCGATCCATTGTGATATCAGCTGTGGGCGTTCAGACTGACTTAACGCTAGGCTAAATTCGTCCTCTTCATCTTCTCCGACATAAACGTCACTTTGCCGTAAACATTGACTTACGACAGGCCCGAGGCTTGTCATCTATTTATGGGATATTACTCTATTGATTTTGCCGCTTTGTTTTGGCTGTGTCCCATGACGGAGGACACAATGGTAATTATCACAGAAATCTAATTTTTGTGGTAGCGCAGATGGTTACAATGTACTGACTTGATCTATGTATATATATGTAGTTTGTATATGTTAGTAGTTTTCATTCACCAGAGCTGGCCTCGCTGATGCAATTGCAAGTACGTTTGAAATTAATGCGGAATAGACAAAAAATAATAATGTAATTAGCAATGTTTTCAGCTAGTTGCACCTATACATTTAATATCAGTCAATCATTTCATTATAAAAAACTGTCAAATAACGTTTCTCGCACCATGTGTGGAATAAACTATAAGTATGTCGTTCGATATAGTTCATTTCATTACCTATATCAGTTGGTGCTAAGCAATCGTTTCTCCCTTTCACGGTTGAATATTCCTTTCTTAGCAAATTAGTATATATATAGGTTTCAGTAAATAAGTATCATTTTTGGTCTAGGATTCCCGATTAAAATGCGGCTGCGCAACAAGTTCAGTGATCAGGATGCTACAGTCTATGATCGATAATTCAAAATAGATTTGAGGTGGAATGAATGAATCAACCACGTGAACCGAAAAAAAGAGGTATTATTATGACATGCGATTTTAAGCATCCTTCCATTTAAAGCCGAACCTCTGGTTATGTTTATGTTATTAAATACTTCTATCTCTGCTAATTAGCAAATATTATACCACAGTTATTATCATCAGTTTAAAAAAATGTGTTTTACACGTTCCAATAAAACTGCGCGTAGACTGTATGTATCTCATAATTTCATGACGTCACCAATATCGTCCAGCACATTATGAAGTGAATGAGAATGGACATAGATTGGGTAGATGAATTCAGTTGGAAAGTTCCGGAGCTACAACCAATGTCAGTGGTATACGTGCTGAATGTCGACCCGACATTAACCGGATGTTATACCTCATGTATCGTGTGATCTAGTCTGGCCGTGGCACGCTGGAAGTGGCCGATCATCTAATGTGGCCTCACACCGGCACGGCCGGGTGTAAACAACAAGAGGCGGCAGATGTTCATCTG
Organism: Flabesymbios commensalis; assembly: GCA_964017125.1. Taxonomy (NCBI): domain Eukaryota; kingdom Metazoa; phylum Annelida; class Polychaeta; order Terebellida; family Flabelligeridae; genus Flabesymbios; species Flabesymbios commensalis. The sequence goes on from OZ024910.1 coordinate 27,493,447, forward strand.
AGCCAAGATGAGGGAGGTCTCCTCCAAAGGCTATCAGGCGTCCACCACAAGCTCCACAGAGATTTGTCCACGACCTCCTAGGCAAGGCAGTCTCAGGCCAGTCAGAGAGGAAAACCAGTACGCCATAACTCATTGCCAATCTCTCCGTGCCAAGCCCTGGCCTCTGCCAGCCAGCGGCCATATTTTGATGTGGCCCGGCACCAGAGACACTGAGACAAACCACGCCATTGCTCTGCAACAATGCAAAGACAAACAGCAGTAACTGCTTACTTGAAAAGTAAGCAATTACTGCTGTTTGACTTTGCTCTGCTGCAGTTCAAAGACAGACAGCAGTAGCTCTTTACTTGGAAAATATTCAGTTACTGCTGTTCGTCTTTGCACGTGCCACGTAAACTTGTCCAGTTCTTCTAGTCGCCTTCCAGATGGATATATATGTGAGCCATTTATTCCTAATTCTATTTGTGGCCCTGCAAATTTAAGCATACTGTTCTTGCCTGAAAGATGGTGCTAATCTGTAAATGCCTTCAGCTGGTCTGTCCCATACCATTAAGCATATAAAGTAAAACGGTTTGATAATGGCCCAGCATCTGTGATGTTAACACCACATTTGGGAAATGTTTTACTTCACTGTCATAACTTGATAATGAGTATTGTGCAATAAAGAGGAAATCACTTTACAGGTTACTTAAAAAGTAAGTTGTTACTGCTGTTTGCCTTGCACGACAGTACTCATGTAATTTATTGTGGAAGATATTTGCAACATGGAACGCATCATTTAATTCTAATGCCTTTTCCCCCGGGCCCGTTATGATCTTGGTGGTTTTAGGTAATTCGGCTCATTGAGGTTTGATTTCAGATTACATCGGGATGGATTAATGCCGGGTTTTGAGCTCGATTACAACTGAACGTTATTTGTGATATTCCAGGTCGATTAACTGTGCTAACTATGTACAATTATGTACCAGTCTAAAGCTTCTGTGTTTGTGATCATCTTGTGTTCTATCACAGGGGCAGGCCCCAGTGACTCATTCGGTTCGGCTGTGGTTTGTAATCATGGTAACCAGGAGGCGCGAATCCTGATCAGGCCGGATGTTTATATCCGTGGTTGTGTATACACCGTTTTTCTCAAATGGTTCAAAGTATAGAGTGTGCAGTGTTGTTTATGGCAGTATGCACTATAAAGAACATTTGAAGTTATTCGATTAGAGTAGTGTTGGATTTCGTTCTGCTACACACTGCACAGAAACGGGACGTAAACCAATAGTCACTCGCAAGCTGAATTGGGGATTGTCTGCTCTATCATCCTGTAAAATCGCATCGTACATCGACAGGCGTCTGATCAACCTTCTGATGATCTGGTATTCAAATACCAAGGGAAACTATATGGGATCATCTTCAGTCCACATGAAATTTGTTTATAATCAGTAACATCATAGAAGTAACTAGGAAGGTGTATCGACGCAGGCGTCGATGACTATGCCTCCGTTGACTCCGTACGGACAGACAGACAGACAGACAGACAGACAGACAGACAGACAGACAGACAGACAGACGGACGGACGGATGAACGGGCGGACGGACGGACAACCCGACTACATAATGCCTTCAGCCGCAGGCGCGCGGAGGCATAAAAATAGACTCTTACTAATTTTCTTTATGCCTTGACAGTATACAATTAGACTACCAATAGAGGGCACAGACACTGTAATACTTGACAAATTGACAGGCATATAATATTGTATCACATTGAAAAGTCACTCCGTTATATTTAACCCTTAAAGCGCGGAAATAATTTGATATAAGGCTAGAGAACATTTTTTTTCAATTATATATCATCATAAATGTTTTAGTTACATGTAGCTCGTTCTGCTTCATTTGAATACCCAAGTTATGGGTCTACGGTCATTATAAATATTTTACTATTCCAGTGCAGAGATAGGCCTATGCGAGTATGTCTATGTATCACCGTTTCTGACTCTGGCAAGTAAAACAATGTCTTGATAAAAATACTATGAAATTATCACAGTTTCTTACATGAAGATTGAATATCTCCTTAATTGAGACTTGTTAGGTTTGGGCCCCGTTGAAAACAAAACGCATGCCACATTTATTGAAGAACCATAAAGTTTAATACTGTCCAATTTTGTGAACGAGCAACTTATAGCTGTTTTGTTATATATGTCCGTCTCATTAACCTCATCACCTAATTGATGGAGTGACCTAAATATACGGCTGTGGAATTAGTAGGCTGTATAGTGGCTACTTTGCACTGCCTTTTAGCTTTGCATGACAGAAATGCTGTGAGTGGTGATCATAATCAGGAAGAAGTGTACTCACGTTCGGGATGGGCTATATCCGTGCACGTGGCGATGGACATCGTCCAGATAAGGGTCAGGGTCCTAATCCAGGCGGCAGCCATGTCGGACCATGAGATGGACAGGATACCGGATGTAGCCGTGCGTGCGCAGCACACCAATTGCATGACGGGAAGGCCGGTGGTAATTCTGAAATCAAACGAGAACATACAGGTATGAGTAAATATATGGAGAAAGGGCAATTGCGTGTGGTATCTCAAAACTCAGAATTGTGCACTTTACTTTGGGAATATTTTTCTTTAATTAACAAGATTAAAAATTAACAATATGTTAAACTCAGCCTCTCACTTTTATTCACATTGAGAGTTGACATGCGTATTACTGTTGTAACTTACAAACCAAGACGAATATAATTCGTCTCCTTGGATATGATAGGGTTATCTGCCACTTTACAGAGTGGCAGATAAATTCCTTCATATCCAAGGGGACAAAATGCCCTGCCCTTGTGAAATACTAGTATCCAGGTATAATTGTTGTGATTTCATTCTAAATGTGCCATGTGGTGTATTGATTAGACGAAAGCGTTCTGACGAGGGAGTTATATGTGCGTTCACGAGGAGTAGACAAAGCCGAACATCACGTATATAACTATCAAGTAAAAAACAAGTCATTCCAGAGGATTAAAACAGCAGGTTTGTCCGGTTATACATTGACACTGTAAGGTGCGACATTCCCGTATTTCTTATTTTTAACATGGTTGTAAATAATAAGAAATCAGGTATTTCGTCTCTATATCTAGCCTAACTGGTGAGTGCGCAGCACAAAAATTAAAACACTTTTGCAGTTCTAGTCTATGGACATGTTTACATCATATGGTCATATTTAGAAGCAAAAATAAAATCACTGATTTTTTTATGATTTTAGCCTGGGCCAGTCTCTTTAAGGTGCGAGTTTTAAGAGGAATGGGATGTCGTCATTATCCAATTAAGGCGAACAGTTTAAGTACATATAATTTGTTTATGAAAATTGGTTATTGCACTGTTTAATTATATTGTACATTTACATTACTAAGGATATAAAAGTCTTCGCCAAAATGTTGACCTGATGTATATGTGGCCATGTCTACCAATCAGGACCGTGTCTAGGTGAACTGCTATAGAAATACCGGCGCAGGTGTGAAAGTCAATGTACGCTACTTTTTCTACATTTTTTTCAAATCCTGATCGATGTCAGACTAGCATGCAAAAGTGGTCTGGCGCAGGACACGCGGGCGGATTAGACGTGAACTTTGTGACTGGATCAAGGGATAATTTCACAGGCAGCGCACTAGCTCATTTTTTCGGGCGTATGGCGCGCTTATCGATCACGGTAAATGTCAGGGAATTAAATTTGCGTGTCAGGCGAGTCTTTCACACGCCAAACAGCAGTACATGACTAGTCAAGGTATCGATTGATGCAACTGGATTTTTGCCTGCAGGTCCACTTATCCCCATTCATACTCCAGGGGTGCTTAAATACTGTCTTTTCTTCTGGTAATCATATTCCAGATCAGATTACGACATACTGTGTGTTTCCAATACAGATGTGCATCTTCCATTAATAGTCATCATACACAGGTTTCGACGTTGTTTGACCAGAAAAAAACTAATAGTAGGGTGAAAAACCTAACTTTCATGACCACTTTCTGGCTAAGATGGTTTGATAATTGATTTGCCTTCCTTCAACCTTTTCAAAAATATTTAGCCCCGGTGTCCCTCGCAAAAATCCCGGCATTTTTTTAGAGGCGTAAATGGCCGCCTGCGCCATTATGAAAAAATAACTTTTGCCATTTAAAAGCTACACATATGAATAAACACACTTTTTTGGCTAATTCGACCACAAGGAATCCATTTCTGACGTCAATTTGGTATTAAAACACATTTCTGACCCTAAAATACAAGATGGTCGACAAATTTGGATAAAGGATCCATTTTTTTAAGTGAAACAGAATTTGACCCCCTTGCAGGGTGGTATGAATGCAACAGTTAATATGACTATAGATGAATGCATAGCTCTAAATAACAATCACAAATTACAATAAAAAAATATAAAATAATATAATGAAATAGAATAAAATTTAGCATGTATATGTCTTATATAGGCCTCCGCCGCGTGAAGCAAGGAGACAAGTATACTATAATGTAAGACAAAACCGAATAATATCGGATTGCACTTATGCAAGTATATTGAAAAACCCAGTACATTTCACAAAGATGTCTTGCAGAAATAAAGTCTAGGCTAGACCACGCCAAGTCAATATTTAGTTCATTGTACACTGGTCCAGCAAATTAAATTGAAGCCAAATCGAAGGTGATGTCCTGCGACATATACTGGGAAATGCAGTTCCATAATGAAAATTAATATAGCTAGCCACATTATCGTATTAAATTATTATCAGTTAAAAGCTAACACCCACTTTGTTCCCTTTATAAAATTATTTCCATTCAAATACCTTGTTGTTTTTTCACTTTTAGAGCTACATATAATGTGCAAACCAAAAAGATTCCATAAACGTAAAATATAGGCGAAATATGTCCCGGAACATTAGAGTCTAAAGGTAGGAGATACAAGGGCAAAGTACATTATTTCATTCCCTGCAGATCAAGTAGAGAGACGTCAATCTCTGGCTCGTCAATGTTCTGTGGAAAATACCTCTGTTATCACACTGACACGAGTCGGTATGCTGTGCCAACAAATAAGATTTGGTAGCGGGTGCACCCCTTGAATGCCTGGTTAGGCTATATACAGCGTGGGGTCAACAAGCACTATGTAATATGGCGTATAGCCTGAGGTTCGTTGTTGAACAAGTTTTCTTGTTGCTGATATTTCAGTGACATGCGAACAGCTGATCTCCATGATAATGCACATGTGGAGTCCGCAACATGTAAGTGAATGCAAACAGAAGATTCCATGCCCTACACAGTCGTACTGGAGAAGTAATCGAGGCTACAAATTTGATGAGATTGATTTGCGGAGTCTCTTCGAGGATGTAAATTGACGTGTTAATGCCTGAAGAAAGATCCTAATATTCTTTACCTAACAATAACACAAAAGAAAAAGACGCACGGACCTAATAACACGATCATATGACTGCTGACGTAGCGCAAATTGCTAATATCATTAGCACCTCACATTTCGCCAGGAGTCATGGAGCAGGATCAATTAGCCAAGCAATCAGGACAGTGTTGCTTCTTTCTGCCTAGTAAGCACGAGACGCTGACCCTGTGCTGGCGCAATGTTGGCCCAGCTGGGCCAACATCACGCCAACACAGGGTCAGCGTCACATGGTGCATGGCGTCGGTAACAGGATCCACAATGGCGGTGTGTGTCAGCCGGACTCCGCAGCCGGATTAGCGGGATGGTCTGTCGCCGGCAGACGCCTGGCTTTATCTCTAATGCGGTCACTGCCCACTGCCTCTAAAGACCTGAGAATAAACGCGCGCGATGCCACCCAAGGGAAAGAGCGATAGCGAGCACCACCGGCTAATACATGCGCGAGCGGAAGACTACGGGCGTTGTGTGACTGGGCGAGCGACCAAGTTTCCAGCAACGCTCACTCACAATCTCAACTGAATCCCGGCCTCAATAGGGACGGAAACTGATCGCTGTTCACCAGAAGGAGTTATCTCTGATTAACCAGAATTCCGGTTCGTTGTATATGTTATTAAAAAGTAGATCGGGAAACTTAGATCACAATCGGCCAATATAGGAGAGGAGTTGTTAGCAAAATTAGTTTGCTAATCACAACATCCAAGAGTGAAACCTTTTTAGGCGTTTGTTCCGGCTAACTCTCAATCATGCTTTGTAAGACATGCTTTCGCAAGATAAATCTCCTGAAAAAATATAGGCCTACGGTCCTTTTAAGATCCTGCAATTTATCGATACGATATAGTTAATCCAGCAATAGAATCTCATATTGACAGTATCTAATTGTAATTTTTCAATTAAAATGGACTGATTATGACCAAACCGATGCACGAGCAACAGTAAAGTGAAATACAAAATGACGCAATTTCAACGTTTGATCAACGTCGTTGACGTTGATCCAGCCTTGAGACAGCGCCATTTGGTACTGGACATTGAAACCAAGTCAAACGTCACACGAGCAGTACTCTGGCCATGATGTGTATTTAACATACCGAATGAGTCTCTCGGCCACATGAGAGTCATAAGAGACCAGAGAGAGGGAAGAAATGAAAAGTAACTTACAGTGCCGCCGGAAGCAAGTAACGACCTCCGTAGGCAAGACATGACTCGATGAAAAAGAGCAGTACAAGCAATAGCCTCCCACTGCTGGGAATACTATGTAAATACGGGCCAGTCTCTCGCTTATCATTATCTGTTTTTCCTCTGACCCATTTTGGGGATGGTCAGACAGCATTGCACGGTAGTACAGTTTAGCTACATTGCACTGCATTGCATTGCATTTATTTTATTGTATTCTATTGCATTGCTTTGCATTTTATTGCCTTAAATTTCCTTGTCCTGTCTTGTCTTGTCTTGTCTTGCATTGCATTGCATTGCATTGCATTACATTGCATTGCATTGCATTGCATTGCATTGCATTGCATTGCATTGCATTGCATTGCATTGCATTGCATTACATTGCATTGCATTACATTGCATTGCATTGCATTGCATTGCATTGCATTGCATTGCATTGCATTGTATTGTTAATATTTCATTGCATCATGTTCATTTCAATGTAGTGCACCAGTGCAGTGTAGTGTAGTATACAGCTAATGCACCACATTCTATGCTTGTCACGATGGTTCATTTGCATTGTTTCTTTTGTGGCTCGTAACCAGTAGCACCGGGTTTGAATTCCGACCGGGTCGAGATGTTTGTCTTTGTGCTGATAACGTCCGTGCTAAAAACTCAGTGTTGTCTGATCACTGTGTAACATAAAGAACCCTGAAGTTATTCAATAAGAGCTAAGCACATTAATGTTGGTTTTGGCCCTTTAAGTCGCGGTTTTGCCACAATGCACACAAGAAAAAGGGTAAAGCCAATTATTCACTCACTCACACCGCATTCCACGACATTGTAAATCAGTTCGTTGATGTTTTAGAAAACGTGTTTGATATTACGTTACGTTGTATGTTATGGGCCTATTAATAATACTATGGCGAATAAATACAATTAATACGTGAAAAATATGAAGTCTTATGATCACCATATTTTAGACAGTGTCATATCTTACATTACGTTGTATATTGTGAAGCTTCTATCTGGCCAAAATACAATATTAATTTTGGTATTCAGACTAGCCAGTCAAAGTTCAGCCCAGTAACAGACGCAAGACACATGGCTGCTGCATATCCCTTCAAGGGACATTCAAATGCATGTATGAAGTAGAATAGTGTGTGAAAAATACTTTTCAACATTATAGGCCTTCTCTTCAAACGGCGATATTGGGCTCCATTCATTGAATCTGACTGTGGTTTTCTGAATATAAATATAAATTATTCCAGAACAGCAGCCGATTATAATTGATCTTGACGCCAGTTCAGACAGGTTCAAACTTCCCCCTCCTGATGTATGCCAGGATCAGATATGACAGGAATTCAGGACAGAAACCATGAATTGTTAATTCTGCTCCACAAAGCCTGAAGGTAGTAACTTCTTACTTGAAAATTAACCAGTTGGTGCTTTTTGGTCGTCCGCGGCAGAATCTGACTACGCTTGTATACAGGTCGCACGCGTCCACGTCAAACATTTACATGATTATAAATTTATCACATTATGTCAGTTGCCATAAAGTAATCGCGCATCATGTTCAAATGTGTAGAGTTGTTGTGCATATATAATACAGTAAATGATAACTGAAGCATGTCATATTTTGATGGAATGATATCTGGTGATAATTGTGGATGGCTTTGTCATACACCTCAATAATAGCTGTCAATCGGGAGAATTTCACAGAACTTAACCGCGTATTTTCTGTTGCCTGGGCTGTTTTGTTGCACAGTAATAGTTACTCTAAATTCCGATTCACGTTCACACGAATCAAAATACAGTATATTTCAATTACATGAACCATGAAATATTTAACTTCAATATTTTTCCCCCCCTTGAAGTTGTGAATCACTACCGCAAGCAATAATTTGAAATGAGTGAAACATACTCATACTAATTTGTTTAATTTGAGATGAAAATTGTATCATTCTAGCGAAAGGGTTTGTTTTCAATTTGAAATCATCATAAATGTCTCAGCTGGATCTTTCCGCTTCATTTAAATACTGTGTTATGGGTCTACTGCCATCTCAAATATTTTTACCCTTACAGTGCGGGGATCGACTTTAGTCGTGAGAATCTGACGTCTGTAGACGTCAGATTCTAACGACTAAAGTTTATACCCGCGCTGAGTTAATAAAAATGATTGAAAGCAATAAATAAAATAGTTGAGAAAAAATAGTTAGCGGGGCAAGTTAGAAAATTATTGAGACGGCGTCTGTGGGACGGCTGGATATTGAGGGAATTTGAGTGTGCGCCGCCAGAAATTGCGGTCATTACATTGATAACATTGGCCAAAGAAAACGCCATTTTTGGAAGGTGGGGATCACAGCGTTCATGAATCCTGACGGAATCCAGAATCCAGGACAAGTCAGAGGTCAGACACGTGTGGATCATAAATGGGGCAGGAGAGGATCCATGTGGACAACCTGGACAAATTCTGCCATCTGCAAGACCAAACGGCAGTAACTGTTTAGTTGGAAAGTAAGCAGTTACTGCCTTTTGGCTTTGCACGGCAGAGCTAGCCACACAAGTGAATACTGAGCACTGAGCTTATGTTGTTTTAATGCTTGGCCGACAGTGCAGACGGTGGCTCGGCATTAATCCAGCATAGGGTCGAGGTCTCGTGCTTGTTGAGCAGAAGCACAGCCCCGGGGGTAGGATCGCTTTTCACCTGCCATTGAAGATTTGTCAATTCTTTGCCGACAGACAACACGAGCCTTCAGGTTAGGATTGGTGATCTTCACGAAATATTTAGGTGCATTCAATAGGTTGTGTACCAGATCGAGGTAAAAATAGTAGCAAGCAACAATTTATTCACAATTTTGTTTTTCTATTGAAAATTCAAATGGGGACCAAAGACTTGTATAAATACTTCACTGCCCCATAATTTATTAGGCCTATATTAATTTAGTTTTGTCGTGCTGTGGATACCTATACTTAACATTGGCGCATAGTTACGTGTGCTAAATGTCTTTTTTTGATAGGCATAGTATTTTAGTCCTGATAAAAAGTGAGAAAAGACTCCACGCGAATGATTTGAATTTCCAGCTTGCTCAGACCACATTCTGCTGCCATTGTGCTCCCAAACACGAGGCATTGATTGACCCTATGTTTTATGCTTGGCCACCCAGCAAACATGAGACGCTGGCCCAACGTCGGTTTACCGTTGGCCCAACGTCTCCAACGGTAAACCAACGTTGGGCCAACGTCTCATGTTTGCTGGGCACCGTCTGAGACCCCGGCACAATTTCAGCCCTCCTATCTATTTGTCTTTACTTATCACCTCAAAGTGAATTAAAACATCCTGATTGTGTATAATATCCAAGTGTAAGAACTCAAATATAAGCTCATGTTGTATTATTTTATTTTTTATTCATTGAATTTTATTTGCAACCTTTAATGCGATAACTGAGTTTAAAGGGTCATTGACTCTTCTCACTCAGTATTTGCTATGTTGGGCCAACATTCAGACAGTGTGGGTACAGAGAACACGGAGACAGCGAAGAGGAGCCATCACATTTTAAAAATGCGATGTGCAGTTGGAGCCTTCGTCTGAGCACTATCGCATATTCAAGCTGAAAAAGAGCAGCCCAGCGTAAAGAGTGATAACATGCGCTACCGGATACTTCACAAGCACAAAGTAGCCAGACAATGTCTGTGACAACCCAGCACGCACGATACATCTAGCCAATGTTTGATTAATGTTGGGCCAACGTCGTAGACGGTGGCCCAACATTGGTCAAACATTGGCTAGATGTGTCGTGTTTGCTGGGAAGGGACACCGGAGCCCGTCCCTCGCGCTCAAACTGATCCAGAGCTGACGGACAAACCGGCCGCTGATCCCCACGTCAAACAGTCCAGCAGGTCGGCCGCAAAAACCAATTTTCTCAGTCGCAGCTTATCTCTGGATTTCCGGCTCGGACTCGGGCTCTTTCCGGGGATTACGCCATTATCAGCCGTCCGCAGATCCGCGGAGATAGCGCCGACCGCTCCTTCCCCTGCCTTCTCTGTCTCACGTCAAATCCTGGCCAGCTCCAGAGACTCTGTACCAGCTACGCCGCCAAGCTGGGATTTAAGGCACCGCTGGGTGCACCGCCAAATCATTGCCCTGGTCCTGTTCTTTACGCGTTGTCGTAAGAAAAGAAATCACGCTTTTTGTCCCATCTCCTGTACAAACTTGGGCCGACTGTGATTTGTGACTAGCCCTTACAACGATGAAATATTGTTGTATAAACCGTGGAGACCAAAGGATTTTTCAATCGTCATAAAGTCATGAAGATCTTAGCTAGCTCTTTCGCCCCATTTGAATACCTTATATGTTATCGGTCTACATCATATATAGGGGAAATAATGTGGTTTTGATTAAATAATTAATTAATTATACACGTTTGCTAGGACAGACAGTACAATGATTGGACTTCACGGCCAATTGAATCATCCATGGAATCTCTCTCTGCACGTGAGGTCCGATCATTGCACTGTCTATCCTAGAAAACGTGTACAATTAATTAATTATTCAATCAAACCACACTATTCCCCCAAGTATGTCTACATGGTCTATACGACAATTAGAAATATTTCACCCTTTCAGTGCGAGATCGACTTTAGACGTCAGAATATGACGTCTAAAGTCAGTTCCCAGCTGAAAAGGTTAAAACAATGCACCATTATTTTGGTCCACCAAGACAGTGACATCCCAGCAGACAAAAAATATGTGTACAACGGCTATACAATGTTGCACCAACGTCTTCGACGGTGGTGCAACATTGTATAACTGCTATACAAATGCTTTGACATGGATCATTATAGCATCAATGTTGGTCCAGCGTCTCCGACACTGGTCCAACATAGATACTACATTGGGTCGATGACTCGTGCTGGCTGGTCAAAGCTTGAGGCGTGAAGACGCATTTTTTACGCTTACCTGTGAATCCGCTCAACAACACGATGCACTCACCCAATGTTAGTTTAATGTTGGGCCAGTTTCGCAGTCTATGGACAACTTAGATCCAACATTGGGTGTGTGGATCGTGCAGACTGGGCGTGGGACACAAAAAATTAATGTGACCTAACTTTGTTTGACCAATGCTGATGAGACAATGTTGCCATTGTTGCTTGAACTTTGCTGTGGCCAGCGCCTCCAGTATTGAGAAGCAACAGACTTATTTTGAGTATACAAATTTCAAGTTTTCAAATGTTATTACCATATTATATCCGTAGAGGATTCAGTGTGTATAGATTATTGGTGGTACATTATTATATATAATACATTGGTGTACGTATACAGTGCTAACATCGGTAAAACGTAGCACAGTTAAACACATAATATAGAAATGTTGCCCGCGCGAAAACCTGAGATAAAAAACTACAGGTAAATATTCTTATATTATATAATTTACACCTTATTAGTTAATTAATGGGCCAGTGTCAGCTCGTGAAACCGTTGCATGGTCAACAACACGCCATACTAATATATTAGGTGGTTTTTACGACTACTAAAACTTTCTGTATCGACGAACACATGGAGCCACCTGACAAGCTCGCTAATAATGCATGAGGAATACTAAAAGTATTAAGTATGTCTACCATAACGTCGTTTACCAAGCACTGCTTTAAGGTTGGACTGACGTCGTAGACGGAGGGCAAACATTTGACCAGCATTGAGTCAACGTCTGGTACATCTGCTAGAATGTCTACAAGAAAAGGATTATTCAGTGAAATCCTAAAATTCGTGACAATACAAAAATAGTCATTGCATCGCCAGGTACGCAAATATTACGTATCGGTCGTGACAAAGAAAACATACAAAACAGGAGATTGATATAAACTCGAGAGGAAAACTTCACATTTCTATTAACGCTTATATTACAGCCGAAAAATGTGCGTCCAAAGACACGAACATGATATCGTTATACCGCTCTTATTTATACAAAGCTTGTTATCTTTTAGAATTTAAAAATACCCGAATAGGTCATCTTGTCGACTCATGTGTCTATGGAAGGCTGGGATAAAAAAACGAATAGGTCATCTTGTCGACTCATGTGTCTATGGATGGCCGGGATAAATGTAGTTACCGGGAGAAGGCCCAAAAATGGCCAGGTTATTTTAAATATGACAGACATTACATTGCTTTAATGTTGGGGTAATGTCGCAGCGTGGCCTGGATCTGAACACATAACATGCCTCTGATTCCTTTTTAACCTGTGAACACGAGGCGTTAGCCCAATGATGTTTTAATGTTGGCCCACCGCCTGCTACGCTGGGCTAACATTAAAACATCATTGGATTAACGTATCGGGTTGTTTGCTGGATGAGCAGATGCCCAATAAACAACATATATTGGTACAACATTTACACAATGCTGGTCCAGTGGTCCAACATTATACAAAATGCTATACAAATGTTTTGTGTCTACTGGATAGATAATGACCATTGTCCCGGTGAATAATTGCATTTCTGATATATCACAGTTCTCTAAATTGTTCAAATATTATAATTATGCAGTGTGAAAGGTTGCTTATGTTACTTTTGATTATAAAGAAAACTTTATAGAAGATTATAAGGCATAATCTCCTGTTGCGATGCTGAAAATGCAGAAAGTGATACAAGATCACATTCACGCACTCATTTACCACTGTTTACCTTGTTCACACGTCAAGCTGCATAATGATGTATTCACCAGCAGCGCCTAATGTTAATAGGATTGTTCTCAACCTGATTCCCCAGCAAAAACGAGACGCTGAACCGATGTTGATTTAATGTTGGCCCGCCGTCTTCGACGTCGGCCCAACATTAAATCAACATTGGCTCAACGCCTCGTGTTTGCTGGGTAAAGCCTGCAGTAAACTTGATTTTACATTGAGCATGCTAAAAATGTTTTGACCGAAAAGTGGATTACAGGACAATATAAATGAATGCATGAACAGGGATTTTGGACACATAGTTACAAGCTATTGACTGCGCCAAGATAACCTCATGAGAATGCTGAAATGAATCAGGTTACATTGCACTTCCGACACAGGATTCAAAATTTGAGCCCTGGCGGTCTGGGGATTAGGATACTACCTCTCAGTCAATGAGGCTCCCACAATATTGAGTCTTTACGAGTGAGCGGGGAAAACCATTTGTTTCTCAGAAACCTGAATGTCAGTGTGAGGACGAAGCCCGCGGCCTCCGACTTTCCAGGCTGTAGCATGATGCTTTAATGCATCGTGGGGCCCTAAAGGGTTAACCCTTTAAGGCCCCACGATGCATTAAAGCATCATGCTACATCCCTGAAAACAGATTTAATTTTCCTGCAACTAAGGAGTTTTAGCAGAAAAAAATCCTAGAAACTGTTGCCAATAGATGACAATTTTCTTCAATTTTTCACTCACTTCATGTCATCTTTATCCACTACAAGTCGAGAATTGCGACATTAATTCGCGGCTTGTAGTGGATGAAGATGACAATGGTAAATTCAGGCCTGAAAGGGTTAACCTTATAACCGCCGGTCACGATGATATTCGTCTTTTTTGAATATTTTTATTAGCACACTAAATACCAGTTTTCACACATTTTAAAGACAGAACGTGACATAAATTAACAAAAATTTGAAATGTTTGAACTCTTTGCCAAACCTGACTCATTTTCACCCACTTGAACTTGCGAATCGCGTCAGCAAGCACAATTACAAGTGAGTGAAAATTCGAATAAAATAAATTGCCGGTTAAAGAGGCCTAACACTACCAAGCCACAGAACAATTACTAAAAAATAGTCAGGAGGCGGCGCTATCTCGGAAACCGGTTAATCCCCACCGTGAGACATTCCACCCCTCTGGGCACAACAAACACAGACAATGTCGAGATCTTCATTGCAAGCACAGCTGAACTGACACCGCCCTGCAGCTTCACTGACTAATACCATGGTCCATCCCTAACCCGAAGATAAATCTCTGCCTTCCTCAGCAAAAGCTAAAAGAACATCCTTTTTTCACCTGATGCGATTGTCTGTGTTTCTCAGGGGTTTCCGGACGGTTGAGCGCGACAAAAAAGTCCAGCGTTCCAATGTAATTACTTATAGTCCTGATCGAAGCTCAGATTTAGAAGTTGGCGCGACGCTGGCACGACGTCTGGCGACGTCGTGCCAGCGTCGCGTCAACTTCTTCCGCAGACCGCGCCACGCGGTGATGTATCACTCTCGTCAGATGACGTTTGTTCGCGTTCTCAGCGACACGAGACCTGGATAACGTCCGCGCCGTATCTGATAACATTGATTTTGTTTCCCATTTCAATCAAACGGTTTAACCGACTGAAAGCCCCATCGACTGGCCGGAAAACGGCTTTCGTCGCAGGGTTTTGTGTTGCGCCGCAAAGACAATGGCAGAGCGGATGAGCCATGCTTCTGCGGCCCTGGCAGCGCCGCGGAGTCGGGAAGGAACAGATTACGCTATTTGCCGGACAAATAGAAGGGACATGTTGCGCAGTCGGTGGGTGGGTGACATTCGGGGAGTTAGTCATTCAGGTGACTGTTGCACTAGATTTACTCAATATCGTGTGTTCTTGACACCATTCTGTTTACATTACCCATTGCCCTGCTAATGGTAGATTAGTGGTTTTCATTCTTTTGAAGCTGGAGTTGTTATCACAATTTCCAGCCTTAAATTGAGAAAAACAGGCATCTCTTATGTTGAATTCAATTATTTGTTCAACAATTACAAAGCATCCACTGCTTACTATTTTTTTAAATCTGAGTTTCAGGGGCAGGATGAAAACGTTTCTATTGATGAAAAGTGGATGTCGAATGACATGATTAGCTGAGAAACTAAATAAACTGAGAAACTAAATTAACTCAGAAACTAAATTAACCGTTATCCTGCTAAATTAAATAATTTAAATTTTCACCCACTTGAAGTTGTGTGTCGCGTTAGCGACACACAACTTTAAGTGGCTGAAAATTACTGATATTTGATTAATTTGACACCAAACATTTGTAAATCTCTATGTGTAAACGCTCATTTCATTCCCAAAAACTGTGATTTATTCGACTAATGAAACGGATTAAAGCGACTATGGTCGTCATCAGAGGCAAAGGGTTTATGACAATTTCTGTGACATTTATTTGGTGTGAAACCTGTTCTAAAACGTCTACATAGGTCGACTAACAGGCCTATTTTAGGACAAAGTAATCGTGTGGCAGGGTGAGAGTGATAAAGTGAGTTGTCTGCAATCAGCTCTTGCGCACTTTTAGTTAACCCCATCATCAAAGTTTTTAAACGTTTTAAAAAATGTTGTTTTTCAACAAATATTGATTTAACGTTATGCCAGCATTGCCCAACCTTCTTGTCACATATGGTTTCAAGAGTTTGCTGGCTGTATAGGAACATCAATAAAGAATAACTAGATTTCGCAGTCCGGAGAGACCGTGCAATTTGGGCACTTATTGGCAGCGATAAGGTTTCAAAGAACCCCTCTCTAAAAAAAAGCTTTCACTGATTTCTCAGATTTCTACAGCACTTTGTGATGCCGTGCATCAAAGATATATCAAATACCCTTCGTAAATTATTGACAGCCTGCATGATCCTTATTATGTATAATGTTGTAAGATTTACTTAATTTCAGTATGATCAATATATAGTGTGGAATCAATGAGCTGTTGGTATAATTTACATGGCATCATAACTTGAGCGTGTCATATAAAAATATTTACCTTTACGGGAATGCCGAGTAATATCTGAATGTTTAAATACCTATAAACATAGTCTTAAACCATTAATGTATAATTGTTGGTTGTGAACTACTTGTTTAGGCTTCATTGAAGCCTGTTTAGCATCTCTCACAGGTGATCCATGTTTATTTGTTTGGTACTTTATATTACATTGCATTTCTTACATTGATCATCACAAAAAAATATTACACACATATGCTATTGCACGTACTTACCGTGTTTATTACAAGTATTTTGATTGTGCATTGTCTCAAAATAAATTAAATATATATATATATATTACCTATCTACTCCTACTACTTTATATCTTGAAATATATTGGTATTTTCTAAAGAAAACATTACAATAATCACGTTTTGCTTTATAGTATGCTTTTTGATAACCATTGCACAGTCAGTGGATATCTAAAACATATTTATGGCTTGCTGATCTGAAATTCGTCATTTAAATTTAGACCCGCTCAGATAACAAATGAAAACTGTCATTATAATATTATATAGGCAAAATGCAGAAGTGGACCTGGGGCTTTCTGTCAAAAAATAGAAATTCGCTGCACCCCCCTCTCCCCTGCGACCTAGGTTTCGTGTTTTTTTATTATTCCTGGACATAAAGCTTTAAATTTCAGAACATTAACTAAAAATTAAAGTGTCCAAAATATGTCATTTTAACCCTTTTAACACCAGAGCATCAAAAATAACTTGTGACAATTAATAAGTGAAAATCGTCTCGCATAATGATTCAAGATACAAAAATCGTTTTAAAAGTCGGTTGACATAACTGATTTATAACTGCCTTTTGGCTTTGCAGAGGAGCAGTATTGACAAATTACTAAATACTTGATGTCTTTGCCCTCCTTCGGCGATGACTAAGTGCGACAAAAATGGGACAGAATGGAATCAATGGCTGGATGTGAGATCAAGGGAGAATAAAGCTTCTATAACACTGAAAAACTTGATTCTATAAAAGACACGTGTCTAGTAAATGGAAGCGGTTTGCCAATAACAGATCAATGTTGGGCCAACGTCGCAGACGTTGGCCCAACATTGAACCGGCATTGCGCCAGCTGTTGGCAAAGCGTCCAGGAATATGCAACACTATCTGGTGGGTAATTATTCATGCCATATTGAATTCTACAGTGTATGGTGTGCGTTTTCCTCGTCCGCTTTTGTGAAGCCATTCTTCTTAAGTCCCTAACTCGTCGCATTGTCATAAAAGACACTTCCCCTCGGCCGCCATACCACCGACAAACATTTATTTATCTCTAGTTACATCAAACACAAATCATAAACAGTATAAACAGTGTGCTACCCAAGGTACTGTCTTGTGTGCTACTATCGCAATATTAGTTTTGCGTCTGATAGCGAACTGAAACTTTCACTATAGTGTTGCAATTTAATCTTTTATCAAACCCTAGCGTTATTTGATGAGCTTTAGTGCTAATAATGTGTTCGCTTATCCGTATTATGCTGTTATAATGCTAATATATATCACCATGGATAATTTAGACAATGCCTACATTCTATATGTATAAATTATGATGAGCTCATTAAGTGCCGCTTTATTCTTCAATTTTTTAATTTATTTGAAGATGACATTCTCGGACTAATTGTCAGTTTCAACGGAATGTCAAAGGAGATGATTTGAAAAACTACACTGATTAAAAAGTGCAATTGGCACTTCATACAGAGGATATACTTTTGTTGCGGAAAAGCAATTCGAATGCGCTAAAAACGTCACTAGCGCTGGAAGGGTTAATAGATAAAACACCACCTGTCGGCTGAACGGATAAACTAATAATCACCAAAAGGCCGAGAGAAGAACGCTTGAGCACTGCTCATATTGACGACTCCATTCTGCCGTGCAAAGTCAAAAGGCAGTAACTGCTTACTTTACAAGTAAGCAGTTACTGCCTATTGGCTTTGCAGAGCAGCTGGTGTTGCGGTGACCAGCGTTAACATGCCGTCACAATGTGAGACCATAGCCTTTGATAAATTGTCATCTATTATGTGACGGAACTTTGTTCTCGTACATCAAAAAGGATGTTTCATTGATATTCTATTCTGTTGGATTTGTAAAGATAAATGCGTTCCTGTCTGAATTCATCAATACCGTCAAATATTACTAAACTAAAAAGCGTCGAAACGTTATGTATAAGCTGCAAGTGTAAGATATATTACTTTATCAATCGATCTATGCGATATTCATAATACATATTTTACCCATAAGATGTTGTATGTCTAGACATTTTGAGCGACTTCTAATTCATCAAACCATCAGAGAACATGAGAGAATGTAATATACAAGTACTAACAGAGAACATTTCTGACTTTAATTATTTTATGGTCATATTTACTTAATATAAAAAGGTATATACATAGGCCTACATTTCCCTACTATATAATATACAAATAAATCAATCGCATTTCACATTATTCTTTATTTATATTTAACACACACTGAGTGAGTAAGTGCATATCGCTTTACGTCGCTTCCTGCACAATCAAGGCAATATCGCGACAAAAGGAAGCCCAAAGCCGGGACTGTACCCTACTCTTATTTCGACTGACTAACACACACTGAACAGCTCGCTCACAATCAGTCTTCTCCACAAAGTCTAAATGTTGTAATCGCTTACTTGTAAAGTAAGCGATTACTGTATTTTGATTTTGAACAGTTTCTGTACCATTGTCTCCAATATATCTACCATGCCATATGTCAAGCTGGTACACACAATATTATTCATATACACATTGAGATGCATTGCGGATCATATTTCAATAAGTTCAAAAGAATGCTCAGATGTTTCTTCAATTAGTCATAATGACATTAAACTTCACTTTCACTTTTAACCCTTTAACCGCCGGTGTCACATATATGCGGGTTTTCATTTTTTATTAGCACATTAAGTACCACCTTTTAACCATGTTAAAGATAATATTTGAAAACAGTTGACCTCCATTATGTCAAATCTGAATAATTTTCACTCACTTGAAGTTGTGGATCGCGTCAGCGAGACACAATTTCAAGTGGGTGAAAATTCAGATTGAATAATTAGGCGGTTAAAGAGTTAAGCTATACGAATAGACCTTCAGCAATAGGTTGGCACATTGTCTAGCCTCTAATCAGGATCTGAAGATGTACATAGAAAATGGAATCATTTCTGATGTTGACATTATCCTTATAATAAACATGATAAATAACAATCAAATCGAAAATGAATGCAGCTATTGAATAACTCTTTCCATTTGAGCAGTTTCGGTTTCTTTGTACAATGATTTCAACACCCAAGATGCATTTAAAGATATCATTGACCTTTTTATTAAAATGTTTTATATCATTTTTTGGGCTAGAGTCAGACAACGAGGTTCGTTTCAATCCGATCTCCACAGCTTAGAATAATTAATTATATTAAAAATAAATAATTTTTGTTTAACCCTTTAACCGCCAAATAATTCAATTTAAATTTTCACCCACTTGAAGTTGTGTCTCGCTGACGCGATCCACAACTTCAAGTGAGTGAAAATTATTCAGATTTGACAAAACGGAGGTCAACTGTTTTCAAATATTGCTGGTTGATGTCACATTTTATTTTTAACATAAATTATTTAAAATGTGGTGCTAATAAAAAATGAAAACCCGAATATATGCGACACCGGCGGTTAAAGAGTTAATAACCTGGCAATGTATTAAATCCACAATATTTCATACAAACTATAGTTTTACCCAGATAATGTGATTGTTATATCATATAGTTTTAACCATCTAAGCTACATTCCAAACAGACATGAAACGTTGACCCAACGTTGGTTTACTGTTGGACCGACGTCGTGAGCCAACAGTAAACCAACGTTGGGCCAACGTCTCATGTTTGCTGGGAATTCTCATAATATGCACCACATCTTTTGAATACAATTCATTGACCAAAAACGGTATATTCCGTCGCAATAAGGTATCATGAGCTTTCACCAGTTAACTACCAGGTTATTGAATTGGAATTTTCACCCACTTGAAGTTGTGTCTCGCTGACGCGATTGACAACTTCAAGTGAGTGAAAATTATTCAGATTTGACAAATTGAGACAAACTATTTTATCTCTAACATGTTTGAAAATTGTCATTTAATGTGCAGAATATAACGAAAATACGTAAATAGCAGGGTAATAAGAGGATTGAGTGTGTTTGTCCTTTTTTCATCATCCAACATAATGATTGATTAAATAAGACATTATACGGATTCTTCCAAACAATGGTGTCTGTGCATCACAACAACAACTGTGACTATTGACGAGAAAACAATCAAAAGAAGCTGTTTAAAAGAATATTCAGTGATGTATAGGGTTATGGCTTGATTATATAATATCAAAAAACGATTATTAGTCATGCAAATTACAAGCACAGTCCACATGACGTTGAACAGTCGTGTTTCAGACACTTACATCCCGAATGATGTATTAAATTATGATAGGAAATATGTAGCAAAATCTTGAAAACAAAAATCTCCAATCTCCAATGATCATTTCCCATTAACCCTTTAACTACTGCAGATTGTCATCAAATTTTCTTTCACTTTTAGATCTGAAATGCAACTGAAACTCCGATCACATAGTCAATAAATTGGAAAGACAACCAAGTATAGACATATATATCAAAGGGAAGCTTACCACTCCACTTGTAATATAATGGATTGCATCAATTTCCACTCATTGCACATTACATTTTCTTAATATGCCTTGTATCGCACATATGCGTCTCTAAAAGACAAAGTGTTAAAGGCGATGGACATTGTTCACACCGCTCTCACACAAATCATACAGACTGATAGTTTTGTATGTTTGGTTTCCAGTTATCTTCCATTCGATATCAAGGACAGCCATATTGAAGTCCAGATTATGCATGAATAGCTGAGTTGTTAAGCATAGTCGACCATGAGCCCAGAGGTAGCGTGATCGACAGTTTCTCTACGTTGCATAAAATACGCATCCTGACTATTTGAATGCATGGAATTGCAAATGAAGCAGAACATTAACTCCGTATGAAACACAAAACAAACTAAGAATAACTAATATGCCAGCGCTCACAAGCAAAAGAACAATAAGAAACACTCAAAAAACTTTTGTTTATATATCGTCCCCATGGATATGAAAGGGTTATCCGTCACTTCACAAAGTGTCTTATACACCCTTTCATTTCCAAAAGAAAACCTTCTATATTCGTTCACAAGATCGTTCCCGTTGTGACAGATAAACACGGCGACTTCAAATAATTTCATATCAGCTGACCTATTCGCCAAATCAACCGAAATGTCAAATGTCTGTTGCAAAAGTTCTTAATACTGTGGATTGTTTGATGCCATTTTTTCTATTTCTTTCTCATTAACGTTATAGTGTACCGCGGAAACTATATTTTTTGCAATTTCACATAGTAGGGTATAAAACGTAGATGTTATGCATAATTATATAATAAACAACACAATTTAGCAGTTTATCCCATATATATATATATATTACATGTAGATAAGTTTAGGCTGGACCTGCGTTGATCCAACGTATTCTTGTCTGCAAAACCAAGTCGTAACTGCTTACTTATCACGTATATACGCAATTACGACGTTCTGCCTTTGCACGGCAGTGTGTAATAAATACCTAGTATGATACATTCAACTATTGTGAAAGCCGGTGTAAACAAAAAATTTCAGGTAGATTTTTTTCGTTCTCGGCCATAAACTTTCCCGAATATACTCGCTGATATTTCACTTGCGTAGTTAGCGGAATGCAATAGATAATATGAAGTGACGACCATCGTTTATATTATTTTAGCTGGTTTATTCTACCAAGCACGCCACAGGTCTGTGAAAGCATGTCCCAGCAAACACGGAACACTAAACCGATGTTGGTTCAATTTTGGGCCAGCGTCGAAGACCTGAAGACGGTGGCCCATCATTGAAACAACATCGGTCCAGTGTTCCGTGTTTGATGGGATAGGCCCTACTTTTGTGAAGGCATAATAATTATGTATGACATTATTATTGCTGTAAACTAGAGTTTGACTGTTAGCGGAATCAGAGAAAGTATTGACTAGATAATTTAAAAAGCTGGTAATTATATCCAGATTAAGAAGACGTTCAAACATAATTACTATAGTTGTTTCGGCCTGTCACAAATAAGCCACATTTGAAGTTATAGCTATTCCTTGACGTATACTATAGTCAATATTTTTTTTTGAAGTTGTGTACATTCAGCAGTTCCTGATATGCGACTGGTTGCACTATAGAATATGACAGATCTATCGTATTAACCCTTACTACGCTGAAATAATTTTGGATAAACCATGGAGTCCAGTACTTTTTTTCTCAATTTGAAATCATCATAAATGTCTTAGTGAGCTCTCTCCGCTTCATTATAATAACTATGTTCTGGGTATTGTCATTATACATTTTTTAATTCTTTTAGTGCGGGGATCGACTTTAGACGTCATAATGATTTTAACGTCTAAAGTCAGTCCCCGCGATGAAAAGGTTAAGTCCGTCCATATGGATAGATGTTTCTGTCAACTGCAGGCAATGTTGATCTATAATAATTATATAATTTCCTTGCAACCAGAGTGTCGTATGCGTCACTCAAATAAGTGGCGCATATACAAAAATGTAATATTTTTGTTTTTACGATCAGTACCAACAAATTATCCCGTGTTACATCGTAATTGCAAGTATCGAGAGCTGCATTTCAGATTATCGTACCTCGTTGCAGATTAATTTCAATATCATCTCGGACACAGACAGAATAACGGTATATATCATGTATATAATCATAAACATAAAAAGATTACCATAATATTATTACAATGACTACATAATTATACCGTTTGTCAGCGTTTATGGTAAAATACGTTATTTATCATAGCTGTGACCGGGGCCTTATTCTCGTACAGGTTACGATATATCGTAGCATTTGGATTGGTCGAGATGGCCATCTCAACCAATCCAAATGCTACGATATATCGTAATTTGTACGAGAATATGAGCCCTGGCGTATAAGTATGTGAACAATAATTATGACACCCACTGTTGTTTCAATGTTGGACCACCGTCGCCGGCAGTTGCCCAACATGGAATATAAAATCGGTGGATTTACGTTTCTGATAAACTGCGTGTGGCGTTCTGCCAAACCGTCGTTTATGCAATACGTTTTATCTTTTAGGTATGTCGCAAGTATTCGTATCCAATTTGTAAATCGCACGTGATCAATTCTGATCGTTTTTGCAATAAAACACAAAGTTTCTGTAGTTGGGAAACATACGTCTATCGATCGTGAATTATATTTGTGATTTACGGCCACGGATCACGTATGGACGGCATGAATACACATCTAAATATAGCCTCAGTCACTTTTTTGCTAATGAACAGTCCAGACACAAGTCATTGAATCAATGTTGGTATAGCGTTGGTCCAGCGTATTAGACGGTGGACCAAAGTTAAACGGAAATTGTTTCAACATGTCTTGTTTCTGCTGGGACATCATGAAATTGTTGAGCTATCTGGGATTTGTGGATGTTGCTTCATGTTATTGATAGGTCTGTTTTAGTGTAAAAAAAAACAATGTGCGATTGTACAAAATAATAACTGAGGCCAGAGAAATAAAACGGACCTGTTCATTCGTGTGTCATCTCAACTCCACGGAAAATATACAGTTCTGCAGCCATTTCGGTGCCTTCAACTTAGTGTACACATTACCATCTCTGTTCTACATAATTTCACTCGAGTTCATTTGAGGGTTAAGTGCCTTGCCCAAGAACACAACATCGAGACAATGTCCCAATATTGAGAGAGGAGAAACATAATACTTCTCTGAAAATCCTGCACCAAGCGGGATTCGAAACCGCACGGCAGGCGTCGACATTGACAAAGTTCCGCGCTCTAAACCATTGTGCCATTTTAACACACCGGATAAGATCAAGAGAGTTGTCATATTCAGTGTCCACAGCCAGTGACTGCAAATATTTTCATCAAACCCTCACTTGATGGCGCGTGCCCTTTAGCAGGCCCCCGTGGGCAGCTGATAATCTATTGACGATGGCATAATGGGGCAGACACTTGTGGCCAGGCTTCAGGGGCGTCGTCCATTGTTCCCTGAGATCACAGGACGAGCTGTCCCTAACATCAAAGAAACAATCCATTTTATGCTAATAATACTGATCCATGTCAGTGGGCCGTCATTAACCGTAAGAGAGCTGCCGCGACGACGCCCGACGTGAAATTTTGATATGACAGTTTATGTGAAATTAAATGCATACAGTATAAATACATGGTGTTGGAGGGTATGTTTATACTTCAATGCAAAGGACAAACAGCAGTAACTGCTTACTTGAAAGATCAGTAGTTACCACTGTTCGCCTGTTCGCACAGCTGATGCGCTCAGTCGCTGTTCAGTTGCAGTGGATTTCATTACCAGACTGAATTAGCTTCGCGTGCGGTCATCGTGGCAATCAGGCTTAGAGATTTACGGCAGATTTGTCCGTTCCTACATCAGCTTGTAAATATTGGTCGAAGGTCGACAGATGCTTATGAGCTTACAAATCCGTCCCGTGTTCGGGATGGACGTCCGATTTAAAAAATGAGAAGGTGCCGACATAAACGTGAACTATAAGTCATGTATAAGTTACATATGAAACATAGGTTAATTAAACTAGCAAACAATATCTAAGTCTATAAGGGTGAATATAGGTTGAGCCTGCACGTGCTCTTCAATTATAATCCAGGTGAAACCAGCAAACATGCGACGTTGGCTCAACACATACAGGTTAACTGTTGGCTCACCGTCAACGATGCTGGCCCAACAATAAACGAGCGTTGGACCAACGTCTCATTTTAGCGATATAATTGAAATATTATGTCCCAATGACCTGTGAATTCTCATGAAATTTTAGATCACTAATTATTAGTTATCAGCAAAAAATAAGACTGAAAATGTACACTTTGTCTCTGCTAGGTGCAGTTTCAATAGATAACACCACATTCAATATGTTTGAATATGTTTGGCCAATTATAGAAGACGTCCTCGTGCAGAGGTCGATGGCGCCGGCCCAACATTGAAGCCGTAACGGGTCAACGTCTCGTGCTTGCAAATGGAATGAAATGAAATTAATCTGTCTTTGGGCCACCTTAGAACACATACAAGCTATATAAATTGGGCCAGGAGAACCTCCTGAGGATGGTGAGATGAGCGAGATGACACTGCCCTTCAGTCACATGACACACGAAATTCAAACCCTGTAGGTCTGAGGCCGAGCACACACCTCTCGGCCACAAAGGCTCCCCATAATACGAGTGCATGGGGGGAAAACATGTCTGCTTTTTTCAAACCGCCGAGGCCGGGAAACGAACTCTAGCGTAAAAGGAAGCGGTGCTAACTACTACCCTAGAACCCCCTCCCGTCTCGTGCTTGCATGAAGTTGGTGAATGTAGGCCTACATGAACTAGTTCAGATTTCAACAATTTTTTTATTGGCCCGTATGGAAATTGAGATGACCTATGTTCACGAATTTATATAATAAAGCTACGTTCACATATGCACAAATGTTGTTTTTATGTTTTTTTTATTTGGTGGATTTTCTATTCGTGTTCGTGTAGTGTATAACGTCAACACCCACACAGAAATAACATACCGGTAAGAGGGATTTTCGCCTCGTTTGTATTCGTACTATTCGTGCATATGTGAACGTAGCTTAATATAATACTAACACGAATACGAACGGTAAAAATCCCTGAAGTTATTTTGGTGTGTGTTATCTTAGTAAGTTTTGTCATCTTATACACTTGTATGTACACTTGCATGTATAAAACCAGTTGCTACAGAGCGATTTTATAGCGGGACAGCTATACAATTTAAAATGTTTTACCCATTGTTTTCAATCGCGGTCATTTCTAAATTAAATATGATCCGACTGAAATTATTTAGGGTAAAGTTATTCCATCATGTATTTTATGGACATCCTATTGTAGGAACTGTTTTGACGCTTGCAAATGTATATGATGAAACCTTGAAAAACTACCGACTGTAGTGATGTCTATGGCGTGGTGCTTTATGGGACCCCCTTGTTCCACGTATTATGAAATGTGGTCTATCCCTTTAACATATTAATTAAGAAATTGGTGAATATATATTAAAAAAATATTAAATTATTTTTAAATTAAAAAGAATATATGTATTTTGTTAAATAGTTTGTATAGTGATAAATGAACTGCATGCATCTGTACACGTGCCACACTTAATAGTCGTCGGTATTTGAATTACAAGGTGGCAGATACACCCTTTTATATCCAAGGGGAAGATATATGATGTGTAGCTTTGGTTAGGAGCTGAAGCAGTGGATACAGAGCAGAATGTATAGTTTTGTCTCGGCATTCCAATAGCGCTTGTTCGACTTTCGGTGTTGATTGTGGTCAAAAGAAGCATGGATGCGTTGTACTTCCCAGCAAACACGAGACTTTGAACCAATGCTGTTTTAATGTTGGCCCACCGTCTTCGACGTCGGACCAACATTAAAACAACATTGGTTCAATGTCTCGTGTTTGCTGGGTTCAACAGCTGCATGTACATGATTGTGTTTACATCTACTCATTAACTAAAGTCAATGTGAACAAGTGAACCCTAGTCCGTAATAATAGACTCAGGTCGATACAGGGTATAATCGTTGTGCCCCAAAACTCAGGTGTGCGAACTATCGATTGTGCAATAAATTAATGCGTCATTGTTTCAACAATGCTTTTTATTTTATTTTAGGATGACTGATTTACGTCTCATTCGAGTAATGCCTTAACATGTAGATTTAAACGTCAGTCTTTACAAGTGATTTATCTTTGGAATAGGGTTACCCTCACATTTTCAAAGAAATTGTTGATCTCAGCGTACCTGCCTACCAGCACACAAAATACAGCTTTTGCTATGCTCTTCAACGCCATCTTCCCTTGGCCAGTCTCACGCGACTGCTACCGCAGGAGCCTGGCCGTATGGAGTACTACAACCAGTTATTCTGTCTATGTGGTCATCTTGGGGGTGTGTCTGAGATTCAAACCTCATTGGATGTTTCAGATTTATAAATAGGTCATTACAGGTCACGATGAATTGACCTCTTGTTCATCTGTCATGCACGGTTACCTGTTTCCGTTGCTAGATGTAATATATATCTTTCTGATATATCATACCAACGGAAACAAGCAAGTTTTGCTGTCAGCCAGCTGTCAGGTGCTGTCTGATTAGCCGGCCTTGAGACGCACGACATTCAAGGTATTTCGCTATTTAAAATAGTGCTCGATAAAGCAACGTATCGCACTGCGTGCTTGTGGGTAAGATAACTTGTTGTGGAAGATGTTCAACGCTAACCCATGTGGTTGACTCAAACTCTGACCAGGTGAAACCATTAGACAAAATTACGCCACCTTACGTCAGATAAATTGTTCAAAAGCAGGCTCCGCCCACTAATTTCGAATTTAAGAAATCGATCTCATGCAGTGGACTAAAACGTCGCCATCGCAACTTTATTTAAAACAGAATGTAACATTACTATATTTGGAGTAGTTC
Organism: Flabesymbios commensalis; assembly: GCA_964017125.1. Lineage (NCBI taxonomy): Eukaryota > Metazoa > Annelida > Polychaeta > Terebellida > Flabelligeridae > Flabesymbios > Flabesymbios commensalis. Next base: position 27,521,321 of record OZ024910.1, read on the forward strand.
TTCAAGTTATGTTTTTCAATTGTTCATTTATTTTTCTTAATTGTATCGCTCAAGATGTATTCAATATTTTGTATATTTGATCTTCTATATAGTCTATATCCGCTAATATTACCGTCGACTATAGACATGCATGATAATGTGCATGACAGGAGGCATTTTTGTGTTTTTCCCAACTGGCGGCGGCACAGTCCTACATGTATACAGAATGTAGATATGACGCACGCTGTCTAAATGTATGGGATTACCAATGTATGTAGGGGGGATGTCCTATTATACAAACTATTCTATGGAGACAGTAAAGGTTTTACTATAAGCAGAATACAATAATTGTGGTATGGTTTATTTCTTGTCGAAGTTTGGACAGTATGTCTTTAGAATAAAAACTGTTTGACTAAAAAAAATTATATAGTACAAAATAAAATAAAAAAACTTAGTTAGTTCAATATTTACACAGTGTCAAGCAATGGAGTACATGGACGATGTTGTCTGTCTCTCCAAATGTGGAGTTTCTCACATCTGACCAGCCAGACAAGAATTATGACAAAAACCTTATTAGGCCTACTGTATCACGAGCTGAAATTCCATTAGCTTTATAAATGGTCACAACGACGCAGGAACTCGCATTTTCAACTTATATTGACATCATATATTGATATGTGATCTTGAATTTAGTTCGCTTATGACTCAATATAATATATTGAGTCATAAGCGAACTAAATTCATGTAGGCCTATTATATTTTGCTTTATTATTATAATTATTATATTACTATAATTTTATGTATTTACAAAATATTCACAAAAATCTAATGTAAATGGTCACGTCACGTACATACCCTTATTAACTCTTCCTTTACCAATTTCGCATTTATGCGAAAACTACCTTCCCTTACCAATTTCGCATTTATGCGAAATCCACATGTGCACAAGTATTAATTGCAATGGAGACATTTCGTTACATCCATGGTTGAAAATCGCCAACCAGAATGGTCAGTGACATAGATGCAATGTTCTCTTGCATTTTAAATTTGTTCGATGTGCACATGCGCATAGCTATAACCTGTATTGTACCCAAGGGCTACTTCAGAGGGTCCTACTTAAAAAAAGTCGGTTTCTGGGGGTAGTTTTATCAGGGGGATATCGGTAAAGGGAGAGTTAAAAGGAAACGGTTCCGTGGCCGGCCCTTTTACATTGCTCAGTATGGGCGATAATATGTGAGTCGCTGATCTTCCTTTGTTAACTAAATGACGGGAAGCGCCGGCCACGGAATCACCCTGTATTAGAAAAGTTAGACAAATGTCTTACATTATTAATCGTTTTTTTATCAAGTCGCAGATACGCATCTCTAATAATAACACAAGGATGTTTAAACAACTTTTGTGATAGGCCTAATATGGTGTTTTATGACAATGCCAGAATAACTACATTTATGTATACTCTCTTGCATGCAGAGAACCCTTGGAAATGTTTTATAAGTGTGCTATACAGGAAAAGAAAGATACATTATGTAGAAAGTACCCGTTGATTTAAGAGTGTGGGTCGGTATGAAATCATTTTACACTGTGAAGGGTGGATAATTATGGCTTACATCATCACAACAACAAGGTAATTGCTGCTACAGACAAGCCATTCTGATCATCCATGTAGAAATTATCGTTCTGGAAGGCTCATTATCACAACAGCCAAGACTTGGCAGTGCAATAAATATCATGTTATGTACTATATAACGAAGTAATGTACTAATATCTACGTTTATCAATTTATAAAACTTTTTGTCTTATTATATTGCAAAGTATCGTATTTTTATCTAAAATAATGCTAAACTTGTAAACCTTGCACATCTCCTAAAATATTATAGATGGAATTAATTTCCATTTACCCAAACCTGTTCATCCCGGCCAAGATAAACATATTTATCGTTTTGAAACTTAATAATCGTTGACGGACAGCCTAAACAGCCAAGCAAATAATTGTAATATTTACGTATGTCACATCGCATAACTTACCTTTCCAATGTTTATTTCTCCTAAGATGCTCAATGAAACGTTTTGTTTTAAACCTTGCACATCTCCCTAAATAGTATCTTCGTCTTCTTTATAACAATGGACAAATTCAGCAGTGTAGAGTAATCCGTCAGTAGTGACTTATTAAAGAACACGAGGGGCAACTATAAACGCCAAGTGTGCCGCAACTTGATTGCGTAATATCTTCACACAAAAAACTGGAGACCGTACTTTAGGCAGGATATGGATTTTTTCCCGCGCCCCGTCAACTCTTTTGTGGATCACACAACAGTCAAATATTCCACCGCGGACCAGTTCGTGTCTGGATTAAAAGCAGGGCTATTTTGGCGTGATTATTTACCGTGTCAGCCCTGTCGCCACGAGATGTCCACACGTTTGGCGCGTCAGGAGGCGCGCTCTCGTCTGCCAGCAATGCAAAGTTGTCGTCTGCTCTCCATCAGCGACAGCGCAGGCGCAGACACGGCTGCGCCATCTGTTGCCGATTGGTTCCTATGATGAGTGGCAGGAGCTGAGAAAACGGGAGACGCCGAAACGACAATGGATCAGCGTGTAGTGCTTGTTGGGAGACGACATGCAGGCACCGCATCTACGATATCCCGGTGGTGTCATCAAAATACAACCACCAAATAACAAGGCCAAAGCCACTCTGGCTGCCTTTTCCTTTGTCAAAACCAGAGAATTAGAAGAGATCTATGGTCAAAACACAGCCAGACAGACATATATATTTTTGACATAAAGATAAGTCAGTACACACTTATTTGTCAAAAGCACCGTATTTGCCAATTTACGTTAGCAAATCATGGTATGAAGTACAATCCAATAATAATGATAATGTACAGAATGATTTAGCAAGAAAATTCAACAACAACTTCAAAAAGTAAAATACAAAAACTCAAATCCGGCATAATGATAACATAATAACAGTAAAACAAGACATATCTAAAAAAGTAAAGCAGACAAAATTTAAACAATTTCTTTAAATGCGTGCTCAAGAAATATAGCAACATTGGTCATAATTGTTCTTTGAACACTTTCATGAAGGCTACAAATTTAAACACGCTAAGGTTTTTCACGTAATATGTAGATAAATATTGTTTTCTGAACTCTGTAAAAAGAATACATTCAAGTAATAGGTGGTACTCATCTCCTATCAAATTTGATGTATGTCTACATAAAGTGCAATAACGTCTTTCTCTCTAGTCTAACGAAGTGTTATTTCAATAGCAATAGCAATACAGCACGAGAAGTGCATCCTCAATGCCACTTTTTGTATGATACACACATTTTATGACACATCAAAACAAATGCCAGGTCAAACCCTGGGCTATAAAAATATGAAATTACATTGTGGATAGTCTGACCAATACGTCTAAGAGCAATACAATTGGTCGACACGAATTCCACTCGATATTATGTTCAGTTAATTGCTCAAGAAGCTATAGTTTATTTCATGCTGGAATTGCTAACGTATCTACCAGTTTAAAATAAAAGAAAACAATTTACTTTATGAGTAATACAACTAACAATAACAGAATAAGTGCCACCTGGTGAGCAGTTATGCATGACCAGGCCTACATCTGTCGGTGATTGGTTGCCATCATCCGCGTCGTGCACTGTGGGATAAATTGGCAGGTGATGTTGGTAGCTGCGCTATTATAATTAATACTAGACATACAGTCTGTACGTGTACTCAACAGGTTCAACAGTGACGCACATCACAAATCGTAAAAACTTCAAATTAGGGGGTGGAATACCAGACTTGGGCCAAATGATCTTAAGTTGAAAATACATGAAAACAATACGTTACAACATAAAATAAAATAAAATCTGCAAATTACTGTCAGCCATCGGACCATACCATAGATCTTTCGTTTATTGAAATCGCTTCACACGCTTCATTATTTCCATAATAATTGTGTCCGTATAAAAATATATTGTATGTCCATATTTTTTAAGTAATAACAAAAATAAAACGATTTCACGAGTTGTTTTTACTTATCTCCTAAAATATTATAGATGGGATTAATTTCCATTTACCCACATATGTTCATCCCGGCCAAGATATACATATCTATCGTTTTGAAACTTAATAATCGTTGACGGACAGCCTAAACAGCCAAGCAAATAATTGTAATATTTACGTATGTCACATCGCATAACTTACCTTTCGAATGTTTACTTCTGCTAAGATGCTCAATGAAACGTTTTGTTTTAAACCTTTAAGTCTATTTTGCATTTCTCGACCATTGTATTTTGAGTAAGGGTGGGGCTATGGTTTCCATGTAGAAGAAACACATCGATTCAGTATTGTGTGGAGCCTACCTGGGTACTTTACATTTATTTTGTTAAATAGTATAATTCTTTCAGTTCCACTAAACTATGTATCAAATTGGTGTGGCCTAAAGGAAAAATTCAAGGATTATAGGAATGGTCGACCACCAGGGGTCAGGTTATTTCAGCATGGATCGAGTTTTATTCACCGTTGATGGATGGATAGTGATGGATGTGAAATGTTTATTGAGAGACTCCTCCCTCCAGTTAAATTGGGATTCAGACACACCTCACTCTGCTATTGAAATAACAAAATTAGTTCCAAATGTCGCTATTTAAAGACAGTTACAACGTAAGCTATATAAATTGTTTTAAAAATTCCCTTACCAACTTTGCGAGAGAGATTTTCACAAATATAATTCTGAAGCCTTCCTTCAATTCAACCTTATTCGAATGATTTCAGTTTTATATATACCGCATCAGAGATCTTGAAAAAGTTCGGAATACTATGATTATAATTAGTCTTCCAAAAACAACTCACCTACGCCGCAGTAGAATTATATTGGTATTTCAAACCCAGATATAGGATAACGGAAACTACACTAATAATTCTGTTCCGGGTACTCGTACACGCTTCCAATTTAACCCCTCATTATTCCAGTCAAACTATCATACATTTATTTTACAGCAAATTTACCACGAAATGACACATTTTGATGATCATTTTATGTCAGATTTCATAGTCCTCTTTTTTAGCCTAGCTCTCTAGAAAAACACATCTAGTCAATCTGGTAGTACATGTAGCTAATAATATTTCAAAAACTGACCACATGTTTTTCCTCGAAAAACAACAGTGACATTAATTCCGACTGAAAAAGTAACCCGCCTAAACTTATCGTGAAACGAGTTTAGACTATCCTCTTACTTTACAAGTAAGCAGATACCACCTTTTTAGCTTTGCAGAGCAGTAGACTATAGGACACTCCGAATTTGTGGGCGATTCAATTTGTACGCACGAATAAGGAGGGCACCATTCAATCTCTACCATTCGGGCAGATTCTGCATGAAATAAATAATCTATTTTTCAGTTCTATAGTATATACACATGTAATACAATTTTATTTTTTCTGCGCGCCGCCGACTCGGATTAAAAGACATAATTTGGCCAAGTCAAATACTCCCTTCACAAGATCCCTTCACAAGTCACTGAAATATCTGCAACCATATCGACAACAAATCAGCGCGGTGTGCGTCTATCGTCAAGACGGCAGTTAGCTATACACTGCTGCCGGGATTCTGGATCTATATGGATCGCCCTATACAGAGGTACCACCTAGCGGTGAGTCCGCTACCATGTTACTCTGTGACCTCTACACTCTACCCCTTTTCTGGTACACTCATTTTTACTCCTTTTTCTCCATCATTCATGGCATTGTTTGTTGAGTTGGCAACTTTCCTTTATATAAGTAAATAATTAACCCATTAAAGCCATATTTTTTTAAACAGAGCCTCCTAGTCGAAAATATAACACATTGCTACGATTGGACCATTATTACTATTCTAAATTTGAATTATAAAAAAATGTTTTTAAAAAGTGGTTTCTCGGACTGGCAAATTTTTTTGCCAGTGGGCTTTAGAGGGGTCAATGAAATGTGCTTATTGTGACCAGTAGTAGTATTAGTAAATCATTGTTTTACGTCAGTTTTCGGCACAAATTGTTTTTAAGTGACATTGTAATACGATAAAAACGTTGTAGTCAATTGATTAGATGAATGATGTACAGATGATAATGTGAGGGTGGGGTGATAGGGCATGGTGGGTTATTGAGAGTGTTTTCCTTCGCTCGCCCAGTAAGGGGTTCTGAGCATGTCTAGGGTATCTACCCCCAGACATGCCCAGACTTGGGTTTCGCTGTGCAATTTATTGCTGAAACTCCGTGGCATTTCACGCAGCGATTAGATTATGGCCAGATACGAGGAGGCTGCAGCTTCCCTTGGATGATTGCTGTAGACTAGTGCTTCCGTACCATGCCTTATAGCATGCAACTGATGGAACAGATCTCTAATGACCCTCCCCGGATGGGGGCGACAAGTACAGCTACTAACAATCATCCCAGTACCCCTAGATATGGTCGATGTAGTGATCAACGCTGGTAATCACTCCCACGAGTAGTATCATACATAAATGAGACTAGGGGGGTGTTTCCAGACCCGCAAATATACGGTTTTACGTGATACATGTATATTCAAAACCACAAGTTAAAACTGAACCTTATTGGCTTCTCACGGATGAACTGCTTTGTGCCATGTTTACCAAAATAAGGTATCATGGTTTTGTCAATGCTGAAATCCTCAGCCACATCTGTCTGCTTGAAAACTCCAGTGAACTCTTCAAGTATCGGTCGAACCTTGTATTAGGCATATCTGTCAGCTAACAAATTAGTATTATCTCTAAAATAAAGATCACGTATGATGACATCAAACCTGTTCTGCCTCAGAGAATCAGAGACCAGAGAATTATGAATATCAGCTCATTCTGACCAATAAAGCCGGCTATATGGTGATCGGCTGTATCCAGACAGAAGCATGATGCCTCCATCTTATCTACACCGAGGCTTATTTCCTTTTGCTGAGAATATAGGTTGTACTCCCACTGCATGCTATCAACCAGATTGTGGGGGAACATTGAGAAAAATACGGTCCCAGGAGATTTAACATTCTCTTTCAATAAATCTTGTATATTTCATACACATCTTAATGACACCATCTACTTCCTCGCTTTCTGATCAGCTTTACAGTAATTGGCTCATCCCTCGCAGCGTATTCAAACATGGAGATGATATAATTCATCAAATATCATAAAAATATCAATCAAAGACACCCGTAAGTGCCCACTGGCAAATTTTCTTGCCAGTACCTACATCTTCAATTGCAATGTCTTCCTATTAACAATTATTATTAGGAAAGGATGCAGATGTGCTTAACATATCAGTATGCTCAGGGATTTAGTACCAGACAGTCTACATAATAAACATAATGTATTTCGTTGCATCATTTTACAGAATGGTTTATTACTACTGACTATAATACCGTGTATTATCCCACTGGCAATTTTTTTTGCCATGTAAATTATTGATCTTTTTATGCACAGGTAGGAATCTTTTTTCAGCATTACAATTACATGGTGAAAATCACCACACCTGACAGTTTCTTTATGAATATTGACTTACTTACTACAAGATATGTAATAAACTACTCATTGGTATTTTCCACGACGATGAAGTAGCATTCTGGAAGTACTATTTTCCGACAAACTTAGCGTTGCTAAGCGTTGGTATCAACTATCAATCGCATAAAATGTAGTTAACCAAGACGGCAAGTGAGTTTACAACGGGTTCAAGTCGTGTAGCCTTTTAAAATATTTTTTTTTATCGTGACGTCACACAAAAACGTCACTGGCAAAAAAACTTGCCAGTGGGCTTTAATGGGTTAACGTTACCTGTTTCTCTTTTATACCTGATTTTTCTGTAATGTATTCACCATGTCTAGTGAAAGTCTAAGAAAACTAGCTTTGCTAACTTTTTAATAATAAGCGTTTTTATCTCAAGTTTTGGCCAGTTGATCAAAATCTGAATCAATTTCATATTTCTTACACTTTTCTGAAAGTCACTTTAACTACAAGTTTCACATGGACTGAAAGCATATGTCGTACTGAAGACGACGATATAAGTATTACTTTTCAAAGGTAAACACTTAGTTATTTATCATATCTTTTCTATGTTAAACAGTCAGTAGAACTAACACAACTTGTTGTCTGCTAAAGTTTCCGGTATAGTAGAATTCTGGTAAGGGAGTGTGTGATTGGATACATTTGGAACCCATGTTCCCGACATAAAGGTTATGTTTCACTCTTCCCGCCCAGTCAGTCCCTACCTCACTTGTCATCATAGGACGTCGAGAACGGCTGCACTCCCATGTCCCCTTAGACATGTCGATCTTATGGATATTTATACAATAAAGCATCATGAACAGTCTCAGCTACAGCATCATCTTTTTTTGTTTTATATTTATCACACAAATCCCCGTGTGATACGTCACTGCTGCTGGTTGCACGCCGCTCCGAGATTGCTGTGTGATGCCGCATAGTGATTGATGTCAGTGGCAAAAGGCCTGCGTGTCACCTGAATACTTCACTAGTTGTAGGCAACGTCTTCTATACTTGATTCTGACATTATCTCGAGTATGTCAACGATGAAACATCGTCTGGGTTGTTTTCTCATGTCTTCTTCTCATGAAATTCAGCCTGGCAGTCGATATATTCAGGCATCTCGTATATCGACTGCCACGCTGCAGCCCCTCTTTTCCCACATTTTTTTTCTCGCGCGGGGGTTGTCCACTGACGAAATCAGAGATCGAAGAAGTGCAGGCGGATTAGCCTACATGCGTGCAGAGTTTCCTTCAAAACCTAACGTTGATTCAATGCAGGGCCAACGCCCCAGACGGTGGCCCAACAAAGGGCGTGAATTTGTCGTTGTTCAGATTTGCATGCTGTGGACCGGTCTGATAGGATTAGGGGCAATGATATATACTGATGGAGCGCTGATTATAATCTGATTAGATGGTTGACGGCACCCGTCCGAAGCCAATTCTCAGCGGACCGGCTTTCTCCACCGTCCAGATACGGTCATCCCTGAACGCGGTAAATACGGATCGCTGCAGTGTCTAGGAGATGTCTTATCTGCAGTGTCACCTGTTCACTGAAACTGTTGTCTAACGTGCTATGTGCAAAGGCAAACAGCAGTAATCGCACCAAGTGTTAAAACACGAGACATTTATCCTAATGCTGGTGTGATATTGGGTAAACGTCGCAATCATTAAATCAACTGGAGAATACACCTTATGACGGCTGATTTAGGCAAACACGGGACGTTGAATCAATTCTGGGTTAATGATACTGATACTGTATTTCATACTCTTTCGTAAGGATCACCGGCGTCCTCTAATATCCTTAATCAATTGATTAATCATTTATTCTGTAAGTTGATAGCTTGATTGCTTGATTGCTTGATTGCTTGATTGCTTGATTGCTTGATTGCTTGATTGCTTGATTGATTAATTGATTGATTGATTGATTGATTGATTGATTGATTGATTGATTGATTGATTGATTGATTGATTGATTGATTGATTGATTGATTGATTGATTGATTGATTGATTGATTGATTGATTGATTGATTGATTGATTGATGGATTGATTGATTGATTGATTGATTGATTGATTGATTGATTGATTGATTGATTGATTGATCGATCGATCGATCTATCGATCGATCGATTGATTGATTGATTGATTGATTGATTGATTGATTGATTGATTGATTGATTGATTGATTCATTGATTGATTGATTGATTGATTGATTGATTGATTGATTGATTGATTGATTGATTGATTAATTGATTGATTGATTGATTGATTGATTGATTGATTGATTGATTGATTGATTGATTGATTGATTGATTGATTGATTGATTGATTGATTGATTGATTGATTGATTGATTGATTGATTGATTGATTGATTGATTGATTGATTGATTGATTGATTGATTGATTGATTGATTGATTGATTGATTGATTGATTGATTGATTGATTGATTGATTGATTAATTGATCGATTGATTGATTGATTGATTGACTCATTCATTCATTCATTCATTCATTCATTCATTCATTCATTGACAATCTGGCATATCAACATATTCCTGTTAGTTTGAGATTATTAGAATATTAAAATAATAAGACCCTACATAATACAGCTACAACATACAGCTAATGACACTTAATAATTTACTTCTCTGAATCCTGAATAGCTATTCTTTTCAATGATACCAAACATAGAACCTGTCACCAGTCCTGGTCAATGATTATGATTAAATAACCCCCGGCTATTGCTCTATCTGATCTGTTCGGTTATTGTCTATTCTGTTATATCATACTTATCACACTGAAAATGAGTGTAACTTAAAGGAAAAAGCCAGCGAACTGTCATGTTAGATTCATATCAAATAACCAGTGTTTCTGTAGCAAACAATGCTGCATATGATTTATTTACTGGTTTGAGATGGGAGTATACAACTAAAATATGTCGGAAATTGGACTTAATGTGGGCGTCCATCTTGATTCCTTCCCATTACTTCATACAGTGGAATTATGCAAATGATATTTAAATGTGATGACGTTGACCAAGTCCCAACCCTCATGCCGGGTGAGCATTCAACATGCAGTTTAGCAGGTCACTGTGGACAACACCTACTTTAGTTCCTCAAATGCCCCTTATAAATTGTTATATATGCCAATTTGATAACAGTTGTCGAATAATATGTATGTTATATAATGAATCATCTGGTTGCATGTGACTGTTATATCGCTATTTATTATATTTTAAGTGTTATCTGAGCGCACCCTCGGCCCTTCTTGTCGACATTGCTCTCATTACAGTGAAATGATGTGACAGTTGGTTGGAAACATGTTTGCGAATAAAAATAAAGCCCGCCCAGAAGTCAATGATAATTCCTGGTACATTTTTATTATATTATCTGACCGAGAAAAGTTGTAAAAACTCTATGAACAGGTTTAAAAGGAGTCAAATAATCATTTTAAACGGACCCCCGTCCCCGCCGATTGACACTGACTTGACAGTGTTGACTGAGCCCAGTCATATGAGTATATGAGAATACGCCTACAAACTAATACACGGCCATAGGTCAAATTCAGAGATTTTCCTGCTGATGCAGTTTTATTTCTAGTGTCTTTACCTTTGTCCTGCCATATTAATCACATAATATAACCACAGCCAGATGTCAAATTAAAATTTCCGTAGCATTATTTTTCAAATGTAATGTCCTTATCTCGATTTGAATTATTGTTAGTCTATCACTGCACAGGTGGGCAAGTTGTCGCCACATGTGGCGACAGAAGCAAAATATCTGTCAACATACATATGTGGGCTCGGCGTTAGGGCCTACAATATCAGTGTATAAATAAAATCATTGGTGATGGGCAGCAAAAGGTCTAGAACAGAATTCAGTCTTTATCACCAGATGTCCCAGATAGATCATAGTATATCAACATGTTCATAGCACACGCTCCTCCCCTGCCCTCAGCATACACTTTGTACACTTATGATATTGTTGATTAGGCTACTAATTTTAATGAAAAAAGTCAGGTAATTTAATCTCGAATAATAATATAGAGCTTATATACCATTTTAAGCTCCAATTATATTGCCAGTCGCACAAATGAAAAAACCCCTCAGTTTGGTAACGGAGTTGAACTAAGGATAATTGAGCAGTTTCTGACTAGACAAGTAGGCCTATATATTTTAAAGCTAAGTGTTTTTTCCTTTTTGAATCTTATGTAATACCTTATATCTGACCAATTTAAATGCACTGAGGGAAAACGCTTTCAATAACCCACCATGGCCTATCACCCCCACACTCACGTCATCATCTGTCTATCATTTTATCTCATCAATTGACTACAACGTTTTTATCGTATTACAATGTCATATAAAAGAACTTTTGTGCCGAAAAGTGACGTAAAGCAAAGATTTACTACTACTACTACTGCACTGATCCCAGTGGTATGGCTATTTTTACGATTCAAGATCATCTAGGGGTCAAAAACAAGATGGCTGTCGTCGGCCATCTTGAATTTTAATGTTTTGATATAATAGCCCTTGATTCTTATGTAATACATAATTTTTGACTAATTTGAATACACTGGTCCCATTGGTATGGTTACTTTTTTTTAAATTTAAGGTCATCTAGAGGTCAAAACCAAGATAGTGGCCGTCGGCCATCTTGATTTTTTAACTAACACAATAACCATATAATCTTGTGTAATACCTCAATTTCGCCTGATCTGAATACACTGATTTCATTGGAATGACTATTTTTAAATTTAAATGGCCATCAATAACCAAGGCCATTTAGAGGTCACAACCAAGGAAACCGGATATAACGACAGTCAATATTCAATTTTCAATTGTTGAAATAAAAGTATTAGAATGCAACTGCATACATTTTCCTGATATTTTTAGGCGTTTTTCAGTTTATACAACGATCCAAAACAATATATGGCCATCAATAACCAAGGCCATCTAGAGGGCACAACCAAGGAAACCGGCTATAACTGCAGTTAATATTCAATTTTCAATTGTTGAAATAAAAGTATCAGAATGCAATTGCATCTATTTGCCTAATATTTTTTGACGTTTTTCAGTTTCTTCAACAAAATCCAAGATGTTCACCAAAATTCTATGTCACTCTCTAGGGCTTGAACGGCTTCATGGGTTTGTTTCATGTTAGGTTTAGTAGAAAGACCTTATCCTTGACGTGTGCTTATAATATTGGGTGGGACACTGATAATAACCGATAATAAATCTTTTTTTACGTTTTAGAATTTTAGCAAACATATCGGTTGCGCTAATTTTTTGCTTTTTAATTTTGTGATCTAGCTATGCAGCCCCAATTTTATCTTTTGGTTATGCTCATTGGCCCTGAGAAATTTGTCTCGAGAATCGTGTTTCTTTTTTTATTTCTTTTCAAAAAAAATCCAAGATGGCCGCAAAAATCTTGTGTTACTCTTAAGAGCTTGACCGCTTCACTGATTTGCTACAAGGAAGTGTAAATGACCTATTTATTTATCGGCAATAAACTACAATCCGGGATCATATTATTTTCGCTTGTTTGTCAGCATGAATGGATATTCATAATTGAATGTCAGCTGACAGGATTCTGCAAATGTTATATTTTTCTTCTAAATGATCTCATAAACCTCATTACAATCTACAACTCCTGATGTGTTCAAACTTCTCTTGCTGATGACTCAACTATAATATAGTTATACATCTGACCAGCGTGAAGTGGCCCTGTAGAAATCTAAGCTAGAGTCGGTCTCGCACTGTATTTATCTATGATTGAGGTATTTTGGCTGCGAAATCTATGTGGGGTGGGTGGAGACACAAGCATGCATTGATCAAACAGCTTTGGGTAAATGTATTGTGTTTGATGGGTCGTCACATCATGCCCTCCATGCCCTCATGCCCTGGGAGCCTGGATCATGCCTTCCACCTTACCTTCGGACACAATGTATTTTTGGAGAACAACAAACACTTTGTACCCATTGTAAAAAGCACAACACAAAACAGCTCTAAGTATATTTTGATTCTGAGACTTGTTTTTTACCCACACAATATTATATAAAAATACAATATGTTAAAAAAAATACATACCATTGCACCAAAGATGGCATTTAGCCCTTCTCTGCTCTCATTTGATTACCATGATTACATTGTGATTGAATTTGAAACAGTAATCGACTTTTAAATAAAATTGAATCAAGATGAGGAAAAAGAGAATAATTAGATTGGGGGGGGGGGTAAGATGTGTATATACAGACTATTAAAAAAAATATGAGGTCACCTGTTGGGATATATTTACGTTGAGTCTATTATTTTATAGGTTTAAATGTAATCTGCAACAGAATATCTATGAGTTCTGAGAAATAGTGTTATACTTATAGTTGCATCTTTAGATTGTTATATTTTCATATATGTTTAGGACATATATCCAAAACTTGTCATATTTTCATATATGTTTATATATATCCAAAACGTTATTATTTTATATTTTCAATATATAATATATCCTCATTGTGCTTTAAACTACTTCGGTCAGTCTTGATTTTTTTATGAAAATAAATAGTTTGTCACTTATCATGTTACTGACAAATGTTTACCAAGTTAATATTTACATCTAGGCATGGAGGCCTATTTATAATAATTTATATTAGATACTGCTATGCATTATAATTGACTATTATAGCGAATTTCTTTAAAATCACCACGTAAAAAATAAAATTATTTTGACTGTTACAAATTTATAAAAAAAATGGGAAATATGACATCAAATACTATAAAGTGTCACATTGACTTCCTGACTATAATTTTTCGTGAATATGATCAAAATGTTGTCACAATTTACTCATTTCAGCAGTACTTTATGTTAGTTTTCAAAAAAAATTGTCAATGGGATAGTTTAATTAATCAATAGAGCAAGAAAGTGATTTTTGTGAAAAAAATATAAATGCTTTATTAGAATTACTATAACATCTGTTGATATAATTTGGAATGATGAAGCAACCATAAACAATATTCAAATTTATATTAAAAGACTGTAGATTTGTATGTGTATTTGTGATCAAACAAGGAGTTTGTTTAAAGATAAGTGTCATTTCTGTTGAATTAAAATTATGCTAACGTGACGTTTTTGTTGACACTTTGGTAATGTCACGTTAGCAACAAAGTTACTAGACGCCACCTCACTGGCTAGAATTTGTCTGCACCCACTCAAAAATAAGTGTTTGTATTGTTGTTTTTAGATTATTGCATTGTATAATGGCTAAAATAACTGTATTTCGATGGTTCGCAATAAACAGCATCATCTAACGTGACATAACTTAAGACTCTTGACTTCTGATGACTGTCAAGGATTTGACATCTGATGAATGTCAAGGATACAAAGTATCGTACTAATAAAGTAATACAATTAAAACTAAAAGATGTAGGGACAGCGAAACAGCAGGTGAAACAGCAGGTGAAAATTAAAAGACGGAAGATTATATTTATGATTACACAAGTAGGCCTATATATTTTAAAGCTAAGTGTTTTTCTTTGCATTTAAGTCATGATAACGTGACATTTATTTTGACATGTTGCTAGTGTCACATTAGCAATAAAAGTCGCATCCTTGCCCAGAATATATATATGCAGCTAGAAATATTTACTAGAATGGCTGGTTTCATATTGTTGCATTGTAGAATGGTTACGGGATTTTATATATTGCTTTTTGGAATAAACATCAAGTGCTAACGTGACATAAGCCAATGACACTTCTCAAAGTATTCTGTTGTTAAAGAACATTTTCCAACCACTGATATATTACTGGATATGTAAACACAATTGGACTGAACACAAATCTTTGTATTTCACATTTGGACACCTTATTTTTGAGGGATGAGAAGAAGGATCGATCTCACTTACCCTATAAATAACACTGTCACGTTGACAGTTCCAGTGTCACACAAAATGGCACATTAATATATGAAGGATCAAAGGGCATGTCACGATACACTAATATGTGTCATGTTTTAACAACAAAGGTGACCAAACTTATCTAACCTTCGCACATTTTTACGACTGCTGTGGCTCATATGCAAATGCAGCCTATGTTCAGTGAATTGTGTGAATGGACAAAGCAATAATAAGTATTATGCACAGCATCATGATGTTTAAGACATCAGAGCAGGTAATTTCAACTAGCCTGCAACTTTTCCGGCATCTTGCCATGATGGTAAGTAGTCAGAAAAGATTAATCTTGTTCATATCTCAAAGCACTTATGAGACCTGAACGAATTTAAGGACTCGACACTGTCACGATAGCATTGCAAGATATGTCATTTCTTCTATTTATATGCATATTTCACAACTATATATAAAAAGATGGCATTTTTATATCAAAGTATCGTGGGCCTACACTTTCAGACATATTGGAAAGATTTGTTATGTGTATTTCAAAGTTTTACCTTCGTGCTAACGTGACGAAATACATTGACACTCAAATGTCACTTTTTTTTTGTTGTTTTTGCACACCTGTGAAAGTTGAAACGGAAGTTCTTATTGTGATTCTGACATGCACATAGAGTTTCATAGCTATAGTATTTTTTTAAGGCGTCTATAAATATTTTTAAAACTTGGTCATCTCATACGTTTTGCATCATACAGTCAGTCCCAGGATCTTGTCGTCACAGTTTAAATGTTAAGCGCCTCACCCAATTTCATTATCGGGAACATTTTTAAAAACCCCAATTTAAATATGAGCAAATTCTATATGACCTGGACTACCACCTCATAGAGTTCATAGCTGTAGGATTTTTTCTAGGCGTCTATAAATAATTTGAAAACTTGATCATTTCATGCGTTTTGAATCACATGAAACATTCCTACAAGAATATCGATATATAAAAACAAAGACCTTACAGTGCCTTGGTGCAGTAAAACATATTTTAACAAGAGGACTGAAGTCCTATATCATCCCCCGCCATAAATTGGGTTAGACTTTTTGCGGTCACAAATATTTAAAAAGTCGATTTGTGGTGGCCATTTTAAATTTCAGTAAAATCACATGCACATTTCCAGATGGTGTGTAATGTGATTGTACAATGTGAATTATTACTGATTTCAATTTTTCAGTTTTTGCGCCCACAAAAATATGAAGTTTATCCATGGCGGCCATTTTGAATTTCAGTAAAACCACATCTCCATATCGTGGGGAATGTGATAATTCCCGACTTTCAGTTTTGGAGTTTTTGCACCCACAAAAAAATTTGGAATTGACCTCTAGCGGCAATTTTGAATTTTTGTAGTATCTTCAAAAAATCACTTGCACATCCCCATGTTGCTAGGAATATGATGTTAAAATTTGAAAAAAAAATGACCAGACAAATTTTTTGAGTTTTTGCGCCCCCACAAAAATTCAAGTTGATCTGTGGCGGCCATTTTGAATATCAGTAAAACCTTAAAAAAGTCACCTGCACATCTCCATATCGTGGGGAATGTGATAGTAAAATTTGAATAATTCCCGACTTTAAGTTTTAGAGTTTTTGTGCCCACAAAAAGATTTGGAATTGATCTCTGGCGGCCATTTTGAAATTTGGTAGCATCTTTAAAAAATCACTTGCACATCCCCATGTTGTTAGGAGTGTGATGTCAAAATTTGAAAAAAAATTGACCAAACAATTTTTTAAAGTTTTAGGACCCCCCAAAAATTAAAGTTGATCTGTGGCGACCATTTTGAATTTCAGTAAAACCTTGAAAAAGTCACCTGCACATCTCCATATCATGGGGAATGTGATAGTCAAATTTGAATAATTTCTGACTTGTCTGAGATGATCTATAGACTAGCGTTACACTTACAGTGAATGATAAAAACATCCATTATCGCCCGCGAGTGAAAGGCACAAACTACACTTAAAATAAATCCAACAACATCTCTAAGCAGCTAAACTAGGTCTGCCTACATGGGCCAAATGATTAATGTAATTGTTGACAACTTGTCAATGTCTTGAAGTTGAACTGAATGCAGAGTAGCGTACCGGAGCGAGGGGCTTGTTTATCTGGCTGTATCAGGGTAGTCTATGTAAACATGCTGCCTCCAGTAGACCAGATCACAATAGGAACTAGGCTATCATGGCCCATGATAGCTGCGACTTGTCACTGCAGTCTACAACAGCCTCTACTGTTTTAAACAAACACAACTTTTGTCGTTAAAGGGGATTAATTTTATACCGAAACGATGCAGATGCCACTGGGAATAGAAATCGGAGTAGGCCTTTTCTGTGTATAGGATAGCGCATGTACCTCTAGCGCTAACCTGCAAAATACGGGACGTTTTACACACGACCAGCTACCAGACTACAGAGACTTGGTCACATGATCACACCCTCTCTGAAGGGTCCCAAAGTTCAAGTGAGAGGTTGGGACCTACCCGACGTAGGCACCCAGCACAAAATGGCAGAATCCAGTGGGGTGGAATAATGATCACTTTATTTAAAATTTGACACGCATAACCGTTTATTGGCCTTTGTTTCAAAAGGGGATTATTTAACTGAATAATATATCTGCCATTTGATCAGATTTCTGCGATGACTGGCTTATTCCTTTAACTCTGCTCTGCCTTTTTTAGTCTTTCTTTTCAACACTGTTTTATTAGTCTGCTCTGAATTTCCTATATTCTTTCTAATCTGGACCAAATTGCTCTTACTCTTTTCTACGCTATCTCGGCTTTGTAATAAACTACCGATTAAACTGCATGAAGTAACTAAAATATTTCGAGACAACACACTCCCTCAAAAAGTTTTTCACGGGAATCATGTAGAGCAGATTAGTGATGGATGATGGCCCATGGATGAGAACGGCAGCACTATAAATGGAACTCAACTGAACTCAATTCTCAATTCCACTCCGAAATAAAATCTCAACTCAAATCGTAATCAACTCTAATCTCAACTCGGTCCACTCTACTTTACTGTTACGAGACTAACAAAGTTATCTTAACGCTCAAGGCTTTGCAAACATTTCGAAATGTGGGCTAATATCGCTACATCGTTGGTTTGTTAAATCGTATGAGCAGGGTGAGTCTATTCAAACAAGTACACAGCTAGTGCAATCGCAGTGACGCGATGATTCGAATGATCAAAGAAATTAGAACCATCTTGCTAAAAGTCTTATCTTAATATTTCTAATTACTAGAATGTCTAAATAGCGAGTCTCGGCTGCGCGATGACTTCTTGAGACAACAACGCAGAATCATTCCATGGGTCTTGGAACAAACGTGTGGGCACCAGACACTCAAATATATGGATCTACATACGCCATCTGAAAGATCTACAGGCCCTCACTGAGAATGATATCATTGCCATGGATCATGGAGGATAGCCAACAAGACGTTGTCTTCGCTGGACACGTTTGGAGAAAAGACTTATTACCCTAAAAGCGGAATAATTATATGAGAAGAGACAGGGCTCTAAACAATTACTCGAGGGCAGTGTTCCATCTTGTTCATCACTACTAGGAATTTATTTTGGACCACATTAGGTGATAGTTCAATTTTGGTGTTGACTATAGACTACCTTGCTTCGTATATGGTTTGTCTTTTTGTTAAATGTTAGTTTATGCAAAGCAAAACACATTTGGTATTGAAATGTTGTAACGTTTGAAAAGTAAAATATGAAAGTAAATTTTGAAAACCTTGTCTTGTTGTTGATAATCTCTTTAAGTTTAAACATGATTTACAATAATCCAGATTTATCAAAATATCGCTGCATTTCCAGAAATGTTTCGTCCAACGCATCCTTTTTTGGCTCGACATAGCATAAATCTGGTTCTGGAAAATAGACTTTAACTTTAGTTTTCCGAACGTACTTCTTTTTTATAGAAGGCTGAGAAGGGAAAAGCAAGCAATCTTTTTCTCATGTAGCCTATATCAAATCAAACAGATTTTTTTTCTCACATGCATCAAAAGCAATATTTTTTTGTGAGTTTCTTTTCTGATTTTTCTGTGAGTTTTTTTAAATTTTATATTCGGACTAGTGAACCTTCGGACTAGTAAACATTTATCTTCGGACTAGTGAACCTTCGGACTACTGAACATTCAGACTAGTAGGCCCTAAACATTTATCTTCGGGCCAGTGAACCTTCGGACTAGTGAACCTTCGGACTAGTGAGCCTTCGGACTAGTGGGTAGTCCCCGCTAACGCCAGTCAATGCATCTAATACCAATTTTAAGACTTATTTAGGGACGTATGTATAAGTCAATGAATATGTGCTGAAACACATTATCATTATGTCAAAGAATATTTTTAATTAATAATTAGTTTTTATACGTACGTAATTTATATCAACTTGTATATACAATCGGTTTCTATGCTTTCCAGAGTGTCTTTTTTACTACTATACTTAAATAATAACGACACAAGTAGTTATTTTAGCTTTTGTTTTGGTGCGGGAAACACATATCTATCCTGTAGATAGTGTAAATGGCAAGCCGGAATGTATGTGTACATAGGCCTACCATGGCGATGTGTGATTCATAGAAATAACCATGCTAACCCTGCTAACCCTGCTGCACATATTGTATATATGTATATTACTGTAACAAATAAGTCAGCAATGATCTGAAATTGTGTCAATGAATCATTTATCTATCTATCTATTATTAACATGTATATTTATTTTAGTTTTTTTAGTTAATAGTTGCACATATTATATCTTAGGTACGTATACTTCATTGTAGTGCTTAAATCCTTCAACAGTTGTTTGCTGTCATAATCTATGTTTTGATATTTTGTACGCATAATTTTTCACACATGTAATAAGGGCTCTACTACGTGTGATTTATGGTGTTTTATTGTTTTCACATTATACTCTATTTTTCATCAATTTATATATATTATATTGGTTTCTACGCGTGTATTTTTGCGACTATTTATAGTAATAGCAGTTATTTTATCTCCGGTTTTGGTGCGGGAAACATATATCTATCATGTATAGTATCATTGAAATTTATATTTATTTGAATTATTTTACACTTGTATATATATTTAAACCATTTACTATTTTATCATAATTATTATACACTGCATACTATAATGTACTGTTCATTTTAATGACGTGTAAGTCTGCATATATTTTCCATCGTCAATAAATATGATGTCTGTGAAGTTAGTTACTTATTCCTTATTCCAGTTTCAAGAATACATGTACGTCATCTTCGACACCGGCCGAACATTAATGGCTCAAAATATCCCGTGCAAACACAGAAGGTCTATGGTGCAAATAATGCTTTACGTCGCTTTCTGCACAATCATCGCAACAAAGGGAAGCCCGAAGCCGGGACTATAAGCCCTACTCCTATTTCGAATGACTTCAAGGCTTCTTTATAGCGCACAGTGCCATATGCAGCTCTGTACACTCCATGCCTTTCAACAGTTTGGAGAACTGTATATGCACAACCACGATGATAATTATCCAGCCCGACCGGGATTCGAACCTGGTACAAGCGACAGTCGATACGAATAAGCCATTGGGGCCGGTTCAAAATATACTATGTACTGGGTCGAAGAGGGGGGGGGGGTGTCACACATCAATCAGTCATCACTCATCTGCCGTGTTGTCCTATCCTAGCTGTGATATAAGCGCCACTGATACGGGGGCCTTTAACTCTTAAAGCGCTGAATATTTTTATAAAACACATGGAAACCAAAAGGTTTTTATCAATTTGAAGTCATCACAAATGGCTTAGTCATCTCTTTCCGATTCATTTGAATACCTATGTTATGGGTCTACGGCCACTACAAATGTTTTTTACTTTTACAGTGCGGGGATCGACTTAAGTCGTCAGAATCTGACGTCTACAGACGTCAGATTCTGAGGAATAAAGTCTATCCCCGCGCTGTAAGGGTTAAATGTGACGCCTTGTGACTTGTCCTTACGCGTGCACCGAACCCAGCAAGCACGATATGTCGAAGCAATGCTGGTTTATTACTGGGCCAGTGTCGTAGATGTTGAATCAACTTTAAGCCAGCGCTGGCTTAACAACTCGTGTATTCTGGGAAGAGATCGATTGAATGAGGGTGGAAATTCCACTCTGGATTGGTATTAATGGCGAAATTGTAAGGCCTAATTAGCGATCAGACGAGATGGCCGAATTTTCGCGGGGAGAGGCGGGTCGCAGTGGCTCGCGTGTGACATGTGACGCGGCGGCGGCGGCTGGAGTTCTGCCTGCGCAATTTGCCGCAATTTGTGCGCCAATTTGCCTTTTGTAACCTAATAGAGCGGCCCACAAAGGCGAATTGATCTCCGCGAGAGTGTGTCGCCTGCCCCCGATGGCGCACCTCTTGTGCTGTTCCGGTGGCCGGGTCCCCTGCAATCAGCCTTCACGAGATGGCCCAACATGGGCGAAAGTTGGGTCAGCGTCTACGACGCTGAGCCAACTTTCGCGCAATGTTGGTACATCTCGTTGCGCCTCGCCATGCACGGATCCAGCTCGCATGGATCCATGCCACATCTGTAGACCTTAAACTAAATTTGAGAAGTCTATTGCTTTACCAATGATTCTACATCTGACTTTGTGAGGGTACGTGTATGTCATATGTATTTGGGCCAAGGCTGAAGCTTCTATAGCAAATTGAAAATTGGCTCTGGGTTCGAATCCCCTATGTGAATCTAAATCAGCGACTACATTAAAACTCCTTTTCAGACGTCTGTTGGGTTCCCTCTTTTTCAGTTTAATCTATCAGAACAGGAAATGTGGGCATAAACCTGAGACGTAAATTATCCTTCAAGAACTACATCATAGGCAACTTCAACATGGTAATAATTGTATATTATTCTAAACTCTATCCTTATCATGTATTATCAAATTAGTTCACAATGACTTATTGGAATATGATATAACCGAGCAGTGTTACACTATAGTTCTCGATCTGTTTCCTTTTTTATTTTCAAAAGCTGTGCAACATGCAATATTTAATTATTCATCTTCTATCATGTTCTTCCTATGTAACGTTCTGTGTTTGCTAAACTTCAGCTAAGTCTACATTGTTTCTAGTTATTCTAACGTTTAGGACGAAAAAATTACATTATTTCAAATAATAACTTTCATATCGGCATGATATTTAAATATCAAGCCACTAATGCTACCATATAAATGTATGTCAGCCGATGTCATCCGTATTTGCAAGTCACATGTAGTGTTATTTGAAGATCGCTGTAGCGATTGTGGAAATAATCAACTTACGTATTGCTCATGGGTTGAATTAGGACATGACTCGTGGATTTGATTCACGCATGACTATTTTATTGAATACACGCATTATTAAATAATTTAATTTAGGCATGGCTCATGGATTTGATTCATGCATGGCTCATTGACTTGATTCACGCATGTGGTTCATTGATATAATACACGTATGGTTTGTTAATTCAATTTAGGCATGGTTTATTGATTGGATTCATGCTTGGCTCATTGATTTGATTCACGCATGTGGTTCATTGATAGAATACACGTATGGTTTGTTAATTCAATTTAGGCAAGGTTTATTGATTGGATTCATGCTTGGCTTATTGATTTGATTCACGCATGTGGTTTATCGATGGAATACACGTATGGTTTATCAATTTAATTCAGGTATGGCTCATAAATTGGATTTATGCATGGTTCGTTGAGTTGATTCACGTATGAAGTCCATTAATTGGATTCACATATGGTTCATGAATTTGCTTTAGGTACGACTCATGGATTAGATCGACACATCCACTCATGGATTGGATTTACGTTAGGTCTATATGTCTCATGAACTGTATAATACATGAATTGGTTTTACGTATGACTCGTGGATGAGATGTACATATGACTCATGGGTTGGATTTACGTATGGCTTATGGATGATATTTACATATGACTAATGGGTTGAATATTTGTATGGCTCATGGATGATATTTACATATGCCTCATGGATTGGAGTTAGTTAGTGCTCATGGGTGACATTTACATATATATGACTCATGGATTGGAGTTATGGCTCATGGATGAGATTTACATATGACTTCTGGGGTGGAGTTAGGTATGGCTCATGGAGTGAATTCATACATGGCTAATCGATTTGATTCATTTGGCTCAAGAATTGGATTTAGGCATGGCTCATGGATTGGATTAATGCATAATAGCTGAATGTTTTTATTCAAGCATGGCCCACGGATTGCATTTACGTATGGCACATGGACAAGGATATGCATGCAAGCGACATATAATTTGACCAGAAGAACCTCAAAAGTATATTATAATATATACCCCATCTTGACATTGCAAGGTATATGGTTCCACCATATTCCCTACAGCAAGGCTTGGATCTCCAGGTCGCAGACCTGCGACTTCGGGAAGCCAAGCCGTGCTGTAAGGAAGATAGGTCCACTCACATGGTGATTGGACTTTTCTCCTGGAAAATCCGTAGCGTGATGTACTGATCCAAGCTGTATGAATAATGGCAGGGTAACATAATTTACGTTCAGATTATGGCCAAGTGAACCTATTCTCAGGCGGTCGTCGTCTGCACGCAATGACCAGAGACAAGTGAAATCACATTAACAACAGAAAAAACCTCCATATCCACCGAATCGATGCTGAAGTGATGCTCTTCAGTCAAGTGCAAAGACTGGCTTTGATACTTCACAGGTGGCGAGGTAATTGCAGTCATTGTGAATATTCCATCATCAATAAAGCATAATAAACTAAGTGCATTCAATTGCATATCATCATTATCGTTTACGATGCCATGACTGCTAATAAATCAAGGACATCCAGCCGTGATTTCACCCCTCAAGTGCCATGGTCACGTCTATAGCCGTTTTCAGTTTTTTATTTGTTTTTCAAAGAAAATATTTTTTTGTAAGATGAGCATTAAATTACGCCAGTTTTACATATGTTTTGATTGAAAATGTCAATATGTAAGTAATTTTTCCCCACTCGAAGTTTGGGTAAAAAAATATATTCTACAACGAAAGTTTTATTAATTGATTGATTGATTGATTGATTAAATGAGGCTCTTATTTTGATTGAAAATTATCAAGGCGCATGTATGGTATTTGGTATATTGTAAAAAAAACTGTTTCTAAAATATTCAAACAATTCGTGTGTTATTGTTAGTGTGTGTAATATTTTAACTTCGTTTGTTTTAGTAAGAAAAACATGATGGCACATCTGATCATCTGTACGGTTGACAAATAGGCCTCAACATAGACCTGTATTATTAACCCTTAAAACGCTGAATTAATTTGTAAAAAAACATCGCAACAAAGGGTTTTTTCAATTTGAAATCATCATAAATGTCCTAGTTAGGTCTTTCCGATTCATTTGAATACCTGTGTTATGGGTCTACGGCCATTAAAAATATTTTTACAGACGTCAGATTCTGACGACTAAAGTCGATCCCCGCGCTGTAAGGATTAAGCTTCTGGCGAAACATGTTCACCATTGTTTTAATAAAATAAAAGCGTGATTTTATGTATGTACACATTTTTCATTTGCACATTATACCACTTCATTTTTACATTACAATACTTTATTTTTCATATTATATGTTACATCTCTTTATAATTATATTTTAAATTTTTCTATATTCATTTTATATATTTGTTAACGCTTGCTTGTGTTTTTTTTCTCTTGCATACCATGTGTACACATGACATGTAAGTTCAGTTGTGACTTTTAATTGCCAATAAAATTTCTCTCTGTCTACAAATCTGGGTTATGAGATTTGAACCTGCATTGGTCTTTGCATATTTGTCAATCACGCTGACATATCTTCAAAAATTGACTGAAGTAAGTCTAGATCATAGAATTACCACTATCGTGAATAGTACTTGATTATATACATTTTCAAGGTGGTAATCTGTCCAAAAGCAAGCCATCGTGAAGATATCTAATAATTTCAGCTATTTTAATCTGCATACACGTATACATACAACCTCACCATAAAGTGCACAGAAAGTGGCATGGATTTTATTTTGCACTCCTATAAAATATGTAGTGCCAAACAAAAAAAAGTAGTTAACTCAAAAGAACCAACACACAAAAATGTCGCGTACAATCGTATGCATATCACCGACATATTGTTGATGCTTCTGCCCGATGCATACCCGATTTTGTGAAAACAAAAAGACATCGGCGGTGCATTAGTGAACCATTGCCGACGCTATTTCACTATTATTGTCTGGGAAATAAAAAAGCCTGAAAACGGGACTAGACTTGATTCCCAACACACATGAGACGTTGACACAGCGTTGGTTTACTGTTGAGTCAACGTCGTAGACGGTGAGCCAACAGTCAACCAACATTGGGCCAAAGTCCCATGGTGGGCCAACAGTAAACCAACGTTGGGCCAGCGTCTCATGTTTGCTTGGTTAGCACTATAAGGGGCTAATACGTATACATCAGCCAAATGTTGAGTCAACGTTGCTCAGATGTCTGAGACGTTTAACCGTTTAATGGCCAGTGCCGCATATATTCGGGTTTTCATTTTTTATTAGCACATTAAGTACAACCTTTTAAACATGTTGAAGATAAAATGTGACATCAATCAGCAATATTTGAAAACAGTTGACCTCCATTTTGTCAAATCTGAATAATTTTCACTCACTTGAAGTTGTGGATCGCGTCAGCGAGACACAACTTCAAGTGGGTGAAAATTCAGATTGAATAATTTGTACATTAAATACAACCTTTTAAACATGTTAAAGATAAAATGTGACATCAATCAGCAATATTTGAAAACAGTTGACCTCCATTTTGTCAAATCTGAATGATTTTCACTCACTTGAAGTTGTGGATCGCGTCAGCGAGACACAACTTCAAGTGGGTGAAAATTCAGATTGAATAATTTGGCGGTTAAAGGGTTAACCGCTGGTACCAATTATATTCGTTTTTTACGTTTTTCATTAGCACATTAAATACCAGCTGTTGAACATCTTAAAGATAAAACCTGACATCAATCAGCAAGATTTAGAACTCGTTGACCTCCATTTTGTCAAATCCTAATACTTTTCACCCACTTGAAGTTGTGGATCAAGTCAACGATCCACAACTTCAAGCGACTAAAAATTCCAATTAAATAAAGGAACATTGACGTATCACTGGGACAGCATAATTTTGTTTTTTTTGTTTGTGAATTCTATCATCATATCATCCCCACACTGTCACAGATGCCTGGGTGACTACAATAACGACACCACGATGACCACGCTGAGTGCTTATTCGTGTCGCCTGTCGCCATGCCTTTCTTTTTACCTCTTCTGCACGATGATATACACCTTATGTATTGGGATCGTGACTAAAATAACTATGATCATGCTGGAAAAATTATAAGTCATATAATATGAACTAGGAGGAAGTTGTATTTAGTGGATGTAGGTTATGTTTTATTAAATAAAATCTGCTGAAAAACTCAACCATGGACTATTTACTCCACTGCAACATACAATATAGCATTGTAACGGGAATTGAATTTCCATGTGTACATTGGTAAATTAGAACAGCAGCGACAGAAGTTTACGTAACTGTACCCCCTAAATCTAAACAGGTTTGGGTGGTCTCAATGACCATTAGAATAAATCAATAATCACCAGGACCGTACGCAGCATGGCGTGAGCTCAGTCCCATTAAAATTACACCTATGGAATCAAATTTGATGTTACTTTTTTCCCGTAGCATTGTTTATTTTGGTAATATAATGTATTTTTAGCCAATACGCTTAGTATAATTTCTGTTTCATTTCTTGTAAAAATTTAGGAAAAAACCATAGCGTATTTACGACTAAGATGTGACGGCCAGATGGACGCAAATGTTAGATAAGTTAATATTGAGTGTAGTGATACCAAAAGTGTAAGAATTGGTCCGTTCAGAGTGTCAATTCAGAGTGTAGATACTGAGCCGGTTGAACGAGCTCACTAAATAGAGCCCCTACAAAAACTAGCTCCTGGACTATAAGATTTACGCCAAGTCTATGACGTTATTTTTATTCGCCACAAGTAAGTTATCAAGTGTTGTACTTCACGTTTGCTATTAAGACAAAGTGGCATTCAGTCGATTTTTAATCTATCTTCATCGCTGGCCCAAACACAAACAAACAATTAATTGGGTCAATTAACGTCTCGTTTCTGCTGTGTTATTCTCTATGGAATAAACATGCAGACATTCCAGCAAACACAAGACACTGACACAAAGTGGGCTTAATATTAACCCTGACAGCACGGGGATCGATTTTAGACGTCTGACGTATGCAGTCGATCCCCGCACTGTATAAGAAAGAGTAAATATATTTATAATGGCCGTACACCCCTAACATGGGTTTTCAAATAAAGCGGAACGAGCTAACTAAAACATTTCTGATTATATCAAATTGAATAAAACCATTTGGTCTGAATGGTTTATATATATAAAAAATCAGCGCTTTAAGGGTTAACCTTACACTGCGGGGATCGACTTTAGTCGTAAGAATCTGACGTCTGTAGACGCAGATTCTGACGACTAAAGTCGATCCCCGCACTGTAAGAGTAAAAATATTTATAATGACCGTAGTGACATAACATCTAGGTATTCAAACGAATCAGAAAGAGCTGAGTAAGACATTTATGACGATTTTAAATTGAATAAAACCCTTTGATCCTCAAGGTTTTTATGAAAATAATTCAGCGCTTTAAGGGTTAAACATCGGGTGAGCGTCTAGTGTGTTATGGGATAACGCTTTATTATTTGACCGGTATCCAACGTGCCGACAAGGCCAGATTTTTAATGTTTACCATTTAATGATGGTTTCACTATATCTAGTACACACAGGATGGTGTATAATGCAATGCAAAAATAAAAAAAATTAACCGTACACTTAAAAATTGAGGACTTTTGCTGGTTTATTGGTTTATTTCTGGTCTAGTATGACGATTGCAAAAATACGTGAACGCATGTTCAGGAAACATTTATGTTAGTTCAGAAAACATTTATGCAAGTACGCTTTAAAACATGTATGTACGTACCCTTGAAAATTTGTATGCAAGTTCAGAAAATAATTATGCAAGTACGATTGAAAACATTTATGCAAGATCAGAAATAAATTATGCAAGTACACCGGCAAAGATTTATGCAAGCTCAGAAAATATTTATGCAAGTACGATTGAAAACATTTCTGCAACTTCAGAAAATATTTAACGTGAGGGCTACTTCCTTTCTCCGTTCCTTCCATCATTCCTTCCTTTCGCTTTTCCTATGTTTTTTCTCCCTTTATCTCACTCTACCTTCATTCTTTTCTTTAACATTTTTTTCTTTATTCCCTTTCTTCTCTCCATCCCTCTATTCTTTTTTTCTCTATGGTGAGCAATGAAACGATATGGATTTTTATTGTTGTCTAATCACACTTCTAATAAATGACTATAATGGATCAATTGGGGGTAACATTTTCTAATGACACATCAAAGACAAGCACGAATGATTGTGAAATGGCGGGTGAATGCCGGACTAAAGTATGCGGAGATAGCCCAGTACCCACTGGACACACGACGTTGTTGCGACGTTGAATCAACGTCAATGACGTTGATTCAACGTCGCAATAACGTCGTGTGCCCAGTGGGTAATTAGTTTGGTGATTATTTTTCACTACACACCGCAGCCATATTTGCAGTCGTTTTCTTTTAAATGCGTGATGGAAAAAAATATTGATTGTTTTCGTCGCCTCTTCCCATGAAACACGAGATGTTGATACAATTTTGTTTTAGCGTTGGATCGACGTCGAAGACGACAGCCTAACTTTAAAACAACATTGGGTCAACGTCTCGTCTTTGCTGGGTTATTTGTCTGAGGCGGTAATGTGTGAAAAAATCAGACTGGAAAAAACTATACCGTTGGCCAATTACAGAAGCAGACAGACAGACAGATATTTTATTGACAAAAAGGAAGCAATTACCGACTTATTTGCCATAGAAATGAGAGAGAGATATGTACATGTATATACGATTGTTACCTTGTTAAAAAATCAAGTGACAATATACATGGTATGGCATACATAACTAAAATCATGTTAAATGGCATTGCCATATAATAAACACTGGATATGTCGATAATACAAAATGACAAATTACTACTTAAAATAAAATTAAAAGGCATTGCCAAGATAACATAGGGGTCTATCATATTGTTTCCCGCACCAAAACCAGAGATAAAATAGCTATCATGTATAACATGCTAACTATATATAAGAGCAAAAAGACACTCTGGAAAGCGTAGAAAACTAACATCTATACAGGTGCATAATTATGTTACAGTAACTGAAGTATGTATTAAGACAATGTTAAAAATTACAAGATATTTAAACAAAATTAAACATTATATCATGCAAGTACAATCAATGTGGCATTCCGCGAAACAGGTAGCTCCGAGCCATGTGACCATGCAAGCACAGTCACAATGATCTCGGAGATTCCCTGCTATTGACTAGTGATGCAAACGTAACAACGAATAACAGTGATAATGACGGATAATAGTTATTTGTGCCATTCACACAGGACATTGCATACATGTACATACATAACATAACGTATGTGTTAGCTTTGTAAAATATACATACGTTTTTTACATACATCGCTATAATACAATTAACACTCTTAGTTTTAAAGTGCATGGGCCAGCGTCAGCTCCTGAAACCGTCGCATAGCCAAACACACGCCATACTAATATATTAAGGTGGTTCCTACGACTTACACTTACAGTATCGACGAAAACATGGGAGCTAGTATGATACGTGTACTGCAGTTAATATATACTCAGTTTGTTTAACCCTTAATTTGTTTAAAACAATCATAGGTGAATTTCACCAGTGGACTGCACCACTGTTATGTCTCTAGATGTCATAATTCATAGAAATATATCATTTTTCGGTTGCATATTGATAATTGCAGCTACAGAATTAAGCAAGATTTCGCGTTCATTGTTCATAGCATTACAGTGGAGACGAAGATGTGTTTCGTCGTCAATTTCGTTTGATTCACACCTAGTGCATATTCGTTGGTTTGTTGTAGTTATTGGATTTTTGTATCGTCCTCGTTCTATATCTAGATCATGTGAGCTCATTTGATATCTCGCTATTGCTGTTATGAGGTGGTCCCCCTTATGTGTAAGATATATGGTTCAACCCCGGGGCTCAACACAGATAGCTTTTTACTAATGCATATGTGCGCAGTTTACTCGAGCTCTCAATATTTTTTCTCCACTGCTGTGTAAATATTCTAACAATTAATTTTTTAAATAAAAAATTGAATTTATTTTTATTCATACCCTTTTATTCCACCATGTAGAATAACATATACAGATATAGTAGTTATTTTATCCCTGGTTTTGGTGTGGGAAACGTATGCCCCCATGTAGCCTACATCATGCATGATAATGCAGTTAGCTGTTTAACGTCATTTTAAAAAGTCATATCCCAGAAAACGCGGGGCATTCACCCGGTGCTGTTTCAATGTTGGTCCAGCGTCGAAAAGACGGTGGGCCAACATCGAAACAGCATTCGGTGAATGTCTCGTGTTTGCAGGGATATGATGCAAATTTTAAATATCATGTGCTTGGTTAAATATTTACTTGGTAAGCCTGATTTTGAGTGTACATATCATGTCGATATACATCTGATTGTACAGAGCTAACCATGCTAACCACGTTGTATATATGTTGCATGTACATATATATATTTTTTATGACAATTAGGTCAGTAATAACTATGTCAATAAAACATCTATCTATCTATCTTGTATTGTTAAGTTACTGTTGTTGTCGCTGATGCTTCTGTTGCTACAGCTGCTGCTGTGGCTATAATAATGGCGTTGTTGTTTTTTATTTTGTTTTTATGCCTGCTTCAGATCTTGTGTTGATTTGTATAGCCTTGAGTGGCATGTGCTTTTTAATCATGGTCTAGTTCATGCGAGAAGTACTCAATTGCAAAAAAACTTTTAAAGTCACATTTGACTGTGTTCTGAGTTATCTTTCATAATAATGTAGGCCCTATTACAACCATTATTTTACAAAATCACGTCATTTTCATTCATTTCATGTGTAATTTAAGCTAGTTCAACCTTTAAAGCGCTGTCCTATTTTTATACAAACTAAGGAACCAAAGGGATTTTTCAATTTTAAAGCATCATAATTGTCTTTGTTAGCTCTTTCTGCTTCATTTGTGTTTTCCGTAGTGGGACTGGAAGCATGTTTCTGGTCTTTTCGGTGATTTTGATAGCGGCCATTTTGAAAATCGGTCTTTGGCCATTTATTCTCTATCGATTAAATGGTAACAGCCTGATTCTGACTCGTGATAGGTCCCTGAACAACATGATACCACTCAATGAGAGTCCTGGGGAGATTTTAAATCACAAATTATAACTTCAAAAGTGCATAGAGTTTTTTTGGACGCCATCTTGAATTACACAAAGAATATTGTATTTAGCAATTGAAAATAGTTTCAGCAGATTCCTTGACATCTTAAATGTAGGATTACAAAATCTACTTCTAAATTAATTTAGAGGCAAGATATGTTCAAACGCGCTCCAAAGCTGTCCGGTGTCCACGTTTCATCCGCAGAGAGTCTTGAGAGAACGTGAAAGACGTCTCAGTCCTTGATTAGAACGTGAGAAACGCGAGGAACCCCATCAGACCGTGACGGCCCGCGAGGCAACGTACTGGCATCCGTAATAGATCTGGGGCCGACGAGGGCCGAACCGTACCGCGCCTTTGAGCCTCCGGGAGTCGACTATCTGCGACCCGTCACGGCCCGTCCCGCATACCGTGAGAGGCCATGACAGACCGTTAGAAAACGTAGCAATACCTGACAAAAATTGAAAGAAGGCTAAAATCCCACGGTGCACTACGTTTCGGGCAAACGTGGCCGCCGTGAACATAGTGTAAACCTAGCATTAGGAACGCACCATTTGATTTCTGGGGGGGGGGGGTTTGGGGGGCTAGAGTTTTTGTTGTTTGCAAACTTCTTTTTTTTACCTCCGAGAGAAAACAATCTTTTTTTTTTGCGATCAACGTCCGACAATCTTTTTTTTATGTTTCGTCGAAGAAATTTTTGTCGTATGCTTTCCATATTATGTACATTACCATTTGGTGTTTTTTTTCTGGTCAACATATTTTTCATCAATTTCGACAACAAACTTTTTTTGTTGCCCAAATTTTCAACAAACTTTTTTTCTGACTTTTGTGGCGACAAACTATTTTTTTCAATTTTTTTTAGCCCCCCCCCCCCTCCCCCAGATATCAAATGGTGCGTCCCTTAGGCCTGCTAGGTTTTTCATCCGTTCCGTGACTGCTGTGGCAAATGTTTTGACAGTTTTAAAATCTGACACGGCAGTCATGGCAATCACGACCTCCAAAGTTTTCCTTTCCCCCACCCTGCGTAGCCCCACGTCCATTTCATTTCCCCCACAGTGGCTTGAAACGTGGCCACCGTGAATCTAGTGTAAACGTAGAATTACACGCGAATCATGATAAACAGTGAATAAATGTGATGATTTGACATTCACCAGGTGGCGCTTACATATCTCGCTGACTGCACTATATTTAATCTAATAAATATAACATCTTCCCTTTCAACAAACAAAATGTTAACATCGATTTTAGCCGATATTAAACAACTCATAAACAAACTTATTCTATTTTAATAGACATGAAAAATAAACTGGTAATCTTAATTGACATTCACTCGAGCATCAGTCGGGTCTCTGACAATATACACATTTGTGGTAATTTTCTATACAGTTTATGGCTCAAATACATTTTTTGAAACTTTGTGGTTTGTTTATTACTCTCACACTCCTAGTTCTCGTTTGTGTATTTGACCTTGTTACAATTCTGCTGGTTGGGCAACTGAAATTTTGATTTTGATTTGGTTGGGCAAGTGTTTTTTTACATGTCTGTGCTTCTAGAGGGGATATTGGTGGGGGTGGCTCTGCTCATGGAAGTACTATATTTTGCACACTTTCTTTCCCCTTATACACTGCTTGGTAATCTTTATCTTCATTATCATCTGGTTCTACTTTTGTTTCTTTTGTTTTCAATAAATCTCTTCTATTCCGTCTCCCGACATTTCCTGACGGTGCTAAAATACTATAAAATCTCGGCAGAGATGGTTGCTGTTGCTATGACAGTAATAAGGCTGTCTCCCATTTATTTTATTTTCTCGCACGAACATTAGGCCTATTACTTGATTGTAATGGACTTAGTAGTTTAGAACCAGGAGATCCTAATATTTCTTAGCTGCTTGTCTGTACGGATTGAGCTTTAACAACGGTAGATTTGACAGTCATTTGTTTAAACAATTTTTCAGTTGTTGGTATAATAGCAGAGTACATGTCCTGCGATCAAGTAAGCGTTGCGCTGGGGAACCTATTTGCATGTCGTGAGGTGAATTTCTTAAATTCAAAAAGCCAGGTGGATATTGTGGTTGTCTTCGTTGCTTTTGATTAAAAATTGCTTAGTTGTCTGCACTGCTTTTTCAGCCATCCCATTTGACTGAGGGTACAGTGGACTACTCGTACAAAGTTCAAAATATCATGTCTTTGCAGAGGCAGCAAGTTCATGCGCTGAAAATTGAGGAGCATTATCTGTGATAGCTTTTTTTCGGAATACCATGTAGCAAGATAATTTTTCCCATTGCATTGAAAACAGTCTTCACTGGTCGTGTTTGGTTGTAATTTCTCAATCCCAAAATATTGAGACTAGTATTCTACTACTACTAAGTCATTTTCATGAGGGCATTCAAATAAAGCTGCTGCCACAACTTTCCATAGTCCATCTGGTATTTCAATCGGGTTTAATGGTTTTTACTTTTGTCTGTGTCTATATCCCTGACATATAGTAGATCTCGACACTATAAGTCTTCTATTTCCTTATTAATACTACGCAAATACAACATATCTCTGGCTAGCTGCTTACACTTAACCATGGCTTTCATGTATTATTTGCAAAATATCTTTTCTCATTGATGTAGAAATAATCACTTTTCCTCTTTTAAAAATGACTCCATCTATCTCTGATAATTCTTTCTAGAAAATCTAAATATTGTCTGATTTGTGGGTTAAGTCGACATTTATTTTCAGGCATGGTGTTATGCAATTGTAGAAATTTCAACAGTTCTTGCAGTTCTGGAACTTGTCCTGTTTCTGTTTTTAGTTGTTTTGACGCCTCCCCGAAAAAGCGGTTTAGTTGGTTACTTCAAATAAGCAAACTCTTCTGCAGTATCTGCCAGGCTTATATATGTGACATCAAGTCTGCTACTGTAATGTCGTTACCAGGCTAAGCTTGTTTATCAACTTAAATTAATAAGATTGAAATCTCAATATCATTTTCTGCAATCTTAGAGGTACATCATGAAGGTTTCTTTATGAATATTTTGATCAGTTTCTACTTTAATATCATTCCTGCCATAATACGTAAGTGTGACATTTTCTAAAGGCAAACACAATCACTAGCAGTTACTTTTCAATTTGTGCATATGCACATTCTGTCTTAGTGAATGCCTTTGATGCATAGGCAACAGGATTATCTCCACGAGTAAAACTGCTCCTAATCAGGACTTGGACGCGCCACATGAGATATGACTGATCAAAATGACTGGTGTGACTGATCAAAATGCATCTCAAATGATTTAATGTTACTTTCTTTAATCAATTGTCTTAATGGATATGTGATAGTTGATTTTTGATGTTTAGGTAACCATGCCTAGTAAAGTACACACATTTTTTAATGCTAGTAGGTTCTGGCATCTCTAATACAGCTTTTACTTTTTCATCACCAGTACCTGTTAAAGTTTGATCAACATAAGTGACCTGATCAGCACATAGTTTGATTTTCTTGGGATTCAAACGTAAATTTCTTTCTCTGCATCTCTGGAAAACTTGTCTAAGTCTCTTATTATGAAGCTTTTTCGTAGGTGCATGACCTAATAAATCATCTACTGTAACTTCAACACCATCGATATCAGAAAACATATAACTCATTGCACGTTGATATAACTGAGAAAACTGAAATACCCATGGGTAGTCTTTTATATCTATAACGACCAAATGGTGTATTGAACCTGTCAAATATGAGCTCATCGTCTCATTCAACCTGAAAATAGCCCATATTGGCATATAGTACTGAAAAATATTTAGAGCCATCAGTTCGTGTTATGACATCATCTATAATACGGTGAGATTAATAAAAAAGAGCAAGTCTCATGTACGGTTGATTTAACAACAGACATAATTCTTTATTCCCTTTGATTAGTACAAATAAAGTAATGAAGTTCTTAAATGCGAATCATGATGAACAGTGAATGAATGTGATGATTTGACATTCCCCAGGTGGCGCTTAGGCTACATATTACGCTTACTACATTGTATTTAAAGCTGCATAACTGTTTTGTTTATTTTAATCAAAAGATTAATCCACGGAGAATGGTATTTTATTTTTTTATTTTACTGCTCCGGTTACTGAGTCATTAAGGATTTAAGTTTGTTGTTTTTTAATATTGTTGCCCCACCAAAACAAAGACCTGATCACAGCGGAGTAAGACACACTGTCTGTATAATCAGGACATTAAAAATACCAAGTGGCAGATAACTGTCATCATTGAAAAAAGAGTGGAAGACTTTTAAAATTATTCTTATTATTTAAGTGATCAGAGATACACTTCACAGTACAAAGTGTATTGTCTCATGTCAGTTAGAAATATCTAGAAATTATTACTTTGTGTGATATGAGTCATAATTGCATATAATGTCATGTTTAATTTCGGTACCGGTATAGAGAATGTCACTCATTTAATAAAATAGGACCCTGTTTTAGTATGGTGCTTTTAAGTGTGGGCCAGCATCTGAGCCTTTGGCTCGCCATTAAGACGCACTGCCCCGACCGTGAGAAATTGCAGTCCCAATTAAACCAAATTCAGTGATGTAAATCATCTTTTTTTCGCGCAGTTTTTTAGTGACAATGCTATGAGTGAATTCAAAGTGAATTTTGAATGACAAGAGAAACACGATCTATAGTGACAATGCTATTCCAAAATATCAGACTATGAATTTTTTTATTTCGTCTTTAGTCATCACATACAGTTATATAAAAGGCGAAATGTGGTAAAATCAAATAATTGTGAAAAAAACAGCCTTTACGGTACCGGTAGCTGAGTTCCCAGCAAACAAACGGCATTCAAACATTGATGGATTAATGTTGTACCAGCGTCGTAGAAGCTGGACCAACATTGAGCCATCAATGGGTCAATGACTCGGGCCTGCTGAGTTATCATACCGGCTGACCTAGTCTTGGACACCAACCTGTGGTTTGTGTGAGCTTGGCACGAGGCACGAGGCTCAACGTCTCGTGTTTGTTATCAGGGGTTTGATGTTGGTCTAATGTATCATTATATTGGCCCACAATTAAGAACTATTGGTATTACGTACATATTGTACACAGACGGACCGATTTACCACACCATATAACTTGATGGTGTATCGCTTCGTGATCTAATCCAGCTACATTTACATCGATTTTGTCCATTTATAAAGCCTTTAAAAATATATGAATGATTGTGTTTAACATTGTAGGTTATTTCGGTCGAAATAAACAAAACAGTTTTCCAGCTTTAATCCAATGGATATATAACAAAATTTATAATCTGTGAAAAATTCTTTGGCTAAGATGATTGAGTGGCCACCCTAAACAACAGTATCAATATTTAAATAACTTTATCTAAAATAAGTTGACTTTGAAAATATCATTGTTGATCATGGGATCAGCAAATTAAGCTGAATCGACTCATTTAGTGCCATGATTCGACAATACTCAAACGGCCTGATTCAGGTGATGTATAAAACGAGCACGTATCCATTTTGTAGACTAGATTAGAAACCGAGTTATATCAAACATGGACAGGATTATCAATCGTGCACATGTGCACGGGTTATTTCAATCATGGACACGGATTATCAATCGTGCATATGTGAACGGGTTATATCAATCATGGACACGGATTATCAATCGTGCACATGTGAACGGGTTATATCAATCATGGAAACGGGTTATAAATCGTGCACATGTGAACGGGTTATATCAATCGTGGCCATGGGTTATACATTGTGCACAGGTTATAAATAGTGGCAATGTTAATGATGGTCACAAATTATGTAAATCTTGGCCACGGATTATAAGTCATGACAACGGATTATAAATCGTGGGAACAGATTACAAAAACTTTGGACATGATATCAGAAGCATAATTATTTATGATCTCTAGCAGCATGACGACATTCAAAATATATATTGTTTAAGTATTATAAACATAGCACTGTCTGTAGGTGCTACACAAAATAACATTGCTAATACGAACAACAAGACAACATTTATAATATTGCTATTTGATCAATTTAAATACACATGTATACCATTAGGCCTACGAGTAGAGTGACACATTTAGCCATTTGAGCCATCAAGGCTCTATGTATATATTTTCACACTAATAGTGTTAGCGGATTATACTCTAAATATATACATATATGTAATTTAAACTATTGTACCCTACATACCCCTTGTTCCTGTGTGTCCAGCCAGTGAAAGAATACATTTTACTTAGTTGCGATAACTTGAAACCAAAGAGGAACATGCCACATTTACTGGCAAAACAAACGAAACCACTTGTCGACAAAACAATTCAGCAAATACCACCTTAGTTAATTTAAAAACCAGTAGACTAAGTAAACAAAGTAAACGCTGTTGATTGAATGTCTCTGTTCGGTCTGAAGCTTAGCTCAAGTTGTATTATTTTTCTCGAGAACTATGTATACCTTTATCGTTATTATTATACAGGATACTATTGTCAGAGTTTGTTTTGACACAAACCATGAATAGAAGCAGGTTGAGCGTGTTCTCTTCGGAACATTTTACTATAGAGCATAATTCATCCAATTTCTCAAAATAAGTACTAATAGAAGTGCTTAAAACAATGAACCAAACGACCAAAGACATTGGCACTGTCCGTTTCAAATATCCATTCTGGTGTTTGAAAGGATATAAAATCTGCAAAGACATGCAAAAGTGTGCATGTGTGTTTGAAATAACCATTGTCTGAATTGATATGTAGCTGATAAGTTTTAGAAAAAGGCAGACTGGGTTTTGCGTCCAGAATAAAACATTGACTTTTGTGGCATCTGCTACGAGCAGCGAAAATAAATATAGGCATGTTAGAAATTCAGATATTGAGTTATTGAAAACAGCAATACAGTAATAATTCTTCCTACTATGGGCAGGCGTCGGTGTCATCATTCGAATAATATTTCTAATATTGTCCATAAGAGATATAGTCAATGCCATAATGGAAAAACTGTAAAAAGTTAGCTTTGACCGGGCATAACCAAATAAACCAATGCATATTTTTAAATTGTCATTGAATGTGCATCTTATATGTTGATCCAGAATACAGCACAATAATAAATGTGACACATTTACTTGAATTTGATCGCTTAAATGTTTAGAAAATACAAAGTATAGATTTGAATAATGATAGGCCTTCCATAATGATATATATGTTGTAAATCCAGCACAGATAACATGCTGCCAGGAGGTGCCTGATCCATACTGATTCTTAAGACTTGCAATTCATCCAGAGCAGAAGATTGTTCATACATAAATACTGACAATCGATTGAAAGACAAATCTAGAAATACTATATTTCTGAATATAACAGCAGAAAGAAAATTAGCATCGGTAAGCTTATTTTGAAGAAATGATGCAATTATAATAAAAGATGGTACACTATATTTATCAGGTAAAAGCAAGATTTTTTCTATGACGCAATACGAAGCATTCAAGTGAACTACTCTGGAAAAAAAATGTCGTTAAGAAACAATTGTGTCTGAACACCTTTTAATATGAGACCTTTGATGGACAAGACGAAAACGGACAAAATATCTCAACATCACCTTCTTCACAATCATATCGTCCATCGCAAACTGATGACATATAGATACAGTAATTCCTGTGACATTTGAACAACCCTGGACAGCTGAAATCAGCACATGCAAAGACAAATCGTCGCCTCGGAGCTAAAGGATCCTATCTGCCACTCTAACGAGTGTCAGATAGGATCCTTTAGCTCCGAGGCGACGAAATTCTGGTGCGTCACAAATCCCATCCGCTCCAACAATGCATACATCCCTCAAGTCAGAGCATTTAGTTAACTTTTTTATTGTATTGAATTGTAAATCCCAACGTAATTGTTGTGTATGATGTCTTTGTTTTGGGATATGTTTTTTGTAATGTCAAACACAATAGTTTTTCTCTGGCAAGCAGCATAAATATATGATCAGATATGATATTTAATGTTGTTTTATCAGCAAATAAATGTGTTTGTGCCGCGGATAACAAACTAATTTGTTTTAGTTTGTATTTGAAGCAGATATCCTTTTCATGACTCAGGGCTTTATTAGAATAAATCCCATCAATGAATTGACATGATATTCGTCCCTGGGAGTAAATAAGGTACACAAGTACAGTGACAAAGTGATTTGTCATGTCATGTATATGAAGAGCACAATAGTCTTCATCACTGCCATCAAAACAGTCAATCACTGAGTCACATCTATAAATATCGACTATACAAGTCCCATCATTACACTTGGGGTGTTGACTTAAGCAGCTGACGGTGTATGGTTTGCTGTCCTTCTGAAATATTATACCAGTGACGTTCAGAGGCTCAGAACAAGATCTACATTTGACTCCCCAACCCCTTCTTTCATTCGATCTGAATGTATCTGCAGTATCAACAAGATAATTTAATCCAACTCTTTTCTATCACACTACAAGAATTGTTCAAGTAAGCAAAGAATATAACAACATTAAACTCGCCCGGTATGTTAAAGAATTGGGTAATCATAGATGGCAAGCGACGATGTCCAGAATGTGATGCCAAAAGTTTCCCAAATATAGAATTGTACATATTCGAATCACTAATTGAGTGTAGAAAATGTTGTTTATCAATATCCTTTTTCAAGTGTAATAGGTTGCGTTTAAGGTGAAAGCCTTGCCATTTTGAAACATTTCGAGACATCACATCGACATTAAAAACTGAAGCGTTTTGTGCAGAACATATATTATGAGCGTCATTGAATGATAGAGCGACTTCTGGCCAGAATACAGAGAAAGACTTGTTGGATCCATCAATCATAAACCAGTGACCATCACATGTACGATTGACCGCTACTTTCACGGGTGGAGAATCTGATTTAATATCCTGACACACAAAGGATGCTTCATATTCCGTGTCACAATGCACCACCAACCATGGATACACACGTGAGACATGTTGTGTAACGACAGCTGTGCAGTTTTTCTGTTGTGAAATCTCAGGCTGTTTGCTGTCCACAATAGATCTACTTTCATTTTTTATCCAAACATCGTTTTCCAGAGTAAGTGTCGCCCCAGCAAACACAAAACATTTTATAACATTTGTACAACGTCGGCCCACCGTCTTCGACGTTGGTCCGTCATTGTACAAATGTTATAAAAATGTTTTGTGTTTGCTGGGGCGATATAGATGAGATTGTTTATTAGAGGATCAAACCAATGAGTTACTTTCAGAGGAGATTTATTTATCCAGTTGCTGAACTCTCCCTGCAATATAATAATGGTTTGTAATGAGCGAGTAATCATGGTACATACAATTACATAAACATTAACAAAATAAGAACTATTAAATCATTTCATGATTATCGAAAATGTCAAGTATATTGGCTGGATCTCAGTTTAAAATACAAATTCAATAACAGTGAATATTTTATTTTGAAACATTCATCGATGAATTCGTGATGATTGGTTGTTATTTACTGCCGTGATGTTTAACCATACCCATAGCAGACTTGGGAATCCCTTATTGTAATAAATCGAACCTTTGTGTTTCTTCTCAATCCCAAAAATAGAACATCCCCAAACTGGAAGTTCTTCGGAAAGTGTTCTGGAATCAATCCAGTTGGAAACTGTTCACTGTTATACTGAAGAAGTGTCATATTCTGAGCTTCACATTGTGTCTGAGCCTCATTCCACGACGCTAATATGATGTACTCTTGTAAAACATGTACAAATATACAATGTTTAAACATGCTTACAACTTTGGATTATCCAAGTCAAATCTTGGCCTAGTACTGGTAGTAAATCATTGCTTTACGCCACTT
Source organism: Flabesymbios commensalis (assembly GCA_964017125.1). NCBI lineage: Eukaryota > Metazoa > Annelida > Polychaeta > Terebellida > Flabelligeridae > Flabesymbios > Flabesymbios commensalis. Next base: position 27,563,022 of record OZ024910.1, read on the forward strand.
TTCGGCACAAATGGTCTTTTAAGTGACATTGTAATACGATAAAAATGTTGTAGTCAATTGATGAGATGAATGATGTACAGATGATGATGTAAGGGTGTTGATGATAGGGCATGGTGGGTTATTGAGAGCGTTTTCCTTCGCTCGCCTGATAAGGGGTTCTGGGCAAGTCTAGGGGATCCACCCCCAGACATACACAGACGCTGGAGACTTGGGTCTTGTTGTGCAATTTAATGCTGAAACTCTGTGGCATTTCGAGCAGCTCCGCTATCCTCGGTCGGACAGTCTCCAGAATAACAATAACTAAGGGTTATTAACTCCATTCATCCCAAGTGAGACATACCAAGTCTAACACTCTATTGCCGGCTGTTTCAAGGCTACCACAGCCAACATGAGTGCCTGCACTGCTGACAGCGCCTGCACTGATACGGGAGCTTCATTAGCCCCGTTGTCGAGCGGAGGAACCAGGGTACGCCACTGGCAAAATATTGGCCTGTTTCCAAATGTGCACACTTTACTGCAATAGCAGTTTCAGCCAGGACAAGGCCATGCTAGTAGACCTACCCTATAGCACAACCGAACTTTAGTGAATTAACTATTTTTAATATTTTCCAAAGTTCATGCTCAATTTATAACCCTCATGGTGGCCTTAAATGACATGCATGCTTACAACATTTTGGCTCTCCAGTATTGAAATTTAGAGCCGTCCACAAGAGAGTATGGTGATATTTACTACATTAAATTTTCAAGCCATTATACCGCATGTATGAAAAGTTATATATCTGAAACACAGTGCATTTCACAAATAACAGTAACAATATTACCACAGCAGCTGCTGGAAACACAGCATCAGCTCATGGGAGCTTAAGTGAAAACCACAGGAGCTGTTGGAAGCATTACAGCAGCCTATTAGAGCATCATAGCAGCTGTTAGGAGCATTGCAATAGGTTATGAGAGCACCGCAGCAGCTGTTGAAGCACCGCAGCAGCACATGGGAGCACCACAGCAGCTTTTGCAGTGGGAGTACAACAGCAACCCTGCAGCAGCTGTCATAGGCACCAGCTATTGGCAGCACCACAGTAGCTCATTAGAGCACCGCAGCAGCTGTTGAGACAGCCGCATCAGCTTATTGGAGCACTGCAGCAGCTGATAGGAGCACCACAGCAGCTGTTTGGGAGCGCCTGATAGAAGCACCGTGATAGCTCATCGAAGCACCACAGCACCTGTTGGAGCACCGTAGCAGCTTATCGAAGAATTACAGTAGCTGATAAGCGCGCAGCAGCATTTGTTGAGAGCACTGCAGCAGCTTTTGGGAGCACCACAGCAGCTGCTGGGTGCACGGCAACAGCTTATGAGAACATCGTAGCAGCTGCAGATGGGGGTAGAGGTGTCCCACATATGGGACCGCGAGCATTATTGGAAATGAAGAAAGCTAATGATTTTTTTATTGGCTGAATAGTAATAACATGTTGTTTTATATGTTGCAAAAAACTGGGGGACCTGATCGGTCACCATTTGTTTGCTCCTCTAGAAACCTATGCTCCACAGCCCATCCCTTCGAAGCAGGGCTGGCAATATTGCCCGGCCCGGGTTTTCGCACCCCGGGAAAACCCGGGCTGGGCAATAATGATTTTTTAGCCAAAGTGGGCAATAAAGGGCAATAATGGGTAATAATAAAAAATAAGAAATATTGAAATATCCCAAAGTGAAAAGTAAAAATAATATTGTCAAAGCAATTTTTTCTTATAAGCAAATATTTATTTATTAGAATATCACAAAGTGAAAAGTAAAAATAACATTGTCAAAGCAATTTTTTATTATAAGCAAAAATTTATTTATAAATATTCATAATTTATTATTCTCATTTCATTGTTCATTTTATTTCGTAACACTTTACACCATTTGGGTTCTAAATGTGCAATTTACCAGTTTTAGTGCTATATTTAAATAATTGGTATCGATCTACAGTGCCTTTCAGTGAAATGTACAAATCAATCGTAAAAAAATATTATTTTACTTGTTATAAGGTAGGGCTAGTCGAATGTACTAAATGTGTTTTTCATAGATCATCTCAACATTAAATTTATAATTGTGTAGTCCCTTGGACACTGAATACGATGCGTGCCATGCACGACTGCTCATACCATGAAATCATTTGGGTTCTAAATGTGCAATTCGCTAGTTTTAGTGCTGAATTTAAATATTTGGTATCGATTTACAGTGCCTTTCAGTGAAACTTACGAATCAATATTAAAAAAACCCATACGGATATTATTTAGCCAAGAAAAAACAGTACTAGGTTACGCAATCAGATAGACGTCCTCTCCGCAGCTTATGGTTACGTAATGTGTAGACGCCTCCAGACGGTAAACTTTCTATTTACAAGAGGTGTGATTGCAGCGCGACTGAGAAACATGTAAATTGGCCTACCCACTGTGCACTAGATTTTGACCCAATGCTGTTTTATCGTCCCGCTGACTTTGGAACAACGTTAAGTCGACGTTGATTAAATGTATCGTGCTTGTAAGGAACAGAAACAACCATTGTCTACGATGACAATGCGGCTTTGATCTCAGAAGGCCACATGTGACACGGGAATTAGCCGTTGTAGTCTAGTGTTCGTATTTATATTATTTAAAAGCCTGTCCTTGTGTTCCTCCTTTCCCAGTTTATAACAAATACTGATTTTCTTCTAAATTGAATTTGACCAGATCATTTATTAGCGGCAGTGTAGGCTCATTTCTTTATCTAATAATAAATTAGATTTGATAAGAAATTAAATTAGATAAGAAATTATATTAGATATAATAACCGAGAATACCAGACTCAAAGGGTTCATCAGCTGCAGGCTGTGTGTACACATGAAAACAACATGTTGTTGAGTTAATTTATGCCATAAACCACTTATATTCCCACCAACAGATTTCACTTAAAATAAAAAAATACGTAGTTTTTAATATCAATTATATATATAAAATAAAATAAATTGACATCGTGACTGATATTAAATTAATATTTTTTATTTAAATGAAGCAAACATAGGAATTAGAGGGTCTGAATTAAAAAAAATGTATGAAATGGAGAATATAGGCAGCCGTCCAATATTGCCCATTACTGCCCATTAAAACCCGTATTTATCCATATTGCCCATTATTGCCCGGGTGGGCCGGGTAATATTAATATTACCCGGGTTTTTGCCAACCCTGCTTCGAAGTCTCGATCTACGTCCACACATGCATTTACACTGCCATGGATACATCAATACTTTTGGACTGATTTAAATTTAAACGCACAAGGTCTATGTTTGTTTATAAAGTGTGTAGGCCTATTATCTATTATACTGGTATGCATGCACATAGTAATTTGTTTTATTTATCAATGACAATGTTTATTCCTCATAACTAGCAGCGCCGGATTTACCAGTAGGCCATATAGGCCATTTGCCTAGGGTCCACCACAATTGGGGGGCCCACTCAAACCTATTTCCGCGCGCGTGTTCCATGCTCATTCTCTCACATACATAGCCTAGGACTCTATATCAGTGTAAATTTTGGGAAGCCCTAATATACATGTTTTATGGTGATACAGCAGCTGGTTGGTGGCCCCTGTGAGATAATGATAATGTTCATGAAATGCATGTATTCCTGATGCCTTTGACATAAACGTCTGGCAGGGGGCCCTAATTCCTATTCTATGCCGATCTGTAAACAACTGGTTGGTGCTCCATGTGATTTACAGTTCAATGCTGATAATTCTCATGATATTCACAAGTTTCCCTACATCTAACTTGTATGGCCGCATGGGCCCTATTCCCTTTTTGTCCCGCTCATTGAATAACTGGTTGGATCCCCTGTGCTTTACTGACAAGTGTTCATAATTTACATGTAATTCAAAAGTTTACACGTAACTACAACTCGCAGGACGCCCTATTATGGCTGAATCTCTGACAGTATTAACTAGTGGCTTAATGATGTGCACAGCACAGCACAGCACAGCACAGCACAGCACAGCCAGCACAGCACAGCACAGCACAGCACAGCGCAGCGCAGCGCAGCGCAGCGCAGCACAGCACAGCGCAGCACAGAACAGCACAGCACAGCACAGCGCAGCGCAGCCCAGCACAGTACAGCACAGTACAGCACAGCACAGCACAGCACAGCACAGCACAACACAGCACAGCACAGCACAGCACACAGCACAGCAAAGAGAACCTTCTCGGGATAGTGAGATGAATGAGATGACACTGCCCTCCAGACACAGAATATTCTAAATTCGAGTCTGGAGTGTTTATAATACAAAGGGACGATGAATTGTCCTCCTGTGGCCTAACCATAACCATTTAGACTTATGATTGTATCTCGCTGACGCGATCCACAACTTCAAGTGAGGGAAAAAAACTATTTTCAAATCTTGCTGGTTGATGTCATATTTTATCCTCAACATATTTAAAATGTGGTACTTAAAGCTGCATAACTGTTTTGTTTATTTTATTCAGACGATTAATCCATGGAGAACGGTGTTTTATTTTTTATTTTACTGCTCCGGTTACTGAGTTATTAAGGATTTAAGTTTTTTTTTTTAAATTGTTGCCCCACCAAAACAAGCCTGATTACAGCGGAGTAAGAAATACTGTCTACATAATCAGGACATTAAAAGTACCAAGTGGCAGATAACGGTCATCATAGAAAAAAGAGAGGAAGACTTTTAAAATTATTGTTATTTTTTAAGTGATCATAGATACATTTCACAGTACAACGTGTATTGTCTCATATCAGTTAGACATATCTAGAAGTTATTACTTTGTGTGATATGGAGGATATCTGCATGTAATGTCATGTTTAATATCGGTACCGGTATGGAGAATGTCGCTCACTTGAAAAATAGAACTTTATTTCGGTAAGGTGCTTTTAAGTGTGGGCCAGCATCAGAGCCTTTGGCCCGCCATTAAGACGCTCTCCCCAGACCGTGAGAAATTGTACTCGGAATTGCCATCAAATTCAGTGATGTAAATCATCGTTTTCGCTATTTGGATTTTCGTGATTTTCTTGAAAAACATATGCATTTTTTTATTAGGTATCTCGTGGAAATTTCAAAATATAGTCAAAATGTTACTAGATAATATCAGACTTTATTTTATTTTATCGTAAATCATCACATACAGTGATATACATCGCGCTATGCGGTAAAATAAAATAATATTTAAAAACATCAGACTTTACTGTAACCGATTTAACCCAGTATCCACCATCTAGATCTGCGGCTGGTTATGAGGGCTTTGTATCTCAGCTAACACGAGGCATTGATCCAATGGCAGAATAATGTCGGCCCATCGTCTGCGGTACTGGCCCAACATTATGCCGATTCAGTTCAACGTATGTGTTTGCTATTAAGGGGGTGGTTTCGTGCTGGCCAATGTAACATTATATTGGCCTATAACCTTACCGCTATTACATGATTATTGTATACACACCGAATCACCACTTAATAATACTTGATCATGTTGATGGTGTACCGCATGGTAAGCTAATTCCGCTACATTTACCCAGTTTTAGTGCATTTATAAGGCCGTTAAAACAACAGCAATGATTGTTTTGGACGTTTTAAGTTATTTTAATCGAAATAAACAAAACTGTTATGCAGCTTTAATGTGTTAATAACAAATTAAAACAAAAATATATGCGGCACCGGCGGTTAAAAGGTTAATCAATTTTAAAACAATCATTCTGTGAATTTAAAGTAAAACTGATAGGTGCAATCGATTCATGTTGTTCAAAACCATAAGTAATGATACACAACATTCGCAAGATGTAGAATAACTTAAAAATTGAATTATCATTATCGATCGCGATGATGACAACAGTTTTCGTCAATTTTTCGAAATTGAACAGTAGTATTGCTTGGGACTTTTCAGGAGTGCTAGTTGGGTGCTATATCTACCATAATAAATCATAAAACTTTTCTTAACAGTTTATCCAGATTTCTGTGAATTTAGTGCCAGAATAACTAACGTTACACTAATAATAATAATGGGAATTAGAGTTACAGCTCATGGTTGACTACAAAATGCCAAATAATCAGTCTGCACCATTTAGTTATTGTGTAACAAGTTATTAAATCACTAGAATGTTAGACTATTTAATTAACATTTGTAAAATCCAATTAAAGTAAAATCCATTAGAATTAAGTAAAATCGCATGTGGCTCACACTTCAATGGTGATATCAGCTCGAATTTGGAATAGAAAAGTTACTTTTGTCAATTGATTTATTATTCACGATTTATTCTAAGCTGGCATTGCGTCAAATTATTCAAGAAAAAATGCGATTTCAATGTAGAATTTATCGGGCTAACGTTTATGGGATCAGTTCACTTGCCATCAGCTGCGTTATTGTCGTCCCCATATTTTAGATGTGCGGAGTTTCAATGCATAGCTTAATTAATTGGTAATCGGACTACAGCGTAGGTGAGAATAACACAATTCTCAGAAACTGAACAGCCTTGACAGCCTTGGTGATAGAATGCCTTTTTGGTCAAGTATAAAAAGAAGCGACGGTAAAACACATGCCCTGAAGTAACATTGTGCTTTATGTCGCTATAAACATGACAAAGTAATATGAAAATGATCTCTCTACATCCACATTATGTCTTTTTTACTCCGGAGATTGTTTGTTAGCTAAAAAAAACATTTATTCTACACCTGAACAGACAGACAGACAGACAGACAGACAGACAGATAGTTTATTTGGCACAAAATAACAGATGTACAAAATATAGCTTGAAAGAAAATTATTTGCCAGGAGACTCTCACTAAGACCATTTGGTCGCTAGGCGCGAGAGCCACCTGAAAAAAAACATAATTGTTATAAAAACGATAGTGAATCTCATACAAAATTATACAAAAAAAATACATTTTCATAGAAAACACTTGACAAAGCATATTAACTCAAACATAAATGTAAATTGCTGCAGAAGAGTTTGAAAATAGCAGTGATAACATTTGTTTTTCTCAACAGTAATATATATTGCTACAGACGGGTGTTGTACATATATTGTCTCATTTGGATGAGAAAAGTTACATCGGCAAGTATGTAAATGACCTATATACCATTTCACATCCAAGATGACGATGAAAAATAAAGTGTAATTATTAATAGCAAAACAAACAAAAAGCTGATTAAAAATGTGTATTTAAATATGTGTATTTAAGCACGCATAGCAGTTATGTCTAATACATTGAGTACAGTAACAAGCTAAGTACTTTATTTTAATATAGTCAATAAAACCTTTCAAACTATGAGTATTTATTTTATTTAGTATTTCTGGTGGGGTTTTATTTCTTAAATTATCAACTTCGTACCTTATGCGTTTTCGACAAAACTCATGTTTGATAATTAGAGGATGAATGAAATTACGTGTCCTGGTGTAATAATTATGAAGTTGTGCGCCTGTGATATATTCGAAATTACAAAAAATATTCCGGCAGTTTCTGATGTTTTGATTTATAATAAAGTAGCAGTTTTTTACTCCCAAAAATGGCCTTTATTTAAAAAATATGAAATATTATGTCAGTATGTGTATAATATAGGCTATTTGTTATAATACGAAAAGTTTGTAAATTCTTTTTGAGTTATATCCCCATGCTAGTGTCCCATAATTTAGGTGTGATAAAATGAGTGAATTAAATAAAAGAGGAAGGATATTTCGTGGGATAATTGTTTTAAGTTTATTAAAAACTGCAATAGTTTTACTAATTTTATTACATAAATAGTTAACGTGTTCTGTCCATGTTATGTTTTGATCAATTTTAATGCCAAGAAAATTAAAACTTTCTACACATTGTATTTCAGTGTTTGCGATAGTCAAAATAGGAAATTGAATCTTTTTAGGAGTTTTAAAAAAATCATATATTTCGATTTAGCAGCATTTAGGGATAGCTGATTTGCGGCAAGCCATAATCTTATCTTATCTATTTCAGATTTTAACTTAATATTGTCGAAGTCGTTCAGATTAGTAACTAATGTTGTGTCATCGGCATATATGATAATATCAAATATAATGCTGACATTAACAATATCGTTTATATATATACGAAAAAGCAGTGGACTAAGAATGGATTATTGTGGAACACCAGTTTTGGGATTAACTAAGCCATAATTATGCTCCTGAATGTAAACAAATTGTTTTCGGTCTGTCAGATAACTTTTAGTAATTTGAGGGCCAGAGGGTTAACACCATAATATGATAATTTGGTTAAAAGGATTTTATGATGTAGGCTGTCGAATGCTTTTGAAAAGTCGAGAAAAATTGCAATAGGAGTTCTTTGTCCATTTTTGATGTCGCTCTATCAATCAATTCAAGAGCGGCCAGTTCAGTCGAATGCTCACCTCGAAATCCGTATTGACTATGGTGGAAAAGATTGTTGGTAGTGAAATATTTATATAATTGTTCGTACAAAGCACGTTCCAAATTTTTCGATATACTTGGCATGAGCGAAATGGGTCTATAATTACCGGCTATACATGGATCTCTCTTTCTGTATAGTGGGATTCACCTTGGCTATTTTTTAGGTTATCTGGGAATATTCCAGTAGTATTCGGTGAATTTACGCGCTTCGCGTTTGTCAATACATTTTGGATAATTTCTAGGTTTGTATTAGGATCTGCGTTGAGATTTTTATCTAATAAAGCCGGTAGGTAAGATTTCTGGACATCAAGTTTGAAATTATCTAAATCTGTTTGCGACATACATGTATTTACAGTATAAGGACGTTTATTAATATATAAATTACTCATTTTAAAATATATAAAATATGGGAAATGATCTGAAACAGCGCTTGTAAGTACACATGACGAACTCTCGCTGGTGTAGGGGGAAAGTTTACAAAATATGTTATCAATTAATGTTGCGCTAAATTCAGAAATTCGTGTCGTAAGGGTAATCTTAGGAAACAAACTATACGATTTAAACAATTCGAATATTTCATAAAAATAGGTTTCTCATTTATTTTTAACAAATCTATGTTTAGACCCCCAGCTAAAATAAGTTCATTTCTACTATCTTTAAATTTTTCAAGAATCGAAATAATTTCTCTCATAAATGATTGGTAATTTTCATTCTGATTCCATGGTGGTCTATATAAATTTCCCAATTTAATATTTTTTATTCATGTTATCACTTGAGATCTCTAAAAGAGACCTTCACAAAATTTTGATTCTATTTCTATAGGTAAAATTGTATATGACATTTTTCTGTTTACATAAATAGCTAGACCTGAGTGACTGCTGCATATACAACCCTGAGAAATGAGATTAAAACCTACAATTTGATATAAACGAAGATCTGAAGTTTCATTCAACCATAATTCTTGAATGAGAATTGTGCTGAATTCATATCCATTTTCCATGAGATTATACAAAAAGCAGTAAATTGATCAAATTTTGCGTTTAGAGACTGTATATTAATACTCAGCAAATTGAAATTATTTTAAATTTGTTTACTATGTGTAATAAATTGATCCCAATAAAAATATGGAGAATGTTTTATTATCGAGGAAAATAATTGTTCATCGTCGTTATCAATATCTGCGTTCAAAACATGGTTGAGTGAATTTGTCTGCAAGCCACCGTAGTGACTCAGTAATGATTCTTCAGTCGACATTTAGACAGAAGAAACATGTATAAATGGTCAATGTTCTCAAATGAAAATGCATTTGTATACATAAAGAGAATTGTAACTTTCTTGAGGAGAGTAAAGTGCATACATAAACAGATGCTTATAACAGTCGATGTTGTTTGACAATACTCGATCATCTGTAGATCGATAGCAACAATAACAAAAACAGGTTTATAAAGATGAAAAGGTGCATATTTACATTTACAAAGCAAACTGATGATGAAGTCCTGACCAGACCCTGTCGTGAACGTCATGATGGATCATGGGCAAAGAGGAGTGAGTGTTAAAATAAAATGTCACCGGGGCAAAAACTTTCGAAAATAGAAATGGTATTGCTCAACCCAGAAAACTCGAAAAGGCTACCCAAAGTCGAGACATTGTTGGAATGTCACAGCGCCGGTGCAACGCCTCGTATTTTCTGGGTTATCGTGTAGAAAAAAAGCCGAGGTAAGATTATTTGAAATGTATTTGGTAGCTTCACAATTTGAATACTAATAACCTAAATATACATAATTAAATGGGACAGTAATTTTACGGGTGCATTAAAATCAGCCATTATAAGTGAGACTGCGTAATTGTATGAGCAGTACAAAATACATTTATAATTTACATTTATAATTTACATAATTTATATAAGAAAATATACCCAACAAAAGGAAGATGGCAATGTTCTTTTTGGACAGAGCAGTGCAAGAATGGTCTGGTGTAAGAGTTGCAAAGAATATTAATATTTGAAATATGATAGACACAATGAAAAATAAAATGAACAGTATAATTTTTAGTACGATATACAACATTCAGGAGGGCTGTGTGTAGCTTGCCATATGGTAGGTCATCTGGCGTAAGCCTATCATGTTGCCGTCTTCTTGTGTGTCGCACCATGCACGCGGAGTCACGAGGTCAACGTATGATAGGTGCGTGGACAGTTACTATTTACCACAGACAATATTTCATGTCATTAAACTTTTCTGCAATTTGCGTGCCTGTAATATTTGTTGTTGTTGTAGTTTCCAGTGTTTATATTTGCGGGAAAATATATATTAGAATACACATTGGTTTGGAAATGTGATGTCAAGACGCGACTTTAGCAATAACGTGGATTTTCAAGGGGATGTCCCAAATTTCTGTCATAGATCCAGTACATTGTAGTATAATCCAGGAGATATCCCAGACGCTGTTATCACCAAGTAGCTATCCCGTAGTTTATGATGACCATGAATAATTTGTGGAAAAGATGGTATTATATCTGAATTTCATAATCTTTATTTAGCAGCGAGCACAGTAGGAGTGACAAGTCATTAAAACACTGTGATGGTATGCCTATTTAATTAAAACTTGATATGCGGGAGATTAATTAAAGAAAAAATCTACTAGCATTGAAAAGACTCATATAATTATGTGGTTCACACTTTAATGATGATATGACTTCGATTTTTTTTAGGAGAATAGTTACTTTTGTCAATCGGTTTATAATTCTCGATTTATTATAAGAAAATTAAAAATGAAAAATGCGAGCTCAATGTAGAGCTTAACGGGATTGATAGTCTATGCTCAGAGAGCACATGGGAGGGAATTAATAAATGACTGAATGTATTAATGGTGGTCTGATGTTAGCCCCAACAGTGACTTGTCCAGGCGCGCTGGACCGAGGGGTGAATTATTAGCTACTCCTCGGTCACAGAAGCTCCCCACAATATTGAATATTTAAGAGTGAGTGGAGAAGAAACATTTTTGTTTCTTTGAAACTTGAAAGCCCGAGTGTGGTTCGAACCAGCGATCTCCGACCTTCTAATCAGACAGCTTGCAGATTGCACAAGAGAACATATAATAATTATATTAAAATCATCCCTATGCATTGGAGGGGGGGGGGGGGAATTTTGCATTTGTAGGCTTTATTTGGAGAACATCTCCAAGACTATACTGTTCTAGAACAATCATATTCCTTACCTCTGAAGTCCAGCAGCAGCTAAGTATTATATCATTAAACGTGATCACTGGTTTAAGATTGTATCTACATCACTCATAGTCAGGGCCCATTTTCGAAATTTCCGACTTGTTAAGGCATTTTTTAGTAGAATTTGTCATGTAACATTATCTCTGGTTTTGATGCGGGAAACAAAATGATAGACCCCCTATATTTACATATTGGCATTGCCTTCTAATTTGTTTAAGTAATAATCGATTATCTGTTATTTTATCGCAATATTCAATGTTTTACTATGGTAATGCCTTTTAACATGATTTTAATTCTGTATGTGATACCATGTAATGTCCATGTCGTGTGATTTTAGCAAATTAACCATCTTGTATACATGTACATATATTCTCTCATTTCTAAGACAAATAAGTCAGTAATGACTTTTCTTTGTGTAAATAAAATATATGTCTGTCTGTCTGTCATGTAGTTGTTCTTAAACAATTTGGGAACGCTGATTCCAAATCTGCCCCATACCAAGCTCTATTTCGTCTTTTTCTTACTCAAAATTCAGAAACAAAATGGCCGCCAAAATTAGTTAAAATGTCACAACTTTATATCACGGCTTGGCATACAATGAACATAAAAAACATCATTTCGGTGTCTTAAAACCTACCTGAGCAACATACTAAAAGTCCTCTGAATTTCACCTTGTGCGTTTGCCGCTAGAGGACAAAATCCAAAATGGCCGCCACTGCAAGGCAATGTGCTATAACTTTGCTTCCAAATAACGTAGAGATGTGTTTTTGGTGTCTGCATAAAAGTTTTCACACCCCGGAAACCAATTCAGAGCCGTGATAACATCTATTATCAATATTTCACTAAGTTATGGGGAAAAAACAAATGTTGCGCCAGGAAAACGACACAGGGCCCTAGGGTAGTGGTTAGCACCGCTGCCTTTCACGCCAGAGTTCGGGGTTCGGTTCCCGGACTCGGCGGTTTGAAATAAACAAAAAATGTTTCTTCCCCATCCACGTGTGAAAGTCAGTATTGTGGGGAGCCTCCGTGACCGAGAGGTAGCGTTCTCGGCCTCAGACCGCCAGGGCTCGAATTTCGAATCCTGTGTCTGGAGGTCAATCATCTCACCATCCTCAGGAGGTTTTCCTGGCCCAGTTTAGCCTATATGTGCACAAAGGTGGCCTAAAGCCCGATTCATTTCATTTCATTTTCACATCGTAGTCCAGTGTAATAATTTATTTAATAAAGCCATTATTTCACATTCAGAAGCCGAGGGAAACCAACGTAATATCTAGCATGTTGTAAAAATCTTTAGAATATTGACAAGAAATATTTTATGCTTGTTGACGACTGTCCGGTACTAGATAACCTGTCGCTCCCCTTATATCCGTTCTAGGCATATTAGTATGTGGCATATGTGACCTGCATCGTGATTTTTTAGTAAGGAAGAAAGCTATAATTTAAATTTAAATTTGCGTTGGCCACGGGTGGCACCCTTCTGGCCAAGCTCTGTACTAGGGTTAAGCTAAACATGAAGTTGATCAATCAAGGTGGTCTGTATAACCATGGCAATAATCACACACATACATGTTCCGTTTCTATTTAGACAATTAGTCGTTTAAATTTAACAATTTATGATTCTAGTAACTAGGTATATTGTGCTGGTTAAAATAACTATAATAACATAAAGTTACACGATATCGTAAATCTGTAATTTGGTGCAAAAGTTGACTTATATATGTTGTGGGCATATAAGATTAATGATTGGGTACACCAGAATTCCAAACAGAGCAGTGAAATGGAGCTATCCACGAAATATCATTTCCTAGGGTAATGCTCATTTGCTAGTGTAATGTTGAAAATACAGACAATGAATTTATTTTATAAATATAGTATGAGCATACACCATCTTCAGACAATGTTTGTAACTATCCTAGTCTTGGAAACTAATTGCTATAGAGTGTCATAGAGAAGTCTCCAAAGATTAGTGGGTACACTATTGCAACAAGATATGCTGCAGAATATGTGGTAATTGGGGCAATATACGTTGATACCGTTCGTAACACGAGCAGGATGTTTTCATGAAGATTAACATAAAATACAGAAACTTCCTAGATGTGGTCGTGCTATGTTAGAATGTAAGTGTAATCAGTAGGTTCTGGTCATGCATAGTTCTAATCAGATATAATCTCTAACTCTCACATAATATACAGTTACCCAACAGGTTCAGTTGTTTCTTGAAGTGGCATATGCGAGCGAACATCCTATTTTGCAGGAAGAGGTATCAATGTTAAAGACAATACATCTTACCATATATAAAGGATGAAAACATATAATGGACGTGAAGATATTTAGGTCCCTAATAACTATATGTCTCCTCCAGACATAGCAGATTTATTATCATTCATACAGAGTATCTATCACTTACCTATTATAAAGTATTATTCTTTTGTAATAAACATTGATCATCTAATAATCTATGCAAGACAGATGTATCCTACATCAAAAAACATTGCCATGCACACTGTGGCAATAGAGTGTTTGACATTATGGGGACAATCAGACCCGAGGATAGCGGAGCTGTGCGAGATGCCACCATAAATCTCTAGCCATTGACTACTAACTTGAAATATTACGACACTGATTCATGTGTGGGAGCTTCCGTCTGTGAGAATTGGCGAGAGAAGGGATAGTTTACTTCCGCTGTAAACACTCAACCATGTGCTTTTTGATCATAATCCTTGGGTATGTTAACATTTTAACATTTTGATCACAATTTCACTCACAGTCAAATTAATGATTAACATCAATATATTTTAAATCGTAACAAATGTATTCGATAAATGAATAAATTATATTAGTTCCTTCTGCTTCATTATCAGAATTATTTAAATATTACAACAAGAATACACCATCCAAGCATAAAAAATATCCTTCTCCCGTAAAAATGTGCTATCGTTCAGTGGGGTCTATACATGTATTCAATTCAATATGACAATTGTCCGAATTAAGGTCTACTGACATGCTGGCTTAGTATATACACTACAGTCAAGTTTGAAACAGCTTCACTTTGGCGTCTAATTTAAATTGTGAACCTCAATTGTCACTGTTTTTAATGTACATATTTAGCATAAGCATAAAAAATTGCGCTCCGTAAGTTCACGACGATCTCACGCCAGTTGATAGTCCATATCTAGAGGTCTATGATGCCACGGAGTTTCAGCATTAAATTGCATAGCGAAACCCAAATCTCAGGCCGTCTGGGGGTGGATCCCTAGACATGCCCGGAACCCCTTATCGGGCGAGTGAAGGAGAACGCTCTCAAAAACCCAACTTACCCTATCACCCTCACCCTCACATCATCACCTGTACATCATTTATCACATAAATTGACTTTTTATCGTATTAAAATATCACTTGAAAGAGCATTTGTGCCGAAAAGTGACGAAAGCAATGATATACTACTACTACAGATAACGTACAGAATCAGGGAGAATGGCAAAAAAGTTTCAGTTTGCTGAAATATAATAAATTCAATGTTCAAATTCGCCACGTTTGGTAAAGAACAATGTCACCATTCAATAAACACTGGTACGAGTGTGTTAATACTGAGCTACATGCTGAGACGTTAACTGTTATTACGGCAATCAAACTGTCAGATACTGACAATGTGGTAGTCGCAGGAACTGATGTAAACTTGCTCATTCTGCTTTCGAAACTTTGTCCTCATAACAATGCCTAGCTGTGTAAATCTAGAGCACATGTAAACCAGCACATCAATTCTAAAAATAAGATATTTAAATTAGTTCATAAACATCCAGAACTAGAACATAAGCCTATTGGAATATTTTAATGTGTCCTCTTCGTCAATAGCCCCTGCCACAAAAAGTGGATATAGTTTCGGTTGTATTTTAGGCTTGTTAAGCAATAAATCCTGCCAGATAACAATATCATTAACATCTATGAGATTGTGGTTGGAGCTTCATTGGTGGACAACTGCCACGAGTTCTCATGTAAAAGCTTCCTGTTGCACCTGAAGAACTCACATTTAGTTTGATTAGGTGTGAATTGGAACCACGAAAAAGTATCCAATGACGTCCTATCAAGGAGTCGCTACATCAATTCCGAAGCTGCACAAAGATGTGATCAATATATTGATGGGGGTGATTATTCTAGCATTATCGATATCATTGTACACTTTATTCATGCAATTCTGAGATATACACATATACACATATACATTTGCATTCCCCGTAACTACGTGTAACATGGAAGTTGAGTTTTTTGCTGTTCTGTAGGCCCTAATTTGTTGTATCAGGAAACTATTTTTTTGCTGTTCTGTAGGCCCTAATTTGTTGTATCAGGAAACTATTTAGGCGCCAAAAATAACTTCTTACGACATTAAGAAAAATGGTTATGGTACTTGCTGTATAATTGGCGGCCATCTTGGATTTTTTTCTTGCAACTATGTAATATGGAAGTTAGAGGTTATTACTGTTCCTTACTAGATTTATTGGAATTAAAAACCTATATTTAGCGACCAAAAACAACTTTCTATGACTTTTAGAACACAGTTATGGTACTTTCTGTATTATTGGCGATCATCTTGGATTTTTAACATTAATTGCGTGATAGTTTTACCAGGTCTTTGATCATGACATCCCTCAAAACAAAAAGGTTATTTGGCTGGCATCATGCACAAGTGGGCTGACCCACATTTTGACGCTTTTGAGATATTGGGTGTTTTTGAAAGCTCTCACTACAAGCTTTATCTGCCAGAAAAGCTAAAAGTCTTCACCAATCAAATTCTGTGCTACAAGTCAAAGTTTGTTTGCGCATGCTGCTTCTTGGTAATTTTCATAGAGGACAAATGGTCTCACCCTCACTTCTGATCAAGTCAAAAAGAGTGAGATGGACGTGTCCAAGAATTTAAAGAGAAAAATCGGTTCACTGCTGAAGGAGCGAGGCGAATTTTACTCGATATCAGCGACAGTGCATCCTCGGGTGATTATACATAAAAACAACAACACAAAAAAAATCGCACAACAACTTGAAGTACATGATAAAACGAATAAATACAAATTAAGGCAACAGGTAAATAAAATGAGTGACCATATGGTCTAACCCTTAATGTGAAAACCCTTAATGTAAATTTATCAAGTTGTTTCCATCAATAACATATATTTTCATATTTCCTTTTTCATATTTCCTTAATATGAGGATGCATGTACGGAATTCTTTTAAATTATCATGGATTAGGCAGCATAATTCTTTGCTAATCAGTGATTTATTTAAAATTTGTTGGTTAGACCAAACGAAGAAACAACATGCAGAGATGGTCTAACCCTCATGTAACCAACTTTAAAGTGCCTTAATTTCGCCTAAACCATATTTGGGAAAAAAATATTTTATATAATTTCAATGTACAGTGATGTACATCCAATGTACATTCCATATTTAGCTTTTAAAGCTTTTATCTCAGCTGTCTGATTTGCCAGAAAGGTCAAAACCTTTAATGCTTGATTAGTCAAAACATCAAAAATTGGGTTAGACAAGTTGTGCATGATACCATCCATTTTGAACACGAAAGTCAAGTTTGTGTGTCCGCCGTTCACCCAGACATGATGTATAATAATGATAATTGTGACTTTATCTGCTATTTCGGCGGCCATTTTGTTTTGCAATTTTGAAAGGGAAAACCTAAAAATAGAGCTTGGCATGAGGCAGATTTGAAATCAGCATATCCGAATTGTGTAAAAACAACTGCATGATAAATTCTACTAAGAAATGTCTTACAAACTTTAAGAATGCCTTTTTTTTAAAAATGGATCCTGACTATCACTTCAACGCAGAAAAACATTGAAGTAGTTAAGTAGTATTATATGCATTGTGCTTACTATGTGTATTTACTGTATGTTTTCTATTATGCTCATTTGTTTACGGGACGTATGCCTATCAAATAAATTATCCGTATTCGTATATCGCAGCTGCTGCTATCGCTGCTACTTCTCTTTAGCTACTTCTCTTTTCTTCTCTTTCTGCTGCTGTTTTGGCTGCGGCTGTTGCTGTTTTTGCTGCTGCTGCTGCTGCTGCTGCTGCTGCTGCTGCCTCTGCTGCTGTACCCGGTACGCAAAGGGTTAATAGTGATCGAATAACCCTTTAGGTCATAGTACTGAACCAATAGTAGGCAAAAGTACAGTTAACCCAAAATTACACATCTAAACCCCCTGGAGGTGTTGTGTGCAAATTTTGAAGACAATCAGATATGTAGTTCCTGCCATATTGGGTAGTCAAAATGTGCTCGCCATTGTGCACACCGACTTAAAATAACTAATTAAGCCATATAGTACTGAACCAGTAGTAGGCCAAAGTACAGTTACCCCAAAATGCACATCTAGACCTGAAGGTGTCGTGTGCAAATTTTTAAAACAACCAGACAGGTAGTTCATGACATATTGGGTGGTCAAAATGTATACGCCATTGTGCACGCCGATTTAAAATAACTAATTAGGCCATAATACTGAACCAATAGTAGGCCAAAGTTCCATTACCCCAAAAGACACATCTAGACCCCCGAGAGTTTGAAGACAATAATAGACTAGTATTTCCTGACAAATTGGGAATTGAAGATGTGCACGCTGACGACTACAGAAGAAAAAACAACATGTCTCTTTTGTATGCGGGAGACATAATAATTTGTCAGCACTTGACATAAAATACAATTAGTTACAAATTCAGCTAATTTGTAGCAAATTGTACTTAATGCAAATTATAGAAAAATGGATCATACTACGAGGAATTCAAATAGAATGGTCACAGATTTTTGTAAACAAAAACTAATGTCGCCCCCCCCCCCCCCTTCAGCACAGCAAGTAAATTTGATTATTGCCGCGAGATAGTGAGCGATTTACAGAGTTGGAAGGCCCCTTCAGCCTTATTCAGGGCTAGCCGTCCCAAGCAGATCTAGCTAGCTATTAAGGTTACTACCTGGCTGATCATTCATTAATTTATTCAGATTAGACCAACATAAAAAACATGTAAAGTATAATTATACTTAGGAAGAGGGAAGGGGAATGGAGACGGGAAATTGGTGGATGCTCGCTTCTTCTTGCCTAGGTACCCTGCAACTCTACAAGGGGAAAGGCGATATGGAGGGGTTGGTTTCCACGACGGCTACAAATTCGTACAAGCTTGTAGGGGCTAGGTTCCCCAAACCAAATCAACAACAAAGCAACAAGTCGACTGAATCTAATTTTATGTAAATCAAACAAACACATAAAGATGTTCAACATTTGGAAAGAGTGTATATTCTACCCCTCCATCATTTAGTTGGCATGGTTACCACATGTTATCGCCCATACTAGAAATCAGCCCCCCCCCCCGCCCCTCAAGAGGCCTAAATCAGTTAGGACACATTTTATAGGTCATAAATCTTCAATGAATGACGTAACGGGAGGCTAGGCTACAGGTTACAATGCTTGACTTTAGTGTAATTTAACTTATCTTATATTAGTACTGAGCCAGAAGTAGGTTAAAGTTCAATCATCCCAAAGGCACAGCGACTAGATCCCCGGAATATGGTCCGGAAATGTATTTAAAAACAACTAAGTAGGCCATGGTAAAAAAACAAAAGTAGGTCAAATTATAGTTGTCCCTAAATGCACATCAAACCTCCCCCCCCTTCAGGATGGGTTGTGTGAAAAATGTAAGGACTATCGGAAAAGTAGTTCCCGAGATATTCAAAACAACTAATTAGGCCATAGTACTGAACCAATCGTAGGCCAAAGTACAGTAACCCAAAAATGCACATCTAAATCCCTTAGATGTCTTGTGTGCAAAATTTGGAAACAATCTGACTAGTAGTCCTTGACATATTGGGGAGTAAAAATGTGCACGTCGACGGAAGCAAGAACAAGATGTCTCCCTAGTATGGGGGAGACATATATATGTTGGATAAATATATGTTGGATAAAATAAAGTAAGTAAGTAAGTAAAATGTCTTTTACGTCATTTTTTCGGCCAGTATGGCAATTTAAATTACAATTCAGACTAAAATAATATATTTTGAACTGTAAAAGTGATAGAGTAAAAAGACCAAACTGATAACAGTATGTCCGCACTAATGCATTCAGATAAAAACGATTGATGATAACATGATAGTGCCATGGCATCTATATGTAGCAAGTTTTGTATTGAATATATATATATATATTCTAAAAACCTCAGACAGCGCAGCGCCGATACACAATATAAATTAACACAAAAAATGACAAAAATAATTATTATAATGAAAATCACGAAACAGCGTCAAAACAAATATAATTTATATAATAGAAAACAAATAATGCTTACTATCTTTTTCCAACAAAAACAAACCTAGTTGTGTAAAAATATTATGAGAACAGGACCTATGCCGGTTTAGTGCCAATCATATCCGGAGTGAGAAAGTAAAATTGTGGCTTGACTTAGTCTGAGGCCATTGAAGCTGCAATTGAATACATAATTCGGACGATCAACACCAAACCAGCACACTGTATCCACTCAAAATAAAATTAGTGTATGTATCTACTGTGCGAAATACACATTGAGGGACATCAATACACGGGAAAAACAGTCTACATGATGAAAAAACTAATTTCAAAATAACAAATCATAAAGAAAGTAGGCCTACGGGCAGACTTACAGTGCCCCCACAGTCTGTCATAGAACTTAGGACGACAGAGCGATCACAAACCGTGAGAGCTCTGCAAGTCACCACAAGCTAATTGTGTGTCAATGGTCTCCTTCTGACATTCCGTGCCATCCACCAGGATGCCACAGAGAAACCATTAAAACAATAAAATGTATGACAAAAATAAGAAAGAATACAAAGAATTTGAACTGAAAATTAGCACTAGAGAGTGAAGAAAAACATCAATACTGTGAGAACCACAAGCTAATTATACGGCAGTGGTCACTTCTATGGTCTTCTATGAAGTTTCCCAGGGGGGTGGGGGTGTTGGGTCGACGAGAAGGTGACACCCATCCCCCCCTCCCTAGATATAATAAAAACCACGTCATTGTCATAATATTTGTCTTGAAAGGTCCATACGTTCCAAGAGTTCCACTTATAGTGAAATTTTCTCAGGAATCCGAATCTGCGCGTCTTACAAAAATCATCCTGTCCAAAAGTACCATGAAAACCCTTTTAACACCAGTGCCGTCAAAATCGCAAACCGCAATTTGAAATTATTGCGTTTGAAGTGATTGTTTGCTAAAACTGTGGTAATTTTCTATTTAAATATATTTAAATTATTTATTATCACTCAAATATGACACAGGCTTTCACATGAATGTAAAATATTTTGTGTCTGATCAATGACAAATGCACAATATAGTTTTACCCATTTTTCATACTTTTTCGGTAAATAGACAAAATACTTTTCTATCAGCCGATTTTTGTATAGAATAAATGTTTAGTTTTGATTCAAACATGTTCTGGAACTACTGTTGACTTAAAATTAACCCATTTGGAATAAAAATAATGAGTTATGTGAACATATTACTCGCTTTTTTGGTTAGACGTAAAATTGACCATATCTCACATTATTGCCCACTGAGTAGTCAAATTTTGAGCTATATCAATATATTGGATATCAATAGAAAGCTACTGGCACAGGTCTTCGCATGGATGTAAGATATTTTGTGTCTGATCATTGACAAATGCACAAGAGAGCTTTAAATTGGTATTTTAACACGTAATTTTACCCATTTTCCATACTTTTTCAGTAAATAGACAAAATACTTTTCTCTCAGCTGATTTTTGTATAGCTTTCTATTGATATTAAATAAATTGATATAAATAAAACACTTACTACCCGTTTGGAGAAAATGTGTAATACGCTCGATTTCTCAAAATCGGACCAAAATCGCAAATAGGTAATGTACATTTTGGCCATATTTCAGTAAAGCAGCGGCAGTTACCTGATCAACAGGTTGATTCTGGCCCCTGAGTAGTACAGCTATGTGAAAATACCAGTGGCTTGAATTCCCCTTCCAGGTGACACGTCTCGTCTAATGTAACTGACAACTTTTAAGATCAGATATAATAGACAGGGATATATCCTAACCAATCTAATAAACATGTCTGTCAAACTTTTCTCAACGGTTTCTATTGTATTTTTTCCCGTAGATTTCAAATCTGCAAGATACCATTCGAGATTTTGCATATATAATTAGCTAATTTGCATATTTCCAAAATGGCCGCCGAAAAAAAGTAATCGGCTATCAATACAGTTCCGGCAATCCTAGAAATGTGTTTTCTGGCCCTAAGTTCGGGTTTTGAGATCCCATAATGCAATTTTGACGACAATATTAATTTTGGGGTCATTGGAAGGTCATAGGTCACGTGACCATTGAATACAATATCCAACATTCACGTTTTAGCAAAACGTGCACAACTTAACCTTTTTTGGATAAAATGATGATTTGAATGCCTGATTATAAATATTTATTTTCAGAGAGTTACATCTTATGCACAATACTATATTTAATAATACAAGATGGCCGCCATAATTCAAAATGGCCGCCAGCCGAATCCAAAATCCAGATATCTTATTTCTGGTTATCATATCTAAGTGATCTTAGTGGGCTTGATTAAGGTTTTTTTGGACCAAGGAATACAATGCCAAACATCATTATACTGTCAAATGATATTTTAGAGGTTTTTGAAGTGTTTTTGATCTCTAGAGTTTGATATTTTGGCAAAATTGTGTGATCCATCTACGCCACCATAGTTATATTTGGATGACTTTTTCCCAGAATGAGTTTATCATCCGCACACTGTTCTGAATTCACATACTAACATGATATAACGTTAAGCCATATAAATTTCATGTGTATGACAGCGACAAAATAGGTAAATAAACGTCATTTACATTATAAAACGACACTGTTATGTTGTAGAGTATGTAAAACTACTACCCAGGGGGGTAACATCATATTTTCTGGAAAACTGACATTCTGACACGGCGTGTTGTAAAAGGTTGGGCACCTGAAATGATATCTACATATATTTAGGATCACAACCTAGGTGCACAACCTTGCAAATCGACTACTGGAAATTAACAGGAGGCCAATAATGGCGGCCATTACCGAGAAACTTTAATTTGTCAATATCTCGGTCAATATTTAAGATAATTTGCTTTTAAAGTTCTCTAAACTTATCTTTTAATGGTCAAGGATCAATATAGAGCCAACCCTGAAGTGATTTTATGTCTTCTTAACAAGATAGTACACAAAGCCATGCATTTGATAGTGTGAAATTAATGCTTTGCACTAGATATTATTAATCTCGTTTGATAAGAAAACATTTGACTGAACAGGAATCAGCTTGCCATTTTCTACAACCCATCCATAGTCCTAAGGCTTGAGGATGGCTTGGCTGCATGCTTTATATGCTGTTGGAAAGCATTTTCATTGGGTGGCAACAACTTCAGCAGTGTTGACTTATTAATATTATTTAAGAACGTTTTGTCTCTGAGCGTATCTCTATCACAGCCTTCTCTTGTTGAAATATGAGTTCACAAAAAGCTGTTGTGACTGGTCACACACATATATCGTGATTTCAATGGGAGCACCATCATCAGCAAAGTCTACCAGTGTAGTTATATCATTCAGCCAACTTTAACATGCCAGTAGAAAATGAATAGCCGATGGTATCTCGTCCGTTGACAATGTGAATAAATGACAGTGCCCTAAAGTTTGCATGACCCATTGGAGCGGCAAAACTCGTGAATGGATAGCTGTCTTGAGATGAACGACCAATTACCAAATATACATTGCAATGTATGTGACTGTAATTAATACACTCTGTTTTATCCACAACCTAAGTGAAATTTAGTTGAACAAATGCAAGGATCACTTTGTTCCTCTTGGTACCATGTCTGACATAGAAAAGCAAGAAAGCGAGTCTTGTTGGAAAAACTCTAGAAAACCACTTGGATCGCTCCCTGTTATCTATTTTGCTATGTTCAGCAGAGCTTATGGTCTTGATTTGAAAGAAATGGTGTCCAAAGCTGCCATTACTTTGAAGATCACAATTATACGAAGCTCTTGTCACCCGTGAATGACTAGACTCAGAACCAGAAACCAAAATAGTATATAAGCGAAATTGATTCGTCTAACAAGAGTAATGACATTTCTACTCTTCGGCAAATAACACACAAAAAGTAAGTGGTGGAGAGATCAACATTAATAGCTTTATTGGTGATCATGAATGTAGCAATATGCCTCCATCATTGTTCGCAGAAAACGGAAATAGCATGATAGCTGATGATGCCATGGTGCTCACATTGAAATAACGGTAGATGTGTATGACCAGGCAAAGTAGCTTCTTGTGAACACATAATCCAACTTCGAAGGCTGTGATATAGCTATATATACTCCGATTCATCAAGTTTTATAATAACAAATCACTGCTGAAATTACTGCCACCCTCTTGCTTTAGAACATCATCTAAAGCGGGCAGCATTGGCAACAGCACTTGACAAGTCAGCTTACATCGCCAAGCTTACCTGCAAGCCTGAGGACTATGGACGGGTTGTATAAAATGATAAACTGATCCCAAATAAATCTACAAACCCACCAAGGCCACCATATATGACACACACAATGACACGTGGCTGCAAGAAGGGTTGCAACAAAAACTGCTCGAGTAAGAGAAGAAAAATCCCCTGCTATGTAGAAGACTGTCAGAGATATCTAAGCAAAGGTTGCTGCGTACAACACCTTGAGACCTTGATGACGTGAGCGTGGGGTGATAAGGCATGGTGGGTTACTGCCCGATGTTCTGGGCATGTCTAGGGGGATTTACACTCAGACATGCCCAGACGATCAAAGACTTAGGTTTTGATATGCAATTTAATGCTGAAACACCGACGCCTTTAGCACAGCCCCGCTATCCTCTGGTCGGATTGTCCTCAAGAGTCACAATATTTGAGGGTAACTCCATTCATCCCACATGAGAGACCTAATGTCAAACACTATTGCCTGTAGTTTAGGCTCTAGGACGGCCAACATCAGTGCCTGTACTGATGCGGGAGCTGCATTGGCACCACTATTGAGTGGATGAAACAGGCTACCCAACTGGCAATCCACCACAATATTATAGCCAGCTACGTGTAGGCTGCAGCTTCCCCACCATGCAACAGACGGGACAGAGCCCAAATGACCCTCCCCAGGTGGGTGCGAAAAGTACTGCTACTAGCAATCATCCCAGTACCCCTCAGACTGACTATGTTATGAAGTGATTATAATGCCAAATGCTATATCACTGCAAGGGCTAATACTTATTCTATTATAAAGTTTTTGATCAATAAACATTATCATTGTTATGACATCGAACGCTCATGATGTTTTCTTATTAAAAGTGATTATTCTTATACAGTGTAAAACATTATTTCCAAAACATAAAAGAAGAGTTGTGTGTATATAGGCCTACTGGTATACATATTTACAAGACATAACATCACTTCAGGACTGGTTTTATATTGATCTTTGACCCTGAAAATATTGGTCTAGACAACTTTAAAAGCAAATTATCTTAAATATTGACCGAGATATTGACAAATTCAAGTTTTTCGGTAATGGCCGCCATTATTGGCTTCCTACCAATTTCTAATAGTCGATTTGCAAGGTTGTGCACCGAGGTTGTGATCCTAAATATATGTAGATATCATTTCAGGTGCCAAAACTTTTACAACATGCCATGTCAGTTTTCCAGAAAATATGATGTTTACCCCTTGGGTAGTAGTTCTGGGTAGTAGTTCTACATACGCTACACAATAACAGTGCCCTATTACAATGTAAATGATATGTCTATTTATCTCTTTTATCGCTGTCATATACATGTGATGTATATGGTTTTACTTTAGATCATGTTAGCATGTGAATTCAGATCAGTGTGCGGATGATAACCTCATTCTGGGAGGAAGTTATTCAAATATAACTATGATATAACACAATTTTGCCAAAATATCAAACTATAGAGATCAAAAAGACATCAAAAATCTTTTGAAAGTAAAATGATGTCCAATCTAGACACTAAGATGGCTTAAATATGATATCTAGAAGCTCAGATATCTTGATTTTAGGTTCGGCTGGCGGCCATTTTGAATTATGGCGGCCATCTTGTATTAATAAATATAGTCTTGTGTATGCGATGTAACTCTCTGAAATCAAATATATAATATCAGGCATTCTAATCATCATTTTATCCCCAAAAAGTCCATTTGTGCACTTTTTGCTAAAACGTAAAGGTGGGATATTGTATTTCAATGGTCACGTGACCTATGACCTTCCAATGACCCCAAAAATAACATTGTCGTCAAAATGGCATTATGGGATCTCAAAACCTTAACTTAGGGCCAAAAAAACACATTTCTATGATTGCCGTGACTGTAGGCTATTCATAGCAGATTACTTTTTTGTGGCGGCCATTTTGGGAATATGCAAATTAGCTAAATAAATATGCAAAATCTCGAATGGTATCTGGCAGATTTGAAATCTACGGGAAAAACACAATAGAAACCGTTGAGAAAAGTTTGACAGACATGTTTATTAGATTGGTTGGGATATATCCCTGTCTATAAGGCTTTTTCAGATATCTGATCTCCAAAAAGGAATTCAATATACATGTGTGTATCCTAATCACAATAAAATATGTTTATTATATTATAAGCACGTATTATGTATACTGCTCTGCAAAGCCAAAATGCAGTATCTGTTGACTTGTAAATTACGCACGGCAGTATAATAATAATATATCACAGAGTCGTAGAAATGTAATCATAAGTATTATAAGTATTATAAGTATCGTGGATGTAAAATTGATCAATGAGTCAATAACGCAGCAGGATATAACACATGTGATTGTAGATTGTAGGCCTAATATATATATATATATATATATATATATATATATATATATATATATATATATATCATTCGTGGAACCGTTGATGAAATTAGCGAATGCATTCTTTTGTTGTGGCGCAACGAGAATTTGTGTCAGCAACATCATGATATATAGGGTGACCGCCACGAGTAGTATCGTATTTCAGACCCAATATTGTCTTGATGTTGGGCCAGCGTTGCAGACGATGGTCGTATTCCGCATATCCTTATTCCGCCTTTTTATATCTGGCCTTCAAACTCGAAAATTAAAGCTCAATTAAACACAAAATTTGGTAGACTGGCATTATGTAATGCTTCAAATTATACACATGTAAGCTATTTTTGCGCCCTTAACCCTTTGACCGCCGGTGCCGCATATATTGGGGTTTTCATTTTTTATTAGCACAATATGTACCACCTTTTAAACATGGTAAAAATAAAATGTGACATCAATCAGCAATATTTGAAAACAGTTCACCTCCATTTTGTCAAATCTGAATAATTTTCACTCACTTGAAGTTGTGGATCGCGTCAGCGAGACACAACTTCAAGTGGGTAAAAATTCAGATTGAATAATTTGGCGGTCAAAGGGTTGAGGTTGTGGGTCGCGGTAGCGAGACAACTTCAAGTGGCCACTTCACTTCCACGCCGAAGTGCATGTCAGGATCCAGGGATCCTGGTGTAACTATAGTAAATCCGACGGAAAATTCGTCATGTATGGTCACGTAACATGACGAATGACGACGGAAATTCCCGTCATGTATGGTGGTGAAGAAGAAGAAGAAGAAGAAGAAGAAGAAGAAGAAGAAGAAGAAGAAGAAGAAGAAGAAGAAGAAGAAGAAGAAGAAGAAGAAGAAGAAGAAGAAGAAGAAGAAGAAGAAGAAGAAGAAGAAGAAGATCAATGCGTACATAGATGCAGCCCCAGTTTGTATCCTATATAATATAGCAGTGTAATAACCGCACTTGACAGACAAAGGGTCAGCAAAATTACTGTTTTGGTTGGAGCTTGGTATGTTGTGGTAATATCTGGATGGTCCACCTCTTATTGGCATCTAAATTAACTTTGACGACAACCTGTTGGTATACATGACATATCCAGCAGACTTAAGACGTTAAATCAATGTTGGTTTAACATTTATCCATCGTCTACGACGTTGTACCAACGGTAAACCAACATTGATTCAACTCCAATTATGTCTGCTGGGTAGCCACTAAAATGAACACTTGATTGAGATTGTTGACACCGCAATAAGCTTTCCGTCTTATTTTCAGATTCTTGTTTACTTCAATAAACTTAACTTTATTCCTGGAAAATTAAAGTAATAATTTTGGCCCACAGTTTGCGACGTTTGCCCAGCATTATACGAGCATCGGAGCAGGATATCTTGCCGGGATGACATTTGACTTTCCGTAACAAGTAGCCTATTCTGCCGTGCAAATCCAAATAAAAAAATACGATATATCTGCTTACTAGTACTTTGTAAATAGACCTAAGCAATATACTGTCAAAGCCAATAGGCAGTATCTGCTCACTTTTTTCAGAACAGTATTGTCACATACTATTTTTTATTCAAACACAGTGACATGACACAGGGATGGCTATTACTCCCGGAAAATACGAAATATTGATCCAATATAAATTTGACGTTGGACCATCGTCTGCGACGCTGGCCCAGCATTAAATTAACACTGAAGCATAGGCTCGTGTTTGCTGGGCTCGTAGCGGGGCGGATTCCAGAACACGAGATTGACCGGAGTGGACTACTCCTTTATGCATACACACGAAGGCATCAACCCTTTGTCCGCCAAGATGTTCAATTGGAATTTTTACCCACTTGAAGTTGTGTCTCGCTGACGCGATCCACAACTTCATGTGAGTGAAAATTATTCAGATTTGACGAAATTGCGGTGGACGATTTCAAAATCTTGCTGTCGCGTTTTACATTTAACATGTTTCAAATCTGACTGACAATAAAAATAATTTTAAAAGACCGGTGGTTAAAGGGTTAAACCAGCATTTTCAGTAAACACAAAACATTTGATTACCATTTATGCAACGTCGGTCCAAAGTCTTCGACGTTGGCCCAGCATTGTATAAAAATGTTATACAAATGTTATGTGATTACTGTGATTTGCTGATCATTTTCCGATTGTTGTGATACAGTCCGCCCGAGAATCAAAATACACGGAATACGGAGTGCCGCTTGTGGCAGGTTACCACATCCTACTGTAGTAGTTAAAACGAGTATTGCATACACCCGACGTTACTCTAGTATTTGAAACGAATATTGCATACTCCCGACGTCAAGTTTCTTCCTCGTCAAAATATTGCCACATATAGATCGACGTGAATTCAGATCCACCCACTAACCCTGCCTAATAGTGTGAAGAAATGAGGGCAATATTAAATCGACTAATTTGATGTTATTTCGCTTATTCAAATTAAATATATCTTTTGTCATCCTCATATACGGCTAGCCAACAAAGTTTACCCTTACAAAACTGAAATATTTGTTTGTATCAACCATGAAGACCAAGTTTTTTGAAAATTTTATGGAATCATCATAAAAAGTCTTAGTTTCCGTGTAAATTGAATACCTATGTTATGTGTCTACGTCCATTATAAATATTTTAATTCTTTCAGTGCGGGGCCGTCTTTAGACGTCAGAATCTGACGCACGTCAGATTCTGACGTCTAAAGACGCCCCCTCCCCGCTTAAAGGCCCAAATCAATCATTATCTGAGCGAGTAATGTAATTCCGAGTATACTGGAAAAGACATGATCCTAAAAACTATAACTTACGAGGTACGCAGTTTTTGCAAGTCTTTATACATGCTCTAACTATCACAAGTGTTATGGCATCAAAGTAAACAATAGGCCTAAATAGTAGTGTTAATGTTCAAGAAAACTGAAGATACATGCTACACTACACGTATCCACAGAGTTGTGCCAGCTCGATACATACTGCTAAGATTCGAAATTCCAAGTGATATATCAATAAATTGGAAGGTTAACCAATACTTTGATTTCGACTAAATGTACAAGGTCGCCCTACATGCAGCTATATGAGAAGCAATTCTCTGGGAAAATCACAATCTCACATTGTTTTGTTTCACGTCGCATGCTGCATTCCGCAGTGATATTTTAAGAAAAACAAAAGTTTAAAACAAAGACCCTACTTTGTTACTTTGTGTAATAATTATGACAATTTATTTCCATGTATTTTTGATCCACCCGAAATTATGGGACGCGGTAGTGAAGCCCCATTTAAACTCGTTAACAAATACTACATCAGTAGCAGACAACCCTATTTTTTACAAAAGTAATAACGTTTATTCTGTGTGACGGTTGTAAAAATAGACGACATTACCATTCTCAATGTGTGTATGAGCTCTATCACACATCACAAGATGCCGAATTACTGAAAGAGTGGCGCCATTTAGAAATGTGGCATGTCTCAAAAAAGACTCTGCGACTCTGACTGTTGTTCTAAGTTTAATTCGCAGAGAGAAACGCCGCTTTGACACTACACTCCATTCTGATACTTGAAGTCCCCCACTACAATGCAAACATCGTGAAACTGGAGTAGCCGTCGATCGTGCATAGTGATGCGTATATTTATTAGGACCCCACCCCTGACCTCAGCGGGCAGCCCGGCAGATATGAGACGCCAGCTTTGCCTCGATCCAATGCTGGGCCAGCGTCTCTGACGCTGGCCCAGCATTGGATCGAGCATTGTGCCGGTATCCGAGGTCTCCGGCGCTACATCCAGACTCGCTAGTAGATCCTGTCACGCTTTATTGGGACTCAGAAACACATAGCCTACATAACCACTCCGCTGTGGAGGTCATGCTCACAGATACCACCTGACAGGGGGGACGGAGGGCTTCTGGGACTGGACTCAAGTGTTACTTCAACAGTGTTCAAGATATGTTATGCAGCTTGACACAACTGGATAATAGCAGCAGTTGACGCACTACGGGATTATATAGAATCAACAGAGAAACATCAGGTGAGAGATCTCATGTTTATCTTGATGCCGATGGTGGACGGAAAAATTGTACTATAAATTGAAATAAGACCTTTGACTCTATAGTAGTCCGTCGATGAATATATCTCCATACGTGGAGCAATGCAGGCATCAATGTTCAGCTAACGTCTTAGACTTCAGCTCAACTTTGGGCCAACACTGGCTATTATAATCTGTTGTCTATTGGTAATTATTTCATCGCAACTTTAACTTAGACACAGACGCTCATCCTCTGTGATTGAAAGTTGCTAACATATTTGGTCAAACATTCAGTTTCCTTGGTCAAACCAAAGCTGCACCGATACCCATAGTACTCACTTTTTATATTGCAGCATCATGATTATAATATAGTCATTTAGCATTTCCAGCCAGGGTAAATTGACTATTTTAAATGGGGACATATTGTACGCATCTGTATATCTGTTTTAGGATAACAGCACATGCATGTAATTGTAATTAGGCGTGTTGTAGAGATGTAGAGATCACAATTACTACTACTAAGTATTTGTATAAAATGATGTCAAGGGATATTCTAAAAAAGTGTGACACATATGATTTCTCATATTTACATATGTGTCAATTTAATGAGAGGTGTTGCAGATTATAAGAATGCTTTCAAAATGTAAAACCTTTATTTTTTAGTTATATTTTAACTCCAAGATTAATACATGTATCATTTATCTTAACATTATTATTTTGCAGATATTGCAACAAAATGTATTACAAAATAATACAAAGTATTTCAAAAAACTGTTCACTAACAGGACCACTCTCTTGAGACGTTGATTATTTATGATTTTCCTCGGAAATACTATCAAACAATGGCGTTTGTCAATGCGCTATGTATTGACTTTATCACCGTAATAGTCAGTCAAGCAGCGCTCCATCATACTAGTATACCTCCGCTCTGTGGGAAGACTACATTTTTGCTTTGTGAAAATTGTTTGCATGATTGTAGGCGAATACGAACAAAGAGCGGTAAACAAACGCTATAATGTAGTTGTCAATGGTCTTGATAGCGTACTTAAAACTTCTGTGGTTTTTAGCAAAGACAATGGGATTTTTTACGGCCGTGATGAACCAAGCTTTTGTTTGCATACACTCGGCTACCCAGCTAACACAAAACATTTGTATGACATTTATACAACGTCGGCCCAACGTCTTCGACGTTGGTCCAAAATTGTATAAATGTCATACAAATGTTTTGTGTTTGCTGGGCTAGTGCCGTAATCAAGCATACTTACCTGGTACAGGGGACACCTGATGACGTATGCAGTTCTACCAGATTTGGACCTTCCCACTGCATTTCTGTTTGGCTGACCATTTTCAATATTATGCATTGCTGCCGGAGACCCTAGTTTGGTTTTATATTAAGTGAAAATCTTCATCATGATATTTATCGTGATATAATATATTTAATTAATAAAAAACCTGCGATTAACCACAAATTATAAAAATAAACAATTTGGCTGCTCAATTAACAGGCTAAGGCAAATGGGAGTTTCGTAATGCATATCGACACCTTTGAAGTCACGTTACCGTCTCTATATCACAAGGGGCAGGTAACCCTTGAAGCGCTAATGTGAATAATTTAAATTTTCACCCACTTGAAGTTGTGACTCGCTGCCGCGACACACAACTTGCAGTGGGTGAAAATTATTCTGTTTGTTTATTTTTCCAATTTTGATATGTTGAACATGTTTAAACCATCATTTCAGTCCCAGTAACTGTGATTAAACCTGCTATTAAAACGAATTTAAAGGATTATAGTCATGCTTCGCGGTTTAATGGTGCTACATGGTTCAATGGTGGAAAATACAAAAAAGGTAATGGTTTTTATTGGTTCAAATTACAAATAAATTCAAAGAAATATGTAATAACCCAGCAAACACGGGGCATTCACCCAATTCTGTTTCAATATTGGCCCATCGTCTTCGACTGGAATGTTCTAAAATGAGTCAGTACAGCAAACACGAGACGCTGACCCAACGTTGCCTTAATGTTGGTTCACCGTCTACGACGCTGGCCCAACAATAAAGCAGCGCTTGGTCAACGTCTCATGTTGGGTATAGCTTTTAACGAACATGACATTTTAATATACACATATGACGTAGAGAATGCGATAATGCCCCTTTGTCTTGTATTGTACATGTAATATGTGACCCGTCACGCCAAAAGGTAGTCCTACATACAGACGGCATTGTTAAAAAAGTATTTCATATATAAATTGTAAGGCCTTAAATTTAATGTTTACATATTAACTATTTTTTTTTTAATCTCATAAAATACTTCAAAACTATTTCAGTAATATATATCACATATATCAGCTATCATATCCACAAAATTAAATTGAATTAAAATAAAAAAATATTCGAACTAAATGCACATCGTAAAAACACAAATATGGTGCACATTGTAGTTCAACTTTTAATGAAATACTCAGTAAATCAATATATAATTAAAAAGTTTATAGCAGCAAAAAATAAAAATCACACAGTAACTCAGTTCTGTCGTGCAAAGCAAATAAGCAGTATCTGCTTACATTTAAAATAAGCAGGTACTGCCTTTTTGTTTTTCAGAGCAGCGTCATACAGGCAATGTGCAAACGTTTCACTGGCCTCAATAAAATATCACTTTAATTGCAGCACATAGATCACCTACATGAGTTGGACAATGTACACCTATTATTTATATGAGCGGTGTCGGAGAGCATAGTAACATGAAAAACGTATAGCGTGTTTCAGATTTGATATATTTATTACATGCTGTGTATATCATGCATAGTTATGTACATGTACACTGTCTACCCAGCAAACACGATACGTTAAACCAATGCCTATTTAATGTTGGCCCGCCGTCTCCGACGTCGGCCCAACAATAAATAGACATTAGTTTAACGTATCGTGTTTGCTGGGTATATAATCACACACATTGAAGGATACGTGGTTTAAAAAACAAGATTTAGAAATACACAGGTTTTATCAGAGCTGTAGGGATATAACAAATTCCACGCAGGCTGGGTGAAATTAGAATAATCACATGGTATCCGTTGATCATGATTTATCGTGCGTAAAGTATAATATGATAAAGCTAGATTACATCCGCTATTCAATATTCAAAATTCATGATAATTCAAAATTATCATGATAATAAGAAACAAAAATAGCTTATTGGCACCGGGTTCTATTCCAGTTGGGGCCGTTATTCTTTTTTTGATACACACATCTATCCAAACACCTCCTCAAATGTTAAAATGCATCGGTATACTAACGGCCGCAAAAAAAACGATAATGTCGTATGAAAAAATATCTGAAACATAAATAAATAATTGACAAATAAAGTATGCGGCGTGACTTTGCTCTTCGCATACATGTATAAGTTGATTTCTTATTACATTTTATTTACACTTTAAGTGTGACACAACTTACTCATTGTAAATATAATAACCGCTGACGTGATACTGACAGAGGGTAGGTAGGTTACTGTTGCATTGTTGTGATTTACTTGCGGTGCTTTAATACAGTACGCTGCGAGGCAGAGTAATTAATTGTATCCTCAAAAATAGTATTACAGCTTGGTCAAGTGAACTGAACAATAGCTAATCTTGGAACATTCTGAATATGTTGGTTTTGACGTTGTATTTTAATTAGTTTGACTGCTTAACGCTTAGTTGCGTCATATGTTAAACATGTTAAAAGCAATGCAATGCTATGCTGCTTTGCAAAGACAAAAGACAGTATCTGCTTGCTTGTAAAGCAAGCAGATACTGCCTTTTGCTTTGCACGGCAGTGTGCATATGTTCTAAAACATTGCAGGCGATGTCTACAGTTGCCCTTGGAGACGGCAACGCCGTGGAAACGTCGTTCACAGATCTCTCGAAATGCAACAACGACACAGGACACCCTCAGGTGGAGAACGGGGGTCGCGGGGGCACCAGACGCGGATTCTACGTCACACACGTGGTGGCCGCCGTCTACGTTATGATCACGATTTGCCTGGTGGTGGCTGTGGCCCTCATTGTACATTTTGCACATCCTTGCCGGAAGTCCTGCAAGTGCACAGGTGCCCCACCTGGTGGAGAGCAGGGAGACCAGACCACGACGGACCCGGAGGATGACGAAGCCATGTGGCTCAGGTGTCTGGAGCTGTCCCGCGAAAGAGATCAATGTAATTAACATTTTTATCATACCCCCCCCCCCGCCGCCACCACTAAGCAAGAGACGTTGTCGCGGTGCTGGGTTAATTATGGGCCAACGTCGAAGTGGGCCAGCATTAACCCATCATAGGTTCAACGTCTCGTGTTTGCTGCGACCCTATAGATCAAACTCTGAAGAATATTATAAGCTACTGTGATTATAAAATAATATGTACAATGCTTAGTTATATCGCCGCGTATTGGTAAACAGAGGCAACTACTTACTTATCATATATCGATGTTCTATTTAGCAGGGTAGATTAAAGACATTCCCGTATTTCTTATTTTTGACATGGCTGTCCATAATTAGAAATCAGGAATTTCGTCTCTATATCTAGCCTAACTGGTGAATGCACAGCAGAAAAAAATTTAAAAACTTTTGTAGTTTTAGTCTATGGACATGTTTACATCATATGGTCATATTAAGAAGCCAAAATAATACCACCGATTTTTTTGATGATTTTAGCCTGGGCCAGTCCCTTTAAAAAGCACATTAAGTGGCAAGACATTGAGAAAATAATAACAGCGAAATAAATGATAATTATAGATCCACGTATTAAAATAGCAATGAAATGTTGTTTTCGCATCAAAACGTTTAAATACCTATACATTTACACTTAGTTTTTTTTTAGAACGTAAAGGTTTAATTCTGACCAAGTGAGGAAGCAAGAAACATTGACCCAATGTTTGTTTAATGTTGGTCCACCGTCTGCGACGCTGACCCAACATTGACAAACTTTGGGGGAACGTCTGGTGTTTGTTTTAAAAGTTAATTTTTTTTCAATAATTTGTTCTCACCTCAAGTGAAGTTTAGGTGGTTAAATGTACGGACGGTGATTAGCCCTTTTGGGTTCTAGTCGTCTCTTTACGTTTTTATCGGACGCACACAAACAATAAAGCAGAAAATAATGCTATGTTTTTATCTTTCATATTATCAACCTACAACTTCAATTAAGCGAAAACTGGTCAGTTTGTCAACTTTCAGGTCGGATTATTCATAAACTTTCCTAGATGAAGACGAATTATTTTCAAAAACCGCCAGTTGAGGTGTTGATAAAAATGATTGAAATAATGTACTTCCTCGGCCTTTATTTCTCACGTTTCCTGACTTAACCCTTATCCTGCTAAACTGCCACTTTTTAAAGTGGTAATTTAGCACCTTCTAACTCCAAGGGGACGATATATACGGTTTTAAGCATGTTTTAGATCAGTAGAAATATCGTTAAATTTCTTCAAGTAGTTTTTCGTTAATGCTCAGTTAATGCAATAATTAAATATTGGAGATGTGGTTTGGAAATTCTTTTTTTTAATAATTACTTTTTGTCGTTTAAAGCTGGAAATTACGTTAGGAATTCCAGCTTTGAATGATCGAAAAATAGAATCTAACAATTCAGTAGCAGATGATTAATTACAAGGCTGTTGTTTTTTACGTTTTTCTTAACCTTTTCACTACCATACATGACGGAAATTTCCGTCGTCATTCGTCAATGAACGTAACCATGAAATGACACAAATTTTCGTCAAATATATACTACATTTATGTATTTTTCGTCATTTGAAGCTGGAAATTGCGTTAGCAATTCCAGCTTCAAATGACGAAAAATAGAACTCCTACACCAGTATATCTAGATCCTGGTACGCACCCCGGCCTGGAAGTCAAAGGGTTAACTTGACGTCACGGTTTTAATATGTGTTTTGGTTGTTATTTTTATGGTTTTCCAAACTTGGTGTCACGGTTTTAATATGTGTTTTGGTTGTTATTTTAAAGGTTTTCCAAACTTGGTGTCACGGTTTTAATATATGCTCTGGTTGTTATTTTATAGGTTTTTCCGAACTTGGTGTCACGGTTTTAATATGTGTTCTGGTTGTTATTTCATAGGTTTTTCAAAACTTGGTGTCACGGTTTCACTATTTACTGCGCTTGTTATTTTGTAGGCTTTCCAGACCTGATCCCGTGCAGCACGTCAGCTCCCGTGACCACGGAGCCCCCAGCAGCCGTCCTACAGTCCATCAGGCTCCCCTCGTCTTGGAATCCATACCACTACAACCTGGATATCAGGCCGGACTTATACCATGACGATCCGGAAGACTTCACCTTTAACGGCACCGTGGTTATCTACATGGAGGCCGTGGAAACGACAGACGTGATAATAGTGAACCAGCGTAAACTGGACATTAGCAGGGATCTGGTGGTTGTGACGCGGGAAGATGGAACTGATATCCCTGTAGATGAAACCCTTACAGATCCAGACAGACAACTGTTCAACATATCCCTGTCATCTGCTGTTACGGCCGGGACACACGTGACTCTCACAATAGGGTTTTCAGCTCCACTCACGGATGACCTATGGGGACTCTACTGGAGCGAATACAAGGAGAATGGGGAGAAAAAGTAACGTATTTACACTTGCAAGGCTAAAATACTTCTGCATAAACCATGGAGACCAAAGGGTTTTCTTCAATTTGAAATCAGCATAGGCCTAAACAATGTCTTATTAGCTATGTCCGGTTCATTTGAATACCTATCTACGATTATTATACCTATTTTACTCTTTCAGTGCTGGGATCGACTTTAAACGTCAGAATCCGAAGCTGGAAGGGTTTTAATAATGTCATGCGAAGCGAAAAAAAACAGTAACAGTTCTCCGAAA
This sequence comes from Flabesymbios commensalis, assembly GCA_964017125.1. NCBI lineage: Eukaryota > Metazoa > Annelida > Polychaeta > Terebellida > Flabelligeridae > Flabesymbios > Flabesymbios commensalis. The sequence goes on from OZ024910.1 coordinate 27,600,434, forward strand.
CAAGTATGCGTTTACTGACTTTTGACTCTCTACACCTTGAGTTGGCAATTGCGATAACAATTCACGCCTCAAGGTGAATGAAAATTGACCGATTTATGTAAAATATCCAAATTTGTTATATGCTATTAAAACGTTGTCGTTTTGATCGATGCTATTATCTTGATATTATATGATATCGTTTTGATATTATTTTGAATAAATATGCGAAATGGTGCTTAAAGAGTTAAGCAATCCACTTCCGGGATCGGTTTAATTAATAAATACTATTGTGCTGTTTTTATAATTACAATAATATCTAATGTTCTAAAATATGTACATCTCGAGGCCACAGTCAAATATATAGTTAATATAAAACTAAAACGAACGATTGATAATTAAATTTGTCGGACCCCCATTTTAAAATTCAAAATCGAGATAGTAAATGTACCAAGTTTGATACAATATTATTAGAGGTCACACTCAATTATCTATAGCTGATGTAAAACTGAAACGATTGACAATAATTGTCATTTTTAGGGTATCCATTTTGACATACAATATGGCGGTCATCTGGTGAGAATTTCAAGTGGCTCCAAATCGAGTCAATAAGATAATATATATCTGTGCCACATTCGTTGTTTCTGTGTTGGTTTCAATTTGATGACAATTTTTTTTCAACAAGGTGATATCATGAATTAGCCCCGCCCCCATACCTCCTACACAAACACACACCCTTTTTAATTCAATGGATTGTGTTCACATTACCATAATGCGGTGCATTATAATTGCAGAAGAGTGCTTAATAAAGTGCACGTCAAACTTACGACATGCGCCCTTGAAGTGATCGTCATTCAAAGAAACATTTCATCTACTGTAGCACTGATAAAATTTATATGTACGTCTTTGTATTAGTCTATTGGTAGCGAGGTGGCTAGTTCAAACTGGCGCGGTGCCAATATAAAAATACGTTTTAGAGATACAAAATAAACATTCATGGTAAAATAAAAACAAATACCACAAACATATCATAAAAACAAATGTCACAAACACAAAAAATACACGTAGCATAAACTCTAAATAACCGTGATAGATGATGTGTATTGGTATTCTTCTATTGGCTGCAAGCCAGTTTGCACTGAGTTCAAACTGGGTTCCTGCCAATAGACCATGATAGACAAATTAAGTTTTTAATAATACAAAGCAAACAAGTTAGCATAAACACAAATGATGCCATTACATAATGCAAACTTTGACAATACAGAGTTATTACACAACATTATGATCTAAACTCTTAATAAACCTTCTTTTGAAAAATTATGCAATTTAAATGATAATTCGAGTCACTTAAACACACACTTATAACAGTTTGAACCTCGCGGAGTAGAGCGATGTTAAGTCAGAAAAATATCTTAGATTATCGGACCATCGGACTTTCACCTAATGTTTCTGTGAACCTGGGCCAGCGTCGCAGACGGTGGCCCAGGTTCACAGGAACATTGGGTTGATGTGTCGTGTCTGCAGGGACTAGCTCGAACCTAAGTTATATCCAATAAAACGTCGAGGGGTTTGAAAAAGATTCATTTTGTGCAACAAGGCGAAACAATAATATTGATCGAAGCTCTGCTAATACTCCGAATACGATAGCCATTACATCATTTTATTTAGATTGATTTTTTGAACGCCGAGATCAAGTGGAAGATACATAAATGTCCTCATATCAGAGTTTTAGAGACATCAGAACAATACAACTGGTGGCGCCGTTGTTATACGTTGGGTGAGGTTAGTGGGTCAAATTACAGAATTGAAGAGGCTCAGACAGTGGAAGATTCATGGGAAAGAGGAAAACAACGAGGCTCTTTGTTTAGAAATACTTTTCACTCTCCCCATGCCACGTTCCACAAACTTAGATTTCCCTTCAGCTTCGCATCTAGTCGTGCGAAGATTTTTGTTTGCAAGCACAGTAAAAAAAGTGTATTATAAAATAAATTAAAGTCACCCATTTCAGTCAAACACCGAGAAAGTTTCCATGAACATATAGATTTCTAGTGAACTCGAAGAAAGTATGGCCGAAAATATTCGCATCTTGCGAAGGGAATACGTCCATAGTACTCCAACGTTAATGAAGTGTTCCCCGTGCTGCTCTGACCTAATTAACGTCACATGGCCGCCTGTCGTACCACGTGACCCATGTGTGCCTCGTTATCGCGCCCGGGGAGCCTCGTTTTAGCAACAACGAATATGTCAATTGTCTAGTAGGGGTCTGTTCTCATAGAAGTAACTGAGCTATATTGGCCCGGCTTATGTTCGCGAAATGGTACTACAAGCCAGAAAAATGCAGGTCAAGGTGCTACTGGTCTGATGCGCACAACCAGAAGGCAGTAACTGTTTACTTTTCAAGGGAACAGTCACTGTCGTTTGGCTTTTCAGAGAAGTATTCGAAGAGGCCATGTGTACCCAAATTCCTGCCGAGTTTCGGTATTCTGCGCAAGGAAATTAGTTTGTACCCTGGAATAAGTTTACACCAAACACAACGAAGGCAATATCATTTAATTGTACAATCTGCATACCCTAGCGATAACAACATGTATTATTTTGTCAGATATCGCTACCTGTGACCTCAACACACACATACACACACACATACACACAAACCCACGCACATGCTTTTCAACCAGAAAGTCATAAGCACTTTCTTGGTCAGTTGTTAGTTGCATCAGGTCGTTTTTTTTGTAACAATATAGACGCTCAAAAACACATTAGTGCAGATTTTGACTTGATCACAGAAACGTTTTTTAAATAGATGTATTTATTTGCAATGGCATAACAGTGGCCTTTATGATGGTTTACGCTATTTTGGCTCAAATACAAAGTTGATGTCATTGATAAAATTGTTAAGACTAACACTTCAAGCGCTTAGCAAGATTCTAACATTAGTCGTTTTGTTAGCCGATCAAATAACTCTCAATGGGTATGAAATAAATGCTTAAACACCAAGATATACAAATGTTTGGTCTCAAACTAAACAAATAATTAAGAGCAATTTGAACCACTTGAAGTTGTAGGTCGCAGTAGCTAGACACAACTTTAAGTGAGTAAAAAACTAAATTCTATAACGTAGAGTTTTATGTGTAAGTTAAAGCTATAGACAACTCTATGAACATGTTCCTTGTTTTTGTTGTGCCCCATTTGCATCTATTTTTGTAAGCAGTGTGGTTCTTTCCGGGTACAGAAGTGTCCCGCTGTTGTACACAGTGGACTACTCCTTTAAGCCAACGCGAAAGGGAAATGAGACTAATTAGCTGATGGGCGACAGCCAGTTGCATTGTTTGTCATGTTTTGTTACAGGTACATGGCCACCACGCAGTTTGGTCTGACGGAAGCCCGCAATGCTTTCCCCTGTTTTGACGAGCCTGCCTACAAAGCGACCTTCAACATCACCATAGAAAGAAAGTCTGAACTTCACACAGCTCTATCTAACGCTCCACTTCTCTCAACCGGTGAAAAGTAACAGCCAATTTATGACGCTTTGTAGTTTGTACAAGGATAATTATTGACCCAGTTCTTGCAGATGTGATTGGTCGTCTTGACCAATCACATGTGTAAGAACTGGGTCAATTTTGGGGTAGGCCTATCGGCCCTGCAGACTGAACCGATTAAATATAAACTATTAATTAAATAGCCTTTTAATAAACAGTAGACAATGCTAGAAAATATATTTAAAATGCTTGGATCCATACGTACTGCCAGGAGAGGCCAAAAGGCAGTCAATTGCTTATTTATGTTTTATTTGCTGCCATCAATACAACGAAACAATTACAATCCATACATCTCACATATCATTAAAAGTGTACAAATAATTTGTTCTATTAAACACATGATGGCTGACCCACCAGAAAATAACATACTGTACATGTACCGTGTGATCTATGCAACCCTGATGGGCCAATATCTATATAATTTATTAAAATATAACAATTATAGT